>OZ007560.1:229875970-230424653 GCA_963931875.1 Pollenia griseotomentosa
ATCTCCTACCTGAAGAGTTAAAAAAACGATGAATTTTTAAGCAAATAAATTGAAATCTTTTTCTTATCACTATTATTACTGTCCAAGACCGAAATATAAAATTGCAAGTCTTTATTTTCTCTCCAGTTTTCCCCAAAGTGAGGAGATAAAAGTATTCTCAAATAATTTTTCGGTGTCACCCCCACATTAATGGGAATTATATCTGGAACAATGTCATGTATTTTTCCAAGCTCATTTTCCTTTTTTTTCTATTATTATAATCTTTGAAGGTTAGAATTTAAAATGCAGTTCACTTAGTGCTTTCATCACAGGAGATACAGAAGATGAGCAGTCATATTAAACATCGCTACAAATATGTCGAAGCGAACTTGTTTACAAATTAGCATTTTTAAATTTCCTAATTCGACTCTAGTTCGTCAACGATAGTTTGGAGATCTTCAAACAGAAAGATTAAAACAGTGAACCAGCGAGTTTTCTACAGAAAATGCAAAGAGATAGTTTCAAAAGCTACTCATTTGTAAAGTACACTGGTCCTTATTTTCAGACTTTCAAATTTTTAATGCAAACCCTTTTAAAATTTTGAAAAATTTTGATATTTTAATTAGGCTAAAGTCCATCAAATTTAATTTTCATTAAAATATTTTTATGAAGAAAGGAATTTTACAACATGAAATTAATTAAAATTTATGGATAATTTTTCATTTTTGACTGCCGAGGGAATCGAACACAGGCTTTCCCGGACAGGTTATCCTTACATGTTTTTATTGTAACCACTCAATCTCTTCAGAGGGGCTTGCCATTTAACACTCACCGCCATTGACGAGTGCTGGCAGTCAATAGTCAAACACCAATCTTTAAACCAAATTGCGAGCATTGAAGAATGAACAATTTTCAATAAATTTTAATTAATATCATAATGTAAAATTCCTTTCTTCATAAAAATAATTGAATGAAAACTAAATTTAATGAACTTTAGACTAATTAAAATATCAAAATTTGGATTAAAAACCATAAACAGTTCAACAAAATAACCACAATACTAATTTTTGAAAAATATTAAAAACAATTTTATGCCGAAAAATGTTGGAGTCGGAGTTGCGAGTTTTTGTAGTTACTGCGACTTCGACTCAGGTATAAAAACCTCCACTCCGACTCCACAGCCCTGGTAACATTTCAAATGCATAATAATTTCCCACTATTGTGGTGTGATTAGAACAAAGAAAAATAATTATTAAGTATGTTGTTGTAAGCTTTCATAGATTCTGCACGACTGAATATTATAGATTCGGCGCGATTAAATATAGCCTTCACACTTGGATGCAAATTACTTGTATTGTAAATATAAATTTAATTTTTGTCAGTAATTGAATACACCGATGCAACTATAAAATATAAAATCAATTTTTGCAACTTCGCAAAAACTGGAAACATAAAAAAAAATAAACAAAAACTCTTTACCTGCTGTAGTGAATTTTTTTAATTTTTTTATAAATTATGTTAACTCTAATTTAATTTTCTAGCTGTATGCATTTTGTATTGAGTTGAATGATTTCACACACGAAACAAAAATTAAAGACAATGTTTAAAACATTCAACGCTTTAATATTCACGCTCAACGGAAAAACTTTTTGTTGGGCCTGTAACTTTTTCAAACAAAGTTATAGGAAAATCTTAATTCAATTGGTGCAGCTTTTGTCCGAAAATATTTTTTGTTAAAACACTTTTAAAATATCATATGAATTTATAAAAATATACATATATGTATGTATGGTTTATTAACAGGTAAATATGCATGATGGCATAAAAATTCATAAATACACATACCGAAAACTTAAATGAAAAGAATTTTATTTTAATTTAGATAACAATAGGTGTGTGTATTAATTTTTGTTAGTAGCAGAAACTTGCAATGGCAGAGAAAATTAATTATTTTCCAAATTTTTTGTCAATTAAAAAAAAAAACGAAATAAATTGAATTGAATGCTTTAGCAGCAAAAGCTAGCAAGTAAGTCACATTGACAGTATCCAGCTGTAAGATACGAGATCCTGTCTTCCCTAATCAAATTATTACTTACACATGGCTATTGTTCCTAGATTTAAGAAAAATATACATACTTACATATTTTTTTTTTATATTTTTTTTAAACTTTTATTTTAAAAATTGTGAAAATTATTTTTTTACCCATTTTCAAAAGTTTGTGTTGTAAACAAAAACAAGAAACAGGTGTTTAAAAAATTCATGCTGGTAAAAATTTTATAAGTTTTCCATTAAACCAATGCATTTTGTAAGATGTTGACCGAAACTACAACAATTAAAACAAATCACTTGTTGTTTTTCTAAGAAAATATATTGTGTTATTTTAATATACGAACATAATTTTTGTTAGTAAAAATAATATTTTTTTTTTTTTAAACTTTAGTTTATATCAAAAATAAAATGTAAAACTTTTGCTTTTCTTATAACTATTAAAAATTTACTAACCTGATGGGTGGAAGTACCTATAAATGTAAAGTGTATTGTAAATTGCAAGAAAAGAATCATCATCTGCTCTACTAACACAAATTTAAAACACCTGTTGTTTAAGACACGTTAATAAGATATTTTAAATATGTAGAAATGGACATGCGCTTTAAATTTCTTGCAATATATTTATAATCATATCACCATAGGTGAATGGGTACTATGCGTTTATGCTGATGTGTGTAACGTATAAAATATTGGTCCCCAGAAACACTTTCTAAATCGATCTTACTGCACTCAAAATATTCTGTACGTAAAATTAACTGAAATTGTAATATAAAATAAATGAAAGTTCAATTAAAAACCTGTCTACCTATTTTTCATTTATTTTTAACAAAAAGTTCATTTAATTTTTACTGTCAAAAATTCAACACCATATTCCGTAAAATCAAATAAATATTCAGTTAGTTTGTAAAATTTTTCTGTCAAAAATTCAACACCATATTCAGTAAAAACGATTAAATATTCAGTTATTTATTAAAATTTTACTGTCAAAAAATTGACCCCATATTCAGTAAAAACAATTAAATATTCCGTTATTTTATTAAATTTTCGTTTACTCCACAAAAGAGCCGAATTTCTAAAAACTACCAGACAGACACCTGTCCGCTTGTTTTTCTTATAAGCGAGAGAGGGAGAATATTTTTATTTACTTACCCAGTTACACACGTTTGTTTTACTTTTGTTGTACTGACCACGTTGTTTACAGAAGAACTCTCAATTATAAGACACCAGCAGCATGACCGATATGGCTTCGCAATTATTTTACTTTTAAAATTTGATGTATTTAACTAAATTATTTTAACAAATAGAAAATGGGTAAGCAATTCCCCAAACAAGCAATTCATTTTTTATAGATAAGTAAAAATCAATTTTTGGTAGTAAAATTTATAAAATAACTGAATATTTAATTGTTTTTACTGAATATGGTGTTGAATTTTTGACAGTAAAATTTTATAAAATAACTGCATATTTATTTGTTTTTACGGAATATGTAGTTAACTTTTAGACAATTAATTTATATAAGATAACTGAATATTGATTTGTTTTTACGGAATTCGCTTTTGAATTTTTGACATTAAAAATTAAATGAACTTTTCGTTGCTTTAAATTACATTTTTATTTACTTTAACATAAAGAAGAATTTAACTCAATCAACGGAGAATATTAACTGCAACTGAAAATCCGTATTAATATGCACTTAGTTTTTTGAATAACTGTTAGAATCAGTTAGAAATAAATTTGCTTGGAATTTTAAATGTTTATTTATTTAAAAATGACTGAACGGAATATTTCTTAAATAAACTACTGTCCGTTACCGTAATAATATTGTGAGTATACCTGGTTGGCCAGCAGTTCATGTAAATTTTGTGCTCAAAGTGCAGTTCGTAATTTTGTAGATAATTTGATAACATTTTTAACATACATTTAAACTGTCATAAGGACCAAGCTTTAGCAGTTTCACAAGTTCCATCGGACTCAAATATGATGCACTCTCGAAAAGTTGTCTGTCAATACTGTAGTGTCGGACTTGTTCGACTATACCCTCATTAACTCACTGGAAAACAAAGTTTGCTTTGCTTAGCATTCTATTCATCAAAAAAATATTAGTGTAAATTAATTATGAACCAAATTGTAGAACAGGCATCTGCGTTTTTTTTATAAAACCGATTTAATATATTTTCAGCAGTTTAGTTTTTGCTAAAAAAGTTTGTTTATACACTCTAACAAATTAATGTTTTAATTTTTAAAAAATAAATGTTTTTTATCCGAATTCGTACTTAAAATGGGATTGGTTAAAGTAAAACTAAGATTGAATCAATCTCAAAATGCGCTTGATTCAATTATTATAAAGTTGATTTTATCCCGAAAAACAAAATAAAAAATTAAAAAGAAAAAATTATTATGATTGATTTACTTACCCGTTTTACACATTACAGAATGATAAAACACCAACATCGTGCACGATATGGTTTTTACTTTAAAATCTTATGTACATATTTAATCAAAAAAAAAAAAAAAAATAAACTAAATGAGAAGCAAGAGTTCAAATTTACTTTTTAACCCTTCGTGGTACACATGAGTCTGGCCAGACCTTTTTCATAAAAATAAACAGAAAAATAATATATATTTTTGTTCTTGTTCTGTTGTTGTTTTTTCAAACTTGTGTTGTGTTGTTGTAAATCAACAACAAACTTTTAAAAACACACACGTATGCACGCATTAAAGAATGCAATGCTGAGAGATGAGACTAATAAGTTTTATGAGATTAAAACCCTCACTTTGCAATTTTACTCTCCGAGTGGCACTACAAACGAAAATTTTAATCTTTTTTTACTTGATTTAATAATTTTATAATTATTTCAAGAAATTCCGGGATTTATTTTCGAAAGTTATCCCATTTAGGATTTTTTTGAGTACGTTTTATTCTTATTCTTACTTGAATTTTTGAGTACGACTCGTTCTTAAAATAATCATATAAAACTTGATTTATCCCGAGTGTTTTGAGAAATAATCGGCTATACTTGGTCTGGCCATAATCGAGGATAAGATAAAAATATTAGCTCTAACTGCAAAAAAACAACAGCTATAAAATAAAGCAGCAAAGTGCAAGCATACAACTGTAACTTCGAGGTAATAGAACAACTTACATATACCCTGGATCCGCTATAAGTAAGAAAGTTACCTCAGCCCCTAAAAAAACGAAGGATATTGTTTGCGAACAGGTCGTACTTTAGATTAAGAAAGCATTTCAACAGTAAAGTCATCTCGATAAAAACGAAAACTACGCTCTAAAATGCACTTGTGAAACCCGTGCTGTTTTACAGTGCCGCAAAATGGGTACGTACAAAGACCGATAAAGATGTGTTGGGCATATTGGAGAGAAAAATACTTCGAACATTTTATGGGGACGCATAAGCGTTAACGGAGATCACGGCGACCATGAGCTTTATAATATTTCATCATTGGTGAACATAGTGAGATGTATTAAGAAACAACAATTACGCTGATATGGACACGCCGGAAAAATGATCGCATATACTCCAGCACGAATGGCATTCGAGGATTTATATGAAGGAAAGCTTAACTCGGAAGGACCATGGCTCCGTTGCACAAAATTTGCAGAAGACATACAAATCCTTGGTAGATTATGGTGAAATTGCCATGATATGCGCCAAACTAATAATGAGCTGACGAACTGGAGAACATTTTTAAGGATGCCGAAACCAGCAACTGGTGGTATTGCCATCAAAGTAAGTATGTATATTTTCGCAGTCCAATTTATATTTTACAACATTTTAACTGGATATTTAGTGCGAAAAAGTTTTTTTTTCTACCTAACTTACAGTGCTAAAGAAGGTGTTTCCCGCAAATATAAGGGTTAATTGGAATTTTTGATTAAAACTGGCACACGGAATGAAGAAAGGTAATACAGGTTTTTCAAAAATAATAAAACTATGCAAAGAGTGTATGGTATTATCATATTTCGCCCTTGCAAATTTCAGCTATGTAAGACACGGCCAATAAAAAAGACGGAGCAATACTTTTGTATAAAAATTTGTAAAGTCACTTGTTCTATACCCTTATTCTCCTCTTCCCTTTATTAGTAATCCACCGGAATTTTGACATAGCACTTTAGCTACTGCCGGAAAGTTGTCTTGTTTTGCTCCTCATTTTATTCGCATTATGCCAGTATCGATATTTTTATTCTGGGAATTATAAAATAATGAGTTATTTTTGTTTGCCTTTGAATATAATGCATTTTAAATTAAATACACATGTCCCTGCTATTTAAGTTTCTCATACACATTTATGAAAATACTGATTTTTTTTTCATTTTTGTTTTATTCATGTCATCACATCACGCACTTAGAACCACAGCATACAGAATGAGTATGAAAGAAACTCAAACTCAAAGAATGTGTTTTTGAAATGTGAACGATGGTCATTATTTACAATATTTACTCTTAAAACAAACAACAATCATACACTCTACATACATATTTGCATTCATGCAAAAAACTAAAAGTGATTGTGTTTACTGTGTCAAGGGTGTCAAGTAAAATTGTTTTACAATATATTCAATGGTTTGAAGTATGTGGAACGGTTTTTTACCTCGCTTCTTTGATTTCAGTTTTATACTTTTTATTAAAATTTAAATACTTTAATGAAATGTGAAATTTAAAGGACTTTACTCACTCACCGTTTAAGAGACAGATTTAATGAAACAATTTCTTTTAAATTTGTCTATAGCGTTTAACAAGAATAGAAAATCATTGTTTGGATTTTTTAATTAAGTTAACAGAAATTTTGTTTTTACAAATTTTTGCATTAAAAAGAATTTTTTTACCTTAAAAACTTAATTAAAATCTTCTCAACGCATTTTAAGTAAAAAGCAAACCTAAAGAAAACCATGTAAAGAAAAAATAAAAAAAAAGTTAAGAAAATCTTGTGGAAAATCTTTTTAATTTTTACTATGTTTATTACTGAGTTTTTTTTTTAATATTATTTCCTGGAAATCTTTTTAAGTTTTTGTACAAAAGATATTTATTTAATGGAAAAATAAAGTTTCTTTTGGGTTTAATTTTAAAGTTTGATTACATTAGTATTTTGTTTCTGAAATCAATTTATTTAATGCGTTTATGCTGAGGTGTATAACACATAGAAATAGTGGACCTAGACCCACCTTTCCGTGTACTGAAAGAAAGGTATTTTTAGTTGATCCGTCCGATATCCGTCCTTCCGTCCTACTGGCTGTTAATGAAAACCTTAGAGCTAAAATAATGTAATTTGGTTTTAATTGTTTTTAGGACCAATCCTATTATTGCCTATCTATATATTTACTGATAGCAAGGCTTCCATTGCTTTCCTGCGGTTGTCTGTACGACATCTACGTAAACTTAATAATGTGGGAGGTTTTTGAATGAGATTGCGAAGCATTCGAAAGTAACGCTAATGTGGATACCAGAGCATTCGGACTGCCCGGGCAACCAGATAGCAGATAAGCTAGCCATACAAGGTGGTCGTTTAAATGACACATTCATTGATCTTCCATTGTCTCACTGTAAGTCACTTATCAAGCTCGAGTCTAATAGTGTCGCAAAGATGGGATGGATTTGCGAATCCACCAGCTCCGTATCTAGGACACTAAGGACTGGCTATGATCAACAGAGAACTAGATATCTACGAAGGTTCAATAGAGATATTATTGGGACAGTGCTCTCAGTTGTGACTGGGCACTGGCCTGTGGGGACTCATGCGACGAGAATGGGTCTGGGATTCAATGACTACTGCAGAAGTTGTCATGACAAGATGGAAGAGGAGACTGTGTTTAATTTTCTCTGTCAATGTTCTTGAAAAAATTGAAGAAATTACAAAAGGAATGACAAACTCTTATATACACATTCCCCCTGCAGTGAAGGGTACAGAAAGAATGTAAATATTTGAATTTTCCAACTTTCATGGGTCCTAAGACTCCATTTTCGAAAAAAACAATCTTTAACTTGAAATATGCTTTAAAAAATTTCGGTAGCTAGACTTAAGCTTCGTTCACAATCAGAGAAACAATTTCGTTTTTTCTTCTATCTTTTTCTTCCTAAAATATTTCATATATTTTCCTTTCATTTTTAAAACAAATATGTAACGAAATTTTTTTTAAAAATGTAACTTATGCTAAGTTCACACTTAGGTTTTTAAACGCGTTTAAGCAAAATTTTGATTTAGCTAAACAAAGCCGTTCACATTACATTTGAGATGATTAAGATGACAGATGATTAAGAAAAAATACACACAAAAAACAAATTTATATTTCTTTAAAGTATTACAAATTGATAAAAATTTATTTAAGGAAAAAAATAAAAACATTAAGCAAAAATCTTGGCCGGTTGTACACGATCATGTTGGCGATTCTACATTTGAGGTATGTTCAGTGGATTCTATGTGATTTATGAAGTGATTTAGTTGTAATCATGTCAATTTGAAGTGATTAACAAATCACTTCAATGTATGGGTAATCATCTCGATTTTGAAGTGATTAGAGCTTAATCACGTTCGAACTACTTAAACGCGTTTAAGAAGCCAAATGTGAACATACTATCAAGTTGAGTCAACTAGAACTTCATGAAATTGTTTCTGACGTTTTAAATAATTTTATTTAGGCTTGAATGAAAATTTCAAGAAAATGTTGTAAAAAATAATAATAAATGCATAATATTGTTATGTCTAAAATTTGCAAACGGGTTCTTAATGCAAAATGTGTGTGGTTCCAAAAGAAATTGTTGCTCTATTATGAACACCAAGTGAAAATGTTTTTTGATTGTGAACGAAGTTTAATGCCAGTGGTTACATTTCACAAAATTTCTTTACATTTATTTCAATATTTTCCACATAGACTTATTTTCAAAAACCTAATCAGCACTTTCGTAGGCTCGTTTGCTGTGAATAAATAAACTCTTTATTTTCATTAATATTTTTTATTCACATTAACATCCATTCCTCTGCAACCCCCATACGATCTTCGGGTGAAATTTGATTTAACCTTATGTGCTCAACAAGGTAACCGGGTGCGTTTGGCGTTTTCAGCCCAAATTTTCTTATTGATAATCTGTTAACGTTTTTCTTAGTCGATGCAGCGTATCTTTATCTTTCGAACGTTATCAAAATTTCATAAAATGTAAAACATTTATTTAGAGGGTTTACACTCTAAGCCGAGGATATGTATTTTTTTTCTGAAAAAAAAAACAAAAGTGATATGCCTCTAGCTTAGGCAGATGTTTTTGACATTATTGAAAGATACATTCGAGATGTAGCTGCTGCTTATGAAAAAATGGAGAAGGATTCAAGTAAAAGTGGTCTAGGTATTAACGAGGACAAAACAAAGATATTTATTGCAACTCCGCTGTTAGTAAGGAAAATAACATTAGCATTGAAATAAAAAGAAGGATAGTGCTTGCAAACAGGTATTATTATGGACAAGGCCATCTCCTGGAAAGCGAAAATCACCTGTGGTCCTCGTGGCGAAACATGAGTTCTGGCAAAAATCGATAAATATGTGTAAGGCATTTTTAAGTGAAATATAATTTGTAAAATGTATGGGCCATTAGCTGTTTACACCAATGTGGACATTGTAAGACGCATAAAGATGCAGCGATTGCGTTGCTGCAGATACTCCAGAATTAGAGACATTCAAGAATCTTTATGCAATAAATCGTAAACGTTAAAGACCGCTAAGTTCCTGGGGAATCAAACTGGAGATAACGTACAAAAAAATCAAAGAACATGGAGGATAATTTTAAGCAGGTCGAGACCAACAGCAGGATGTAGTGCCATATAATTAAGTAATTAAGTCTGTATTGCCAAACCTATTAATATGCTACAACGATTTAACTAGATATTTAGTGCAAAAATGCACCTTGACGCGAAATATAAGGTGTTTTTCGCGGCGTACATAAGGGTTATATCTGTACATCTGATTAACACTTTTACGGATTAAATGAGACCTTTTTTTTTTTTTTTTTTAATTGATATTTTACTTCAAAAAATGGTAAAGCATTTTTTGTAAACTTAACCTTTATGTACACGGAATTGTAAGCTTTCGTTGGCGGTCAGAAGTCTACATTTGTAGCAAATATATATTTGTATGGAAAACTATGTTCACATATAGATAAAACATTTGAACGCAGAGTGTTATACTTTAATCATAGTTAGGGGCAGTGCACTAAATATTGATTTAAATCAGCAGTGCACTATCACTAAATAAAACTGCAAAAAAATTAGTTTGCACTCTTTTTACCAGCTTTAGTGATGATTGTTATTTTTTTAACTACCACTCCAAAAAATTTAGTGATAGTGCAAATTTTTTCACTATCACTAAACGCAGATTGAATGCTAAAATCTGCACTCAATTCAAAAAGTGCAAAATTTGGACATGCAATCAAAAAAGCTTCATACAAATATTGTCTCACTAAAATTTAAAAAATGTAATTTTGTATGTGCATGGCTTTTGATTTCTTTTGAGAATGTGCATATGTAAAAAAATTAAACAAAATGAAATTTTGTCAATAGTTAACGGTATAATTATTGGCTTTAATCATGAGAAAACAAGTTTTTTATTTTAAAATTAGTGCAACAATTTAAGTTTCACTTAAATGAGTGAAGAAAAAAAGTTGCAACAAGCTGGCGATTGCTTTTTTTAAATCAAATTTTTTTTTTTTTTGAGTGCAAAATTTTTTAACATCACTATCACTCATGTTTTGTGAGGCTGCAAGTTTTCAATTCTTCACTGAACATCAGCAAAATGATTGTAATATTTTTGCACTATCACTAAATGTGTGCACTATGACTTTAACACAGCGTTTACATTTGACAGTACTGGCAAGACAGTAAGAAAATACATATAAGTTGCCAAAAACACTACTTACTGTCTTCGTGACGTAGGCGTCCAGACAGTAGTTAAGACAGTTCACTTTAAAAAATATATAAAACGTAAATATTGCAGTGCAAGCCCGACTAAACGTGTTTTTTATGAACAAAATAAATTTAAAAATAGCTTAAAATAACTATATTGTGTAAGTAAATATAATATTTAACTAAAACTAAAAATTTAAGCAGAATATGTTTATTTTTTTTACTTTTTGATTTTTTTTTTCTTTTTCGAAGAAAACTTCAAATTACTGTAAGAAAATGTCAAATCACTGTCCTATTTTACTGTCTGCAAAATTTGCTAGACAGTATACTGTCTATAGACAAGTTGTTCAGACAGTTGGAAAATTGTGCATGTAGTAGTGAAAAGGATTGTGTGTATTGCTACTGTCTTGCCAGTATACTGGCAAATGTAAACGCCATGTAATGCATATTTATAAAATATAGTAAAGGCAAATTGGCAAGCACACACATGCATAAAATAAATACTAAATGACATGTTAGACATGCCGTATTCCAAAAAAATTTAAGTTGAGTAAAAGAGTGATGTGCACTTCCATACATTTTATATGGTGTCTCCATTTGTAGACTACCGGCTAAGAGATGGTCATTTTGAAAAGTAGGGTCTGGGGTGTGCTATTAATTATTTTTTTTTAAGTGTTTGTGACCAAAACTGCTAGGAATTGACTTTTAGGAAGCTACTGAAAATTTCGGACCCTGTTGTTGTTGTGGAAATTTTTTTTATTGAACTTTTTTTTTGCAACAAATGCTACAAGTGTAGACTACCGAGCACATAAAGATAAACATTACAAAATTTTTCGAAGAATTACTTAAATGTCCATCGGTTGAAAATTCACCCGTTTCGAAAAACTTTTTAATTTGTTCTTAACATTCTGTGGTAGTCTAAATGATAAAAGTTTAAATTTTCAGACAAAACAATTCAATCATATTGCATGGTTTGCAGGGCAATGTAATATCGTTACAAAAATATCGTCATTTAAAAGTAGAAATAATGTGTTTCACAAGAAAATATCCAAAATTTCTATTAAAAAATACAATTAAAAACCCTATCAATTTATAAAATGGGTTTTAGCGTCTACTTGATGCAGAAATTGAGCATAGAATGAAGTGCTGCGAAGAGAGTAATATGGCAAAGAGCTCTATATGTGAAGGGAAGGGGAAAGGGAAGGGGATTAAAGGGTAAAAACCGGTTTTGTTCAGGAGAGCCATTTTAAAGGTTTAAATACGTGTATCTTTCGTGTACTTCAATTTCATAAAACGCGCATATCTCTGGGAGGGAACACTTTTGGGGCATGGGATCGGTCTCATTCTATGCTCAGATGTTGTCCACATCAAAAAAAAAACTGAAAATTGATTTTTTTTTTATACTTAAGTCCCTTTATCTATGCGCTGTCAGTAAAAATCTGAAGATTATGTTATCAAAAAGCAGTAAATCCTATACAGGGGTATATTTTCACCCGAAGACCTTAACTGTAACTTATTTTACTTGCACTTTTATTTTTTTTATGCCAAAGTATCAACTTTTAGGTAAACAGTACTTTATTTTTTATTCCATTATTCAGATATTTACGGTTGCCGATTTTGGTACTTTATAATTTTAGGAGATTTTACCAAATCTAGTCACGAATAAGATATTGATATGTTTGAGAAATATTCTTAAGACCAACTGAATTTGGCTCGAAGTCTAAATATTTTAAAAATCTTCTAGTCACAAAAAAGTACAGAAAATATATTAACGTATCTACTATAAATAGATATGTACATTGAAATTATTTTAAAATATAAAAATTTATATTTTTCTTTTAATATACTCATGAATAAATATTCATAATTATTAAGTTTATAAAAGCCAAAACGTATCCATTTTTTCATTAATTTTATTTCAATTATTTACATCCTGATATATTTGCACATACATATTTATTAATGCATGCATATACATATGTATGTATGTACAATTATTTCAAAATTTAATATTATTTGTACAAAATGTGAAAAGCCATCCTCTTAATTTTATTAAATATAGAGAAAGTTCAAAAAAAATTATTAAAATCCATTATATTTTAAGCGATTTGTGGAAATATTTACAATAATAAAACTATGTTTTTTTGTAATATTTTTTATTTTAATTATATTTTGTATTATTTTAATATCTTTTGTTTATAAATAATAAAAATTTCGGGTAAACAAATGCTGCTAAAAAATTTGAATTGAATATGGAGTCTTTTTTTTTGATGCGCATTCTAATAAATTCATTTTAATTGTTTTTAAGTCGCCTGTTCCATAAAAAAAACTCTTTAGTTTAGATTAGGAAAATAATGTTGTTTATCTGTGCATTTAATTCACAATAACACTGCGAAACAGTCATGTTGCGGCCTGGAACTTAATTGCAAATTTTGACTTGAGGTCGCTGATTTCAAATCAAATCTCCATTTTTCTCTATCAGTTCGACTTTTTGAGATATATTTGGATATATATATCCAAAATTAAGGCACTTTCACTACATATAAAAAAAAATTCAAAATTATTATCATTAAGCCGTGCTTGCATTAGTTTTTAATTAGCCTAGCAGTTTCAAAGATATCGTTGAAGTTAAAAAAAAAAAAACAATTTAAAAAAATAAAATTTTGTTCAAATAAAAGAACTTTTTTCCTAGGACCTCGAGCTCAAAGGAAAAAAGTTCTTTTATTTACACATTTTAAAGGTCGAACTGAACACAATATAAGATTTAAAATTTTGTTCTTTTTTTTTGAATTTCGATATTTCGAATCAAATGAGTTATATTCATTGTATCCGGTGCACAACTTTTGATTTTATTCAAAATTTACTGAGAGAACTGTTTTGATAAAAATAGCGATTTTTATACAAACATTTTTATGTACGTTTTTTCCTTCACTGAAAAATGAGGTTCCATCGCTTAAGTCTGAATAAAGGCGAAACGCGTCCACCGATTTTTATGATCTATGTCTTATTTTGTTCATAGGTTATGTGACTTTACGTAACAAGACTTAGGCCCGTTTTCACAACTTACTGATAGCTAAAGGTAGGATTTTATCTGCTGTATAAAAAGTGTTCCATTATTATAACTTGACTTTAACCTGCTGATTTTCAAAATTTAATTATTTTTCAATGCTAACAATTACAGTTCACTCGCGATAATATGAACTAATTAAAACAAAGCCAGTTCACTTTTGCAAGATTGTTCATATTTGCGAATGGCATCGAATATCCCTTCAAAAACGTTTTTTCCATAAAAATAAAAGTTTCTAATGTTAATTTTTTTTTTTAATTATTGTTCATTGGATTTAAAAAACTATTGATTTTTAAAAAATATCAACAAACTTAAAGTTATACGCAAAAATCTATGATTTTCTTTCGTTCAATCGGTTAAAAACGCACCGCTCTCTTAAAAAATTCCAGATATTTTCCGTGTCCGCTAACAGTGATCTTTTTGTTTCTCATTTTCAAAAATCATCGATGCATGCATTTTCCATTTTTTGGGTGTTCGGAAGACCGCACATTTTTCTTTTTCCAAGTCAAATAAACGTATTGTAAGAACATTAAAAAGAAATGTATTTGCTAAATTAGTAATACCTTTTCCTAAATTTTCTAAAATTTCTGATTTTTCTTTTTAAAGTTCAAAACTTATGCTTTTTTTAATTCATATTTAAGAACTTTTCACGTTAAACATTAACATTTTGTTTGATTTATTCAACATTTTCAACAATTTATTTTAACAAATCAAGTAAACATTTTGCTGAAAAAAATTTTTTTTGGCAACAACTTTTTTTATTGACTCAATAAACTTGGTTGTTGACTAAAAATTTAACAATTATACATACAAACTTTTTTATCAATACCGCAAAAATCGTCATCGCAGAAAATTCAAAAATTTTTGTAATCAAATATGCGATTTTCGTATTCAAATAAGCAAATTATTTTTTTCTGTGTATGCAAAACATTTTGATTAACAACTGCAGATAATTTTAAGGCAGATAGCTAGCGAAATCCCCAAGTTATTATGCAGTTGAATAAAAATTAATTTTGATTTTAACACTATGTAGGTAGATAAAAACCGTAAAAAATACAACTATAAGTTGCTCATATTTTAAAGCTTTTGCACAAGTTCATATTTTAGAGCAGTCAATGGAAGAAAATAGGTGTTCATATTATCGCGAGTGCACTGTACATCTTTAAAGAAACAAGAAAAATTTTTAAAATCGCTTAATGAAGTGTAAAGTTACTATTTTTAAAACGTTTAAATTATGGAAAAAAAGTGAAAAATACGATTAGTACCTGTAACTTAAAAATGCGAGCTGATGAAGATTTGCAATCAACGACCTCAAATTAGTAAAAACTAGCATTAAAGTTATAGACCGCACAAAAAAGACCAATTTTGTTTCCTTGTTAGTTTATATTAAATATATGAAGATTCAACATATAAATATTGAGGAAAAAAAATTTTAGAGTTTTTTTTTTTAAATTTTATATAGAACTCTGGAAAATCTAAGCTCACATTCAATACTCGTTGTGGAAACTTTTAAAAAAAAACAATGTAGTTTAACCAAAAAATCGAAAATATAAATAAAAACACACTTCTAAGTAGATCACTTATCTATATTGTAACAACTATACAAGAGAAAACATCTTTTAATACATGACCTTTGAGAAAAACTAAAAACAAAAATATATACTTTATAAAAAGAGTCATGACGCTTTGAGTTAAGTTCATAAATATGTACCGCAAAAAATAAGCAAAATATAAAAGTTTTGTTATGTTACAAGAAAAAGCTATTACAAATTGCTTTGCACTAAAAAAGTCAAGGAAACATGAGGAGAATTTGTTTTTAAGTTTGAAAGTTGTATTAAGTCAGGAAAAATAATACAAATTGAAAGTTTTTTTTTCAACAGCAAACACCACATGTTTTATAGAGATAGTGCATTGCATTAAACAAACAAAAAAAATGTGTTCTGTAAATTGATAGTAAGTTCTACTTCATTAATATATCTGGAAAAATGAATCTGCGTTAAATACAATTGTCACTTTGAGTAAGTTGCATATAAATCTTCTTTAAAATGTTATCAGTAAGGAGTAAAATTATATATAAGTGTAAATTCTTTTCTTAAACGATGAAATACTAAGTTACTTTGTCATCCAAAAACCTCATTTTAGTAAGAAATAGAATCGATTTTATTTTGCATATTTATGAATATTTTACTTTAAATGCATTTTCTTTCATATATTGCTGAATGACTTCAACAAAATTAGTCTGTCAAGCATAATTGCCGATGTCCAAGTCGGCGCTTGAAATAAACGAATGTTTTATTTTTAATGTTATGGTGATTTGCTTTTACTTGGCAAAGATATTGAGTGACTTTTCTAATTCTAATGTACCGGAGTTATGATGGCGACAATTTTGATGTTGTCTAAGTTATAGGAAACTAATAGGCAGTTTATTAACATTTTATTTAGGTTGTATAAAATTTTCATTAAGTTTTCATGTTTAGGAAAAAAAATAAAATTATAGTTAACATTGAAATTATTGAATTTGTGAGTAGACTGTTTTCAGAAAACTTTCATTCCAAAAATTAAATTTTATTGAGAAGGTCGATTAAAAAATAAGGAAAAAAAATAATTTGAAGGAAACAGATGGAAATATTCGGTTGGAGTAAACTTGGTAGGGATGGTTTTCTAAAGTTTTATCTGGGAGGATGGTTTAAGTGGTGGATATTTAATCATATTTTAATTTATGTGGAAACGGAATTTGAAGAGCTCAGTGATAAATATTCTTATTAAGCAATTCCCTTGAAATATTAAGCAAGAGCGAATTACATCAGAGGAAATTTCTGTAACATTTTTTATTTTTCCGGTGGGGTGACCAGAGCCTTTTAATTTACTGGTTAAAATTAAAAAGAAAAGGGAAAAGGAATTATTTAATTTTTTTTTTCTTATTATATAATAACGAGTTCCGGTTTGTCCACCAAATTCATATTTTTTTTTTAATTCTTTGCACGAAGTTTTAATATTTACATACTTTTAAATTTCAATACGTTACTTAAATTTGAAGCGACTTTATCTTTAATTTCTTAAATTTCAAAACTTTTTATTTCTAAATCAACTTAAATTTATGTATATTTAAATTGTTTTCTTTTTGCTAAAAAATTTAATAATTAATTTCAAAAGATTTTGTTATTCGCGCTTAATTCCCAGTTTTTATTATTGATTAAAGCACTTGAAATTTATTGTTGATGGGATAAGCTATTCCTATGCGCATTTCACTGGTTGCTTAGGCCAGATCATCAGGAAACTTCATCCATAAAGATTTTAGAAAAACTAAAGATATTAAACCACATAAAACTGTTAAGCGTATAAGACTTATAGCAACAGTTCTACTCGTAATAATATCAAAGCTTTAACAAAACACATCAACAATAAACAGTGGGTTTATCTCATCTTACATTCCCCACTACAATTAGTTGAAATTCTCTCATTATTAATTGTAGTTGTAAGTAGGTTAAGAAAAACAAAATAAAAACAACAACAACTTACGAAAGATGTTGTCAATAAGGTGTTTTTTAGGCCGTGCACTTGCCTGTTTATTATCAAAAAGTAATTTCAATTTTTGGGAATACAAAATTTTAATTTCAAAAGATTTTGTTAATCGTGCTTAATTCCCAATTTAATAATTTTATTTCGGATGGTCACCTTAATTAATTTGAATGTATAAAACAAAAAAATCTAATGTAGTAAATTGAAAACAAAATTTCATATTGTCTATCAAATTCCTAAAGATACTTGAAACTTAAAATTAACTTAACAATTACTACAATTGTTATATTTAAATAATATTCATACGTACTCAAACTTTACCTTTATTCTTATTTCGTGGTTGAAATAAAAATTGATTATAATAACGCAAGTCATCTGTCATCTGGCGCCTGCTGACTTCGATGGACCAATGAATGTAAGTTAATTCTTTTTATGATATTTTTATTCAACCATTTCGTGTTCATCATTTTCACATTTAAAAAGATAAAACGTAACATAAAGAATCATCTTTAAATTAAGATTTGTTTTGTTTCATTATTAGATTATTAAATTAATATTTAATTTATTTACTAAAACAGAAATTTATGTTACGTTGATATATTAAAAAAAAAAATAAGAAATAACATTACAATATACATTATTATACACTACATACTACATATTTAATTCCTCAAACGTTTTGTTTTCATATTTATGACGTTAGTTTATTTTTTTTTTTTTTCCTGTATTAAACGGAATTCTAAAATATTGATTTTCCTATTTATAATATTAATAAATATGTTTTAACTTTTCTTATGTATTAAACATAATGTCTTAAAATTTTGAATTTTTAATTACGAAAGGTGAAGAATATAGGGAGGTGTGCTGGAAATAGCAAACGCAAAACGCTAGAATTTGGAGGCTGTTTTTAATACACTTTTAATCTAATTTTTGTTATAAAATTCTGTTTAATAGAGAAATGTTTGTTTAATATTGGTCATAAAATTCTTTTATTACAGAAATCTTACTAAAAAACGACTCTTAAAATTCTTGCGTTTTGCGTTTGCGATTTCCAGCACACCCCTGATAGAATGGGTTAGGTAAGTTAGTATTTTTTTTTTTTTGTTGTTGTTTTATTTAGGGCTGACAGGGGAATTATACAATATTGTCAGCATGGTGGGAGGGTTTAGAGAATGTGTAGCGATTTCCATTCCAAGCTACACAATACTCATTCAGGCCTAACTTATGATTATTTTTTATTTTTTTTATTTTGGTTTATATAATTATCGATCTATCATCACATGGCATCTATTTAGCTACCTGATTTTTTTAAAATCTACTGTAAATGATTTTTAATTTATTTTAATGGGAACTTATATTAACTCACCCCTCCGACGAGCACAGCCGTTATTAAAGGTAGCTTCCCTTTATAAGAAAAACTCAAATAATCGTTACAGAGTCGAATTACACAAAAAACTCGCTACTCCGACACAATTAAAAAATTTTTTTTTTAATATTTTTCAAAAAAAAAAATTCTTCGAAATTGGCGATGCAATATTTTGCAGATCACTATAGAATAGATTTCAATTTATTTTATGAGAGACAGTTGATTCAAGCACTTAACTTAAAAAGTTTAAAACTTTTATTATTAAGCCAGCATTCACAGGTAGATTAGGTGATCTCAAAAAATATGAATGTAACTTTAATTCTTAATCACGTTTGTGAGTAAAAGATTAGAGTTGCTTTTTTTATATAAAAGTATGACTGTTTTAAGCAAATGTCAAAAGTTTTCATCAAATTATTGCTCGCAGCTTAAACAATGAAGAAGAAAATGCAAAACTGTATTGTGTTAAAAAGTATAATTAAATAAATATAATAAAAATAGAAACAATGAATCCCAGCAAAATGTTTTCTGGCGAATTTAGATATTTAGTAAAACTTGTTAATGAAAAAAAGGGCACCATTGAAGGTCAATAGGAATTTTTCAACAAATTCTTTGTCATTAAATAAATTAAAATATCTATGTATTCTTATTGCCCATGGCCTAAAATCTTTCTTATTACTAGAAATATTCTAGAATAGTTTATTCTTATGAACAATAATAAGCTATATATTCTCTTCTCAGCTGTTCTGTCGGAGGCTTAAACCGCCAAATTTTAGCATTTAAATTTGCAAAAAATATGTATGTCCTCATAAAGAATTTTTCAAGATTAATTTAAATTTAGCGGCTAAAGTCGAAAACTATCTCAGGGTATAACAACGGGAATCTTACATACGTACGATACCCCCCCCCCCCCTCATTTCTGTGGTGTTGGATATAAAAATTAATCTTCACCCATGTGTATGTATTACAGATATCAACCTAGAAATGCAAATATTTCTTCAATACAACAATCATTATAATTAAATTTAAATCAATGTTAAAGTAAAATATCAGGCTTTTAACCTCATTCAAGATGATAACAAACTTTCAATTATTCATTCATGTTAAAAAGAAAAAAATACGTGAGACATGTTTTTTATTAGAACACACCATCCAGTAACAAAACTGTGCGGGCAATTTCCATGTCTAATTTGTTCGTGACATTGTGAATGTGCCATCACAAGATCTATCTATGGTCGTTACTAAGACAAGCAAATGAAACAAAATGACTGTACGAAACAGTAAAAGTTTGTAAATTTTTTTTTTTTTTTTGGAATTTCAATTTTATGCTAAACAAATGTCACGAGAAAAATTTGAAAACAAAAATTTCGTGTTAGTTTTTCAACGAAAACTCTGAATTTTTAATGAAATAACTAAAACAGTCAGTCTTCTGGTTAGGCGTAGCGATAAATTAGACATTCGTTGTGTGTATATGTTTTTTTTTATTTACCTACATGTGTATGTGTGAAAAAAACTCTTTTACAATTTTTTTTTGTTAACTTTTATGTATTTTACATCCTTTTCCTATTTATACCTACTTAAATATATGCAAATATAAATAGGAAAAATTATATTTGTTTTTATGTTTATTGTAAATGCGTAAACAAATATGAATATTTGCATAAATGATTATTTGAGTTTTATGGGGTATTTACAACACAAAGTGCAAATAAATTTATTTAATAAACATTTTTACAAGAATAAAAAATAACACCAACATTTTCATAAATTATGAATTTTGACTGTGATTCTTTAAATATTTTGTTATAGTAACCTACATTAGTAGCGTTGGTACACTTGTTTAATATTCATCTAGGATCCCATTAAGTACTTTATTCTGCGCCCTTGAGTAATTCTAAATCGATTTAGCCACGTCAGTCTGTCTGTCTGCCTTTCTATCCACCTATGCGCCTGTTTATCTGTCTGTCTTTTGAAACACTCTTACTTTCGGAAGATTCCACAGAAAAGAACAATTTCGGGATTAAGTTGTTTCCAGGTATCCTAAGCAGCTTGGGACTGAAAACCAACACAATCGTTTCAGTACAAAAATAGCTAAAGTTCCTAAAGAAAAACTGAATTTAAAGGCGAAATGCACCAATTGTCATTAAATTTAAAACAAATTCATTTATATGGCCAGAAATCATACAACTAATTTTGGCCCATAACTTACCATAGGCTTCATATAAACCCCACTCTCGGCTTACACTTTCGTAAGCCCTTAACCGTAACAAATAATGTTATTATAGTAATGTTTGGTCTGTTATAGTTTACACAGAAAAAATTCTCCAAAATTGTTCACCAATTAAAGCATCAATCAAAAATAAAATCAGTTTTTATTAAAAATTGAATCAAGTGAATTAAACGTTAATCAAGTTAATTAAATGTTTAATCAAGTGAACTAAGCGTTTAATCAAGTGAACTAAAAGTTTAATTGATTATATTTATTTGTTTACTGGTGAATATTAAATTAATTTTTTAATTTATATCACAAATTTTTTAATTTTATAAAGATCGGTCTATAATTTTCCATAGACGACATACTCTCGAAAAAAACATTTTAGCACGCGTAAAATCATAACAAAAAATGTTATTGTGGTAAAATTTGGTATTTTATAGTTTTATAAGGCTTGAAAACACACAACCAAATATTGTGATGATCGACTAAAAATCTCCAAGGGTTTTATATTAAGCCAATTCCCAAAAACGTATTTTTAGAATAGGTCTAAAACCTCATCGAATTTGGATACTGTGAGGCCTGTTTTTTAAGATTGGTTCATAGCTTAAAGAGCCTATTTAAATATAGCTTCCGGAATATTCTTACATGCGGAAAAAACATGGTTGTGGTAAACATATTCGAAGAGCAACATATTATGATATGAATTATGATTGTAGTCAACATATTATGATAACATTGGACTACAAATTTGGGGGAAAAAATTTACTGCAGAAATAAAACATGTTTTTTTAACTAATCTAAGTGCGCTGAATTCGAATCTGGTATCAAAATTGGGCTATCACATTTTGCTTATCGCATGCTTGCAATACTGTAAAACAGTTAATACTAACACTACAATTTCACAATTATTTACTTGATAGAAGTCCGTATTTATTCTAAATCTTCATAATAGTAGCGTTAAAGCATGTCAGGTAGATCGTGTGTTAATGATTCAAGCAATTTTTGCTTTGGTTGGAAAAAAAGGTTATGCAATATCAGAATCATTAAAATATGCATAATTACTAGGGTATTCATTCGGTTAACCGTCAATCGGTTAACCGATTAATTACTACCCGATTAACTGATCGGTTAACTTCAAATTGGTTTTTTTCGATTAACGATTAAACCGGTTAATTTCAGTCGATTAACCGATTAACCGATGTAATAAGATTTTTAATTTTTTGTAGTATTATAACATATTTTTTTGTATTTTTAATTATTTGTTTCGCCTCATATACAAAAGGTATGTGTTTAGAAAATATTTTTTCTTACAAACAAAGGTGTTCAGTGATCTTCATTTGAACCCATTTTCCGCCGACCGATTTCAATGTTCAATCAACAGAAATGTGGCGAAAAAGGGGTTAAATGTTTGATTTCCAACACCTTTTTCTTGTTTCAAGTACTTTTTATATGTATGTTATTAAATTAACCGAAACAATTAGAAGTGTTAAACATTTTTAAAAATGAAAACAGGACTCTTAGGGCATAATGGAATATTTAATATGTTTAGAGAAATCCTTAAAAAGGACTGAGAAATGAGATATTTATCTACGATAAGTGAAAGAATTTTTTCTAAGTTAAGTTTTGTCAAAACAAAAGAAAAGAATCGCTTAACTCCCAAACATTTAAACCCAATTACCTTTTTAACAGATTTTTTTATAAGATCTCCTTTAACTATTAAAATAAATAATAAAATTATCTCAGTCTATTTATTTTATAAATACATATTTGGGGGATTCACAAGGTAGTTGTAAAGCCTTTTGTCTTTAAATAATTACTGGAAATATATATCGTAGGATTAATATGCAAACCGGCTAAATCCACTTTTTATGTCAATTGAGATTTTGATGCCGTGTGGTAGAGAAAGATACGCCTCGTCGACCAGCATGTAGTTTTTTGTCTATTTAAGTCTTGAAGTGTGTAAAACTAATTGTATTTTTAATTTTCTATCAAGCTGCAAATAGAAAAAATAAAAAGTTGTTTGTCTCTCCTGTATAATGTGTTTGAAGGAAGTAAGCAGGTTTGCATATTAAGCCGACGATATGACTTGGTTTGGGCTACCGCTTATAGAATTACAATTTTTATTTTGTTTGAAACACAACAAAATTAATTTTAAGCAATTGTAAAATATTATTTAGGACATTATGACGATATGACTTGATAGTACACCTTGTGAATCCCCCAATTATGTATTAATTGAAAATTGCATAATACATATTTATGAATTGTTTTTTTGTTTGCTCGTTTTAGTTCAAGAATTTTAATGTTTGGTATGTTATTGCTTTTTTACTAATAAACTCCAAATAATAAATAATTAAAAAAATAAAAATAATTAAAATTTATATATTGAAATTACTTAATTTATGAAAAAAACTTTATTAATCGGTTAACCGATCAAAAACAAAATTAACCGATTACTGACCGATTAAACCAAAACCTCGGTTAATTAATCGAGCGATTAATCGATTAAAGCAAAAGGTCGATTAAATGAATACCCTAATATTTACATTATTTTGGTTTTGCAGTCAGAGACTTGGACGAACCGTGGACACCGACAATGTTTTCATATTCTTCATTCGCATTTAGATTTTTTTCCAAAAAAAAAAAAAAAATTAGGTGCAGCAAGCGCGAACAAGGTGAAAATTGAAAGTATTTATCAAAAATTTTGAGACAAAAGCATGCTGGGAGACTACTGCTGGACTCTTATACTTGAAACCGAGCCAACAATATACAAACGACTTTCACTAATATGCATGTGTCAGTGTAAATAAAACTGAACTGGCAAAATAAAATAAAGTAATTTGTTTTTTCTTTTCCCAATATAAAATAAAGTAATTTGTTTTTTCTTTTCCCACTTACATTTAGAGTTTAAAAAAATCAACCTTTTGTAGCCGCGACTGTAAGAAAAGATAAACTCACTGTTTATTGTTGTTGTTTTTGTTTAAGCTTTGATATTGTTACAAGTAAAACTGTGGCTTATAATTCTTATTCGCTTAACAGTTTTATATGTGTAATATCTTTAGTTTTTCTAAAATCTTTGGATGAAATTTCCTGACGATCTGGCCTAAGCAACCAGTGAAATGCGCATAGGAATAGCTTATCCCTTCAACAATAAATTTCATTTTATCAATAGTATGAAATGGGAATGTAGCACATTTAAACGAAACCTTGTTAATTAAATTTTTGAATCCAAAGAAAAAAAAAAAACTTTGATAAAGCCATTCACTTTTGAAAATTAGTTGATTTTTAAATAAAATATAAAATATGATAACTGTAATCATATTATAATCGTAGACTATCACAAAATTGTTGTAATCGTTTATCGTATGTCGCAATTATTTATAAATTATTTTATAGAATTTTCATATTTTTTTATTAAAATAACATTAAACTTTCATGCAATGGTCAATATTTTTAAACTTTCAGAATAATAAAAAAAAAAATATTAAAAATTTAACGGTTTTTTAATTTTTTTAAAATTATAATATTCTCTTTTTTTAAAATGGGTATTGTTTTGTTTATTCAATTTACCACATTTTTTAAAAATAGCAAACGACAGAACTGATGCAAACTTATTTTACAAATGGCGCTAACAAAATATTTTGTTCGCATCTTAAGCATAACATGCCTACACGAATATACATTTATTTTGTAATGGTTATTAAATATCATTAAATGGCTATCTATCATTATTTAATTGTTAGAAAAATTATTATTTTTCAGTGAATCATACTCAAATTTTAAATCGCGATAAACATTGATGTGTTTAAAAATAGCAATTGTTAAAATAAATATAGTGTAGTTACCGTAACAATGTTGAACCATATTTTTTTTCGTGCATGTGGTCTCGTTTTTTTTTTTTAATAATCCTGTAGAATAAAGCATTGTTATAATTTCTGCAATATATGTATATCTAATTATTTAGTATTGTTAAAGCATTATTGTTTATTGAAAAAGTAAATTTAAGACTTCAAACATATTATTTTCAAAGAAATTTTTAAATTCCATAAATTATTCCCAATTCACTTGCACCTTCTTTGATCTTTTGTTTTTTGAAAAAAATACGATAAAACAATTGATGCCAACGCTTTTTAAAATGATAGCAACACTACAAATTGCGTATCAATAAATAAAACAAATTTAAGCATATTATTTTTACAAACGAAATACACATAAGAATATTCAAGAAATTTATTTATACTTTTCCAATCGTTAAAACTGTGCGCCCTTTCCATGTCTTTACATCTACTTCGTCACATTGTACATTAGGGTGGGTAAATTTTTTTGTTCACCAAGCGTATAGCAAAATCATTTTTTAATTCATTATTTATTTACATTTTGAAATCGTAATTTACGGAAAATTCTAAGAACTTTTCCTAAAGAAATCAAAGTTCTAAAATCAAAATCGAGTTTCCGGTTTTTGACTTGAAAATTTTGGGCTCAGGAAATCCAAGAAAAAAAATACTAATTTTTTTGGAAATATTTATTGAATTGGTGAATAGTTGACCTGTATCGCTGAAAGGAAATTTTCTCATCTTTCTATATTTGTGCTCAATAATCATATTCAAGCTGGTGAAAAACATAAGACTGTTACAATTTTGTTACCCAAAAATTAAACAAAATAATTGAACTAATTTTTAATTCAAAATTGATTTAAAAAACAATTGATTCGAAACTTAATTAAACCAAAATTTAGTAAAAAAAACTTAAACAAGAACTGAAAATGAAAAAATATAAATATTTTTTATTAAAACGCACTTTTTCATTTCGAAAATTCACTAACCCTCAATTTCACCAAGTTCAGTTAAAACTAACTATTACTTTAACTTCCAGTTAACAATTTGTTTTGACAGCTGTTACTGATAGTTAATTATAACTGAACTTGGTGAAATTGGGGGTAACTTAAAAAAAGGAACCGAATAAAATAATAAAAAAATTATAAAAAAAAAATATTATTCTTAAAAAATTACTCAAATATTTTAATTTTTATTTTCAATATTTCGATTTCCTGAAGAAGATTTCCAACGGAAATCGAAATATTGAAAATTAAAATTAAAATATTTTAATCAATTTTTTAAAAAAAAAGACCTTAAGCTTGAGTAATTTATTAAGAATAATATTTAATAAAAAAGGTCGAAGAAATAGAATTATAATTTATTAAAAAAAAAAAAATACTTAATTTGTTAAACTTTGTTTTAGTTTTAATAAAAATGTTCACATTTTCGACGCGTTTTCAAGAATAGCCAGCAATATTTAAAAATTTACAAAAACTCGTATTAAGCTCATAAGTTAATAAGTGCTTTTGTGGTTTAGTGGTTATGTCGTGCTTTGTGACCCAGGATGTGAGGGAGTTTAATTCCCGGTTTGGTCCGTTTTTTTTTTTAATACATTTTTATTGAAATTGTTATTTTTTTTTATTTCTTTCATTCAGTTTCTTTTACAAAAAGGTAGTGAATTTTTAAAATAGTAAAGTGAGTTTAAATAAAAAAAACACATTTTTTTACCAACTTGCCTATGATTATTTTGACAAAAGCAGTTTAACCAATGATTTATGTACAGAAAATGAGCACATATTAGAGTTGTCAATTATTCGCCTTTAAACTTTGTTCGAATAATTCAAATAATTCTTTTTGTTCGATCGATCAAACGCTTAAATCTAAAAATTATTCGATAAATCGATGAGAATAACGAATAAAAAAAATATTTTTACAAAAAAATTACATCAGTCCATTCATATACAACTATGGAAAATCTTCCATTTTCTTCTTTATTTTTTTGTCTCAAATTCTTTCTTTTTGATGGGTTTAACTTTTCATCTCAACCCCATATCGTTCGATATTACTTTGGATTTTCGAAAAGCATTTGCAGACCTACCATCTTCAGCCAAACTTCAGAATACAAGTTCTTCCATAGACAAATCGCTTTCTTTATGCATTTTTCCATTGGACCAAGCTCGGCATTTTTTGATGCCGTTAGATTATTAGTGAAAGCATCGTTTTCAATGATAATATTGTGACACTTACGCAAATGACAAAGATATATACATATAATTAAAAAAAAATATAATAAAATAACAACATTTTCTACTCTCTTTTTATTTTATTTTTTTTTTTAAATTATTGTTAATTTCTAAGTTGAAATTTTTTTAACGTTTGATTTAAGAAGAAAAAAAGCTGTTACAATTGCTTGTTAAATAAGAACATAAAACACATTTTTGAATGAGTACTTAACACGGGTTTTGCTTACTTAACATTGAGTAAATTACAATAAGGGCTATGACTTTATTTTTTTTTTAATTCTCCTAAATTTGTTAACCATAATGCACGATGTTAATTGTGAGTCACACATTAACGTCAAGTTTTTTGCCCAAATTAATTTGACATTTTTTTCTTTCAGTATTTGACAAATTCAACCGTGGAAAGGTACTTAATTGAGCAGCACGTTAAGATTGTTAAAGTTTTATTGATCAGCATAATCGACCAAATCTGTCCACAATCTGGAGAATAATGTGCAAACCGGGTCTGTAGGAAATGTGAAAACACCTGTGCATGCTCGCCAAGTTCGTTTATGGGCTGGTGGCGTCATCGGATCGTACTTCTTCGCCAATGAAGTCAGCCTTCTATAATAATAAAACATATTAAGATAATTTTTTGAAAACTTTATGTTTTATTTACAATAAACATCCTGCGTTTTAGTTGGACCACCCTTAAGAATAAATCAAATTCTAAGCTTTTATTTAATTTCTTATTTAATAAAAAAATTTTTTGGTTAAACGACATTAATTAATCGATTTATTCGTTATTCGAAAATCACCATTTTAAAATTATTCGAAAAAGAGTTTGGTTTTGTTTAATCGATTAATCGAATTATTCTTAATCGGTTGACAACTCCAGCACATATATAGAAAGATTAGAAAATCTCCGTTTAAACAAGCACTCATTCAGCGATACAGGTCAACTATTTACCAATTGCAATAAATATTTCCAAAAAAAGGAGCATTTTTTCGGATTTCCTGAGCACCAAATTTTCAAGTCAAAAACCGGAAGCTGATTTTGATTTGAGAACATGGTTTCTTTAGGAAAAGTTCTCAGAATTTTCCATAGATAACGATTTTGCTGTACGCTTTGTCACTTTTTTTGGGCCCGAGCAAATTGGCCCACCCACCCTATTGTACATACTTGAGATTGTTAAAAAAAATGTGTTTCTTTCTATATAAAATAATATTTTTTTAAAAGCATTTTATTCTCTGTTTTATGTGACGAAAGCTTAGGAAAGCTTTACAATTTCTACGTTTTATTTCCTGCATTAAATTTTATGACAAATTTAAATTATAATTAGCATTACTATATATTTACAAGTTAAATAAGTGTAATAAATTCAAAGGGTCTTAAATTAAATCATAAATTTTTTGTCTAATTGAATTAATTAGATTTGATATTGGTAGGTATTTGTTTTAATAAAACGTGCAATTTATGTAGGAAATGCATTGTCTAAATATCAAAGCAATGTTGGTATTTCAGACAAAAATGTTTAACTATATATTTATATAAACCGTCTTCTCCCAAAATAGATCGACAAAAGCTTTTCTTCTATTTACAAGCAACAAAAATGAAAAATATTAATATACTAGGGATGCCAATCAGTAAATCCCGAAAAACCGGTACTTTAATTTTTGTATCCCGGGATTTTCTGGATTTAGTCAATCCCGAAATTGTTAACTTGATGTTTTTGTTTTACCTTTTTTATAAAAAGAAATTCATCATGACATTCCCCTTGAGATAATATGAAACACAATATTGATTTTTAATACACAGAGAAAACAGATTCGTGATCACAACCGAATTTGGCGCCAATCGAATTTCTTCGGTTGCATGTACTATCACACAATTCGGTTACAATTACTGAACATTTCGGTGCTTAGGATAATACTTTTGATAGCAACATTTGAATTTTAGTACACTATCAGTCATAAAAACAGATATTGTTAGTTGTAAGTATGATTATTAGAAACAAAACTGTGCTTATACCCGAATATATGATAATTGCAACTGAATTAACACATAATTGGTGTTCATAACAAGAGATTTGATTGTCGTTATCAATATATATTTTTTAACCGATCAAATGTAGCCCATAAGGGGCAGGGACTTGTCCAAAGGTAACCCCAATGAATGGAAAAAATGGCTTATTAAACAGTACGATGTCCTAGGGCAGAACCATATAACCCAGCTTGCATTACAAAGGAGAAGTCTTAAAACTACTCCATGGTGTACTCCAGAGGATTAGCTTTGAAATCGTGCCAAAACGAAAACATGTCGTTAAAAAACGAAGACATGTCGTTTCACTGCAAACTCTTTTTAATAATGACATGGTCCATACCTGCACTACATTGGACCAGCCCAGGATCAAAATGGATCAAGAAGTCCAATATAATTTGCAGGATATAAAAAAAACTAATACACACATACATATGTACGTGTATATGTTCATACCTATAAGAATACGTAAATTACTTACCCATATTAATTTAGTTTTTGCACATATTCCATTTTTGACTGCAAATATATTTTTTAAATATAAAATTAAAAATTATTTTATTCCATCAAATTTTTTGACAGAAAATTTAGTAAGCAATTGGGGCTTTTAACTATTTTTTGTTTGTGAATTCCGAATAATTATATTTTCATTTGTTGTACTCGAATTTAAACTATTCCAACAATCAATAATTAGCTGCAATAAATGAATAAACATTTATATTACAAAATTTATTGACGAAAGCAAATTATTAATTGCAATGACCAATATTCAGTATTGCCCAATATTAAACTCGGTTGTGATTCTAACCATTAGTACTAATTTTTAGAACTAAATTGAATTAGTTATCATAGCTAATAAAAGAATTGAAGGAATCATATTTCAGTTGGAACATCGTTTTAATAATCAAGAGAATTAAAAATCAGTTAGAACTATACATTCTTAATAGTTGCAATAATAAATCATGTTACTTGATCAATATTTTGTTACTGCAACCGTTTCCCAACCAATTTATTTTCTGTGTGTATTTATTTGATTAACTCTGCTAATACTGTCATTGAAAGCGAAAAAAAAGTAAAACTTTGTTAATCTTTTTAAGCGTGTCCAACAGATATTAAGATATTTAAACGTGAGATTAATGTGAGATGTGCTGCAAATAATTAAAGAAGAACATTTATTTAAGAAAAAAGGTAAGTCAACCATACGACCAATTACAAATACCAAACACATTATGTTCAATTTAAGTGTGTTCCACTAAATAATAATTGTGGTTCATTTGCATTTTTTCAAGCAGGTAACTTTTTATTGCTATTTCAATTTCAATTTATCTTCAGATTTTGTTTTTGTGAATTATAAATAAGTTCAACTGCAGTGGTGATGGTCTATATTTTAAAACACAGCTCATTATTTACCACATGTCATCTCCGGCATTAACACTCTATTGGATGTACGTTGCACTATTTAGGTAGTAAGCTTCTAAAAGCGCGTGTGGTTTTATACCAGCTTTAGTTTCTGTATCCTTTTGATATATTTTCTCGTTTTAAAACAGAAAGCTATTATACATATGTATGTATAGTGCGCTGAAGTTTATAAAACGTGCTTGGGTTTATTTTTGTCATCATACTAGTAGATGCAATAAATACACTAAACGTACATGTTGCTTATAGAGAGTGCTCAAGGAAAATTTTTCTAATACATAAAGGCAAAAGCGAGTAGTTTTTAGAAGTAGGAGTGTTTGAGTTTCAAAGACTTAATAATAACAAGTAAGTGTACTATATTCGGCTTTGCCGAATCTCAATTACCCTTCACCATATCATTAAAAAGGTACATTTTCAATTTTTTAAATCAATAGTAATTTACTGACCGATCCTTTACTTGGGATCTATCTTTACAAAATTTGGTGTGATAATTAACAGTTAAGTGAAACTTATTTGTGTAAAGGAAATATGTCACAATTACACAAATTTTTTTTAATTGGTTTACATATATTTTATAAGCTTTAGTGCAACGATTTTAACAATTGGAACTCCAAACTGATAAGTTAAAAGTAGAAATGATTAAATAATCAATTTCTGTTAAGCCTTTTGGAAGTAAGTTTGTTTCCATAACATGGAACAGAATATGTATACTTTATGCACTTAGGGATGCATATGTTTTTAATGTACATACGAAACGAAACACTGAATTCACAAAGTTTTACAGTATTTTTTGAATTTGACTTTTGCACACTGGTTATAATAAATATATGCCCAACATTAAAATGAAAGATCACATATGTTATTCTTTAATTATAGGGTGCCATGTAAGGCACATATTTATTATACATAGTTATGCAGTCGCAGATTCAGGGGATGGAAAAATGGTGCTTAGCCCCCTGCCCCCCTTTAAAAGGAAAAAGTACTCTTTAAAAGGAAAATGTATTGTGTTGCAGTTAAAGGTTCTTCAACCTTTCTCCCGCCCCTAGCCCCAAAGAGCTATAGCTGGATCAGCGCCTGAGCTATGTAAAACAAATTTTTCGACTGATTTTCTACCAAAACGATAAACTCTAATTTCAAACCCGAAATTGACAGGCAATAGTGATTATGACCTTGATGATAGTATATTTATAGTATAAAATAAAGTATAGTAATATATTTATTAGTGACGGAGCGACTGAGTGCCCCGGAAGGCTAGTCTATCAGCGCCGGGATTGCGGTTTCGATTCCCGCCAGAAACTATGGTTTCTTTTCATCACGGGATCAGCTTAGGAAATAAAAAAAATTAAACTCGGCTTCGGTATCGGCCAACAATTGCTAATCGGGCAATAATCGGTGTGAACTTTTTTATTACCATTATATGCGAATAATACAATTCATAAAAAATTAATCAACTACAAACTTTTTTCTTCACAAGTTATGATGTGCTAAATACCAAATTCAAAAAAAGAGTTAAATAAAATAAAAGCTTCTATTTGTGAAAAATACGACTTATTTTCTCACATTGAAGTGGAAGAAAGTAATGAAAATATTCTCGAAAACGATTTATGCTTTATATTAGTAAGCCCTCAAGTCCACAAAGCAATAATACATTTAAGTGATAGAACGCAAATCCATCCACCACCAACTAGTGTTGCCATACATTAAAAAAATTATTTTCATATTTGGATATGAAAATCGCATATTTGATTAAAAAATTTTTGAATTTTCTACGATGACGGTTCTTGCAGTATTGATCAAAAACTTTGTAGGTATATTTATTGAATTTTAAGTCAACAACCAAGTTTATTGAGTCAATAAAAAACTGTATGCCCAAAATAATTTTTTTCATTAAAATGTTTACGTGATTTGTTAAAATAAATTGTTGGAGATGTTGAATAAATCAAACAAAATGATTATCGAATCTTTTCTTATTTATTTATTAATTATGATGTTCCAAATTCCCAATTTAATTTTTTGTTAAATACACTAAAATTTATTGTTGGGGGGGGGGGGAGAGTGTATTCGCTGGAAGCTGAATACAGATAATCAGGAAACCTTTTTCCAAAGTCTTTGAAAAATCTAAATTAAGAATAATCTGTTAAGCGAATGAGAATTATAAACTATTAAAACTTTGACAAGGTTTGTAAAAATACTGTCTTTAATTTGATGCTTATATTTTTTCATTGAATATAAAGAAATATTTCATTATTAGAGTGCTATTTTCCAAAGTGTAATTTTGATAAATTTTTTCATTGAATCAAATAAAAAGTTTGTTGATCTTAAATTTTATTTTTAACAAACTGTGTTGTTACAAATTTTCTTGAGATATTTTTTTCTGTGCAGCAAGCAACATTGGCATTCATATAGTAAAACACGTAGGACAAATCGTAACGTAGCCGAATTTTTGATTTTTCGGCACTGCAGTAGGAAGCATGTCAGTGAACTATTACCAGAATAAGCCTAGTAATGCAATGGTTCAGGCTAATCTTTTGTCAGTAAAATATATGTCTATTATAAGGCAAAAGCCCTAACATATGTGAAGTCTTTGCGCGATTTTTTGCAGAAAAAAACAATTTTGGAAGAGACTCTTCTTATGTTTTAAGCTGTTATGATAGGGATTAGGATTGTATAAAATTATTTTGTGGGGATTTTTTGCACAGTCTAATATTTTTACGAGTTTTGGAAGTGAACTTGAGAGTAAGATGGAAGGTATTGTTTATAGTTATAAACTTTATGACTGGGTCAAAAAATTTTAAAGCATCAAATTCTCTGATGTACAATTTTTAACACTTCTTCTTGAATTTTTGCTCAGTTTGTGGCACTATGTTCTCAATCAAATTAAGGCAAGATAAAAGTAGCGTTGTATCCTATCATATTTTTTGGTCACTCTAATATACACACAGACATTAGGCGGATAAACGGCTCTACTGTACTCGACTTAAGGCAGAGTTAGCCGAACGTCCACGTCCCCTAACAGAATGTCTGGTTCGATTTGTTATTTGCAAACAATGTAAATGCTTACTTATTTAAAATGTCACGTTGAAGGAACGTCTCGATCTGTATAAAAGAGATTCTTATGCTGTTGTTACGTGACAGTTGTAAAGCAGTAATAGGCTGCTTGTAAGTTAAATTGCGGTATTTTTGCTCTTGTTTTTGGTACTTTTTTCAGTTCAGCTATGGAATTGAAACAAAACAACTTAAAATACAACATATTTCCATATAAACAAATATATTTATGTTTAGATGTAAAAAATAAGCAAATTTATATTCACATACAATGGAAATGTGAAACAAATAAAAGGCTTTAAATGGTATTAAAACCTTGTTTGGTGCATACTCCACAACACAATATATGTATGCTAAAAATATATATGCTAAAATACAAATTTGTTTATTGTTTATCTATAATATAACTATTAAATTATTAACGTTTTTTTAAATATGTACACAAAATACTGTTTTAATACCATTTAAGTCACTTGGTACTTTTTCTGCACAGTGGTCACCATTTAAACATTTTTAATTCACATCACTATGTGCATTGTTTTATGTATACTATTGCTTTTTGTTTATGTATGGGAAATCCATATGACACATTTTTAAATGTTCTACAAGTGCACCAACGTGCTTACAGTACGGTGCGGTACATTACAGGTCGCCTAACTGGGTTTACACAGTGAATCTAAGCAGGGTTTAAAAAACTGCAGTCAAAGTGGTAAAACTGTAATTTCTTCAACTCCTTCATTTGTCATTGGCAAAAAAAGAACTGTTGATTTAAGTTTTATTCATTTAATGTAAACAGTCGTAGTCAAACCAATTAAAAAAGCGAAAACTTGTACACAATTTTTTTGTTCGAAAGTTTTGGTTTGCAACTGCAGTTTTCTCTGAATCTAAGTTGATATACTAAAATACAGATCTTAAATCACTATTTTTATGTGTTTAAACTACTGCACATAAATATAATCCTCTTCCAAACTCTACAAGTACCCTACACTTGTAAATTACATTTTTATTAAAACAATATGTGAAATCAAACGATGTTTACTGAAATCTAAAGATTTGAAATATGCAAAGAAATATCAAAGCTGTTTCTAGAAACTCATTTACTAAATGAACTTTAACTATTGGTGTGAGTTAATTTGTTCTTGTAATTATATAATTGGAGCTTCCCTACTTTGCATTCCTGCTATTTTTTTCACATCAATATTAAAAGAATAAAATATTTTCAGTTAAATTATAATATTTATTAATTTTAACGAAAATTTAACTTTTTTATTCGTACTCTTTTTATAAAAGAACGCACATTTCATCTTCAAATGAAAACTGAATTTAAAAATGCATTTTACTTAAAATTTTTTATGCAAATATTTTGTTGAATAATAAGACTAATGTATTATGGTGATAGTAGAGCGGAAAACTTTGCTTGGTTGTAGCAATCTTTCTTGATAATAAATGCTTTCGTTTTAACATGTTGTATAATTCTTGCGAAATGGAAAATATTGTGATGTTTTTCTCTATAATATTTTTTATTTTTTGTACATAACAAGGGAAACTCTATTGAAACTTTGACATGCAAAGTTTTCTAGTGGGCTTTACGTGGGCCTATGTTTAACTATTGACCGCTCTTCACTTAGTTTTGTGGTACGATTTATATTCCAATAAAATTATGACAGAGCAAATCCTACTACAACCGCTTTATGCGTTACGGTTTAAGGCGCACTAAAGTAATTACCAATAGTGGGCTTTATATGGGGCATCTAGTAAATTAGGGACCAAACTTCACGAAATGGAAGAATTTGTGCAGAATTTAGTGACAGTCTGTGTATTTTACCCTCAATTTATGTAAGCTGTTTTTACAGAAATATATCTGTGGCATTTTGACAAAACATCTTAAGTCGAGATAAGATAGCAATAAAGTTTAAAAAAACTCGGGGATAAAATCATTTTTATCAAATAATAAAATAAACCAAAATTTAAGAAAAATTTTGTTTATAATACAAAATTTTAAAAACGTAAACAAAATTGTTTTTTGAATGAAAATTCGTATGATTAACAACATTTTTTTTTTTAAATTTTTGAAATTTGACTTAAGATGTTTTGTCAAAATGCCACAGATATATTTTAAGGCCTATTGTAATCAGTCTCATTTACAAACTACTTAGGGTAAATACACAGAAAGAAAAAACTCGTACTAATTTTAAGTTTTTTGCTTTTTACTTTATGTACAAGTCGCACATAAATATTTAAGTACTAATAACACTTTAAAGTACTTAAATTAATTCAAAATGTTATATCTTTCGAAAAACAATATGCGAGCACACGAGTGTGTTTGTAAAAGTTTGTTGTAGACACAACAACAACAAAAACAACACTGCAAAGAAGGTAAAAACTATTTACTTCTTTTGTGTAGAAACAACAAGAGCACCACGGGATAAAAAACATACATTATTATTTTCATAATTAAAAAGTAAAATAGAATTCCCAAATTCTATTTGTTAAAATTTTTAGTTAAATACATACAATTTTTAAAGTGCGGTTATTACGAAAACCATATCGAGCATGCTGGTAGTTTCATATAATTGAGAATTCTTTTGATAACAAAAGGTGGAATGCAATAAAAGTTAAAAAAAAACATGCGGGCTAGCAAATACTAATATTCTTTCTATCTCTGAATCTCTGGGTAAATGTTTAGGTTAGAATCAAATAAATCTCACTTTCAGATAACTTAAAGTACGAGTTTTGGATAAAAAACAATATTAGAAATTCTTGAATTAAACGCAGTTTGAGATACATTTTTGTTTTACTTTTACTTAAGTCAGTCCTGTTTTCGGATTATTATAAGTACGGGGCACTTGAATAATCCGTACTTAAATCAAGCATTTAGTACTCAATTTCAGGATATCCTATTTATCGTACAATTTGCGCCGTACGATGTATTGATTTTTCTTTTCAGGGAGTAACAATTTTCCGTCTATATTTTTTTTTATATTTTAAGCCGTTCAAAAGTAAGTGTGATTTCAACAAATAGACATGCCAAGTAGACTTAGAATTACTCTAGGACGCATAAGTTTCATTATGCGGACGACCCAGACTTGATATATAATTAATATATGTATATTTATTTATATGTATATATTTAAATATGTCAGCATAAGCTTTCAAGTCTGGGTTGTCTGCATAATGTAACTTCATTGTGGGTCACAGCGCATATCAACTAATAAACTCTAATACAGTGCCTGTGGCAATTCCTCTGGGTCTAGAAACGATGCAGATGATTTTGCATGAAACTAAAATGCTCAAAGAAGCTAGCTTTCCCTCAACAATAAATTTTAGAGTATTTATAATAAATGAAAAATTTGGAATTTAGTACGTCATACAAAAATCTGAATAATAAGTAATTTTGTATTCCCAAAAATAACTTTGATAATATACTTTCATGTGCCCTGCAAAAAACTGAACTGGCAAATTGAGGCAAGTTCGAGTCGGAAAAAAGCCGACCAATTGTAGGAGAATGTAAGAAAACATAAACTCACTGTTTATTGTTGGTGTTTTGTTTAAGCTGTGTCAATTGGTCCAACAGACTAGTCCTGGGATTTGTGAAAATAGAACAAGTACAAAAAGAAAGGACTCAAGACCAGTGAAAGAAGAACTAATCCCTTAACTGGTTTTTGAAGAACAGAAAAGAAGAAAAAGTAATGTATTACAGTACAGTCTTCACCGTTGCTGTGACACAGTTTTTGGTACTTTCTAAGATTTTTTTCTTGAATTAAATTCTAGGAATTGTTTTATTGAAATAATACTACATTGTATTGAAATAATACTACATTGTATTGAAATAATACTACATTTTAGTAATTGACACTAAGAACGTTCATGGAGAATAGATCTGTGACTGGTCTTTTGTGTTTATGATTTTTATTCGCTTTTAGGATTTATTTGTATAATATTTTTAGCTTTTCTAAAATCTTTGGAAAAGGTTTCCTGACGATCTGGCCTAAGCAAGCAGTGAAATGCCCATAGAAGCTAGCTTTTCCTCAACAATTAATTTCAGTGTATTTATGAAGTATAAAAAATTGGAAATTTAGCAAGTCATACGGAAATCTTATTAATAATGAATTTTATATTCCCAAAAAAAAATGTTGATAAAATTAAAACAACCGCATTATTAACAACAAAAGTGTCATGTCATGCTGCTGGTATTTGCCGACGATATCGCCAGCATTGGGCGCCACACGAGAGCATTAAGCAGAGCCTATGCTCTGCGAGAAGTAAAACATCACAGCGTAATGAGCAGCGCAAAACTTCCGGAGACTTTGATGTTGTTAAAAACTTCGTTTTTTTTAGGTGTTAGTATTACTAAAAAAAAATTAACGCATCTGAGAAATTAAGCGAAGGAAAAGTCTTGCCAATAAACGCTTAGTAGGCAATTGAGAAGTAAAGCCCTCTTTCAATGGAGAAAGTTAGCACTGTAGTAATCTCTCATCTAACCCGTCTTACTCTATAGCTGCTGGAAAGGAAAATTCTCTGTAAGATTTACGGCCCTATATACCCAACCCACCGCGGTTTTTCATGGGCTTTTTGGGTTTTATTAGGGTTTTTGGGTTTTATGGTTTTTTGTTTAATCCTCATCCCTTTGCGGTAATCTTCAATATTTGTTTAATGGCATCATCATCAAACGCATGTATGGTCAAAAGAAATGCTAGGATTTATATTTGCGAGTCCTTATATATATATATATATCAGTTCTATAATGAAGCTGTAAACCTCCAACAAATGTTACTCTAAGTTTAAAAAGCTCTAAATGCTTACAAAGTGACTCTGCTACAATTGCAACGGACGTTGAAATTCTATTGTCCAAATGGAATTTTGTTGCAAAGCAAATGGAAAGCATACTTACTTCAGCTTATTATTTGGCGAATATGATGCATTCCAAATATGCATACATGCAAATAATTAGTCAAGATAATGAAAAGATAGCAGAAGAATGGATAAGTCAAAAGCACACTTAATTTTTTGCACACTGTTTGGCCTTTAAAATTATTTATTTTAACTTAAAATTTTGCCTTTTCAAAATCAAATTCAGGTTTTTAAAAAACGAATTCAGAATTTTCGAAATCCAATTAAGTATTTTACAAATCATATTCAGCATTTTTCAAATCAAATTTAACACTTTTAAATGAAAAATCAGCCTAAAAAGCCAGATTTTAATTTTTAAAATGTCAAATATGATTTGGACATAAAAATACACAGAAAAAAATAAAAATTAATTTCAATGAAAAAATTTGTGATATTAATTAAAAAATTAATTAAATTTGTACCAGTAAACAAATTAATAGTATCAATTAAACCAGTTAATAGTATTAATTAAACGTTTAATTCACTTGATTAAAAGTTTAATTCACTTGTTTAAATTTTTAATTAAAACCGATTATATTTTTGATTAATGCTTTAATTGGTGAAAAATTTTCGAGAATTTTTTCTGTGCACATTGTATGAATTTTATTATCATTTTCTTCTTTTTTTCCGTAAACAAAACGTAAAAATTATAACACCTTTGTTGAAGTGAATGTAAGTCCACTTGGGTTTCGTTTTAAACAAAATATCCATTAAAATCCGTGTTTGTTTTTCTGGGTTACCTAGTGAGCAGCGAAGCCTGGAAGTCTTAAAGTTTACAAGCAGGAACCAACGGATAGGCAACGTAGAAATAGGCAACCTAATTTCCGTTGGAATGATCAGGTGCAACAAGATCTGAAAACACTTGGTGTCTCCAATTGGCCCCAGCATGCAGAGGATAGAAGTATCTACAGAAGTATCTAGCGTTCTATTAAAGTAAAGTAAACATAAATGATCCTGGTATATTAATGTTGCTGGGAGTATAAAGTCGATTCGGTTTTCAATAAAATTACCACAGCCGCAGTTACAATGCCCGGTCCTAATTATCCCGCGAATTAGATTTCTACACCCAAATTCATCTAGGTAAGATATCTGAGTGCAGAATGACTCACCTACTGAGATAACTAATTGCAACAAGCCGAATCTGTTGCTACTTTATAGTTAGGTAGCAAATCTGGCTAGTGGTTGTATCTTCTTAAAATTGAGTACATTTGACCCTATTTGACTGTTTACCACGATAACCAACCATTCGGGAGTTACTCTCGAAATTCATTTTAAAATACTCACAAGTAGTGTAAAGTATCAACTGGTCAGGTTTGCCCGACACTTTTTCTTGCTCGTTTTCCCTTAGATTGTTGTTAATGAGCTTCTCCATTCAGTAGTTGCATATACACATACAAATGTAAGTATTTAGGAAATCAGTATGTTACTCCTCATGTCTATACAGATTTTTAAACCTTGTTAGCTGTGAAAAGTTATAACTTATATTTGTTTCTTTATAGAGTAGAACAAAGAGCCTCAAGTATTAATTAAAGGAAAGTTCGAAACTTTGGTAGACTTTACTTCTATGCTCCTGCATGAAAATTGTGGTTTAAGAAGGATATGTTAAGAAATATTTGAACTGAACAAGCCACAACAAAATGAAATGGTTACTCTGAGACTGATTAGTACAGCAACGAACAAAGCAGTACGTGTCCTTGTTAAGTTAAGTTACTCAAGAGCGAAAATACATCACTTTTTCTCTACTCTTACTGTCATATAAACTACTAAAACTTTGTACATATTACAGATATACTATATAAGGCTTAACTTAATTTTTGTTTTAATTAAAATTTGACAACAGACTTAGATATTGTTATGTATGCACTTATTAAATAGTTAATTTTAACAATAATTCACCAAATACTTATTTTGCCAAATTTCATGACGGTTTTATTTTTGTATTATTTATTTATTTACTCATTACTCATAACAAGTTTTTATGCGCATTTAAGTATTTTAGGGGGTTCGATTTATATGAAACCTATAAAAAGTTATGGATCAAGCTTTAGAAAATTTGTTTTGGTCATTTCTAGTCTTACACACCCATGTTTGATTAAATTTTATTACAATAATTTGGTTAAAGGTGTGCTTAAGTGTTTAAAGTGAGTGGCCTTAATGTTCAAGCTATGGTAAATAATAGACCATTCATTGAAAGTGGGTAGTACAATTTCTAGTCAGATATAAAGAGTTTTTGAAAAATTTTATGACGATACTTTTTCACATTTTTTGTAGTTTGTCGCGTAAATTCATGAAATTTAGGGTTGTTTTAATTTAGCATCCACCTAACTGTTTAATTTTCCTTTTGAATTTTTTTGTCGCTGAAAATAATGAACACAATCATATATCGTATTATGTCTTTGTCTTTAGCTTTGCTAAAAAATTACAAAAGTCCTTTCAGAAACAAACGATTTATATATAAAACTTTTATCTCTTCGCAGGTTTAAATTTTTCTTGTCGCACAATTTGCTTAAAATTAACTTAAGATGTAGTTGTTTGTACAAAAGGAAAACAAAATGACTTACAGTTTAAAAAGTTATTAGACAAGTGTATTAGTGTGTCCCAAATAAAAAAAAAAAAAAAAAATGGGGCCTAAGCTGAGTTTAAAAGCTTATAGGGTAAATAATTTTTGAGATTTTTTGCAATATTTCAATTGATTCAATTGCCAACAAGTCATTTTAAAATGCAAGGATCTAAATATTTACAAGTGGTAAAGGATGTGGCATAGCAAGGTGTGGCTTTGGCTAACACTTATTTTAATGTCACAATGTCTGAAACTGTTTTCAAAAATAAATGATTTTTAAACAAAGCAAAATAAATCGTTGGATTTTAATTTGTTTGTAGGGTATAACTAATAATATCATAAACTGGGTACAAAACTGAAAACCGGTATAACTCAGGAGCTATAGGAGCAAATTGAAAAATATATGTTTCTAAATTATTTAGAATGAATTTATCTTACAAACTGCGTTGGTTTTTTTTTTCATCTTCATACAAATTTCAAAAGTCATAAAGCGTCTAATAAAAAATTTTATCATTTTGCGAAGCACTAAAGGTACATTTAAAAAAATAAGCGCACAATTATGGGCTACGCAATAAGACATACAGAAATGCAGTAAAGTAAGTGAAAGAACTCTCAACAACTTTTATATAAAAAAATAACATTAAATTATTTTTATGTAGAAAGGAATTTTACAACATGAAAATTAATTAAAATTGCTATTGATAATCTTTCATTCTTGACCGTGGCCGAGGCTCAAACCGCGGCCGGCAGGTTGCGATCGGAACATGTCATGGTAACCTGCTAGCCGCGGTTCGAGCCTCGGCCACGGTCAAGAATGAAAGATTATCAATAGCAATTTTAATTAATTTTCATGTTGTAAAATTCCTTTCTTCATAAAAATAATTTAATGAAAATTAAATTTAATAAACTTAAGCCTTATTAAAATTATTAAAAATTTGGATTAAAAACCATAAAAAGTTCAACAAAATAACCACAATACTAATTATAATTAAAAAAATAAAATTTCAAGTGCAACGGCATTCCCTTACTACGAAGCAGGTTTGTAAGGGAGAATACTTATAAATAACGGTATCAAAACATTCAGTGTGTAAAGCTGATCATTACATCCAACAATTTTTATATGCCCTGAATAATGCGCTTTATGTGTCAAAAAAGTATTGCTTCAAAGTGGGAACTCGCCATATAAAATTCATGTCTTCCGTAAGCGAACTCTTACATTTCTCCCTTACAAACCTGCTTCGCTCGAAGCACAATTTTAATGTAATGTAGGGTAAAATTCATTAAAAAAAAAACTTATATTCATAAAAAAATTTTTGATTTATAAAATGTTCATGAAACGATTTTTCTATGAAATGTTTTTTATGAACATGGGGGTTAGTAAACCTCTTCCGAAAAATCGGAAAAAAATCTCAAAAATACTTTACCCTATAAGCTTTTAAATAATGCTTGAGCACCCATTAAAATGAAAAAAAAAATTTTTTTTTGGACACACTATTGTGTATATGAATATAAAGTAATTAAAAAAGAGAATTTCTAATTTTTTCGTAAAACAAAATTAGCCAAAACCGATTCATATCTTAAAAATTTATTGTTTTGGCAACGATGGCAATGCAGCAGACAGTAAAATGATGATAATTCGTTGCTTAATATCCGCAAATAGGATTTAAAACAAAAAGATTAAAATAGAGATATTTTGTGTTGTACGTTTTGTGTTATACTGAACGTGAACCAATTTCAATATACTTTTATTTGAAAAGAGTTTAGACATGTTCTTCTGTCTTGCAACATTTAAGTTAATTCCACTTAGTTATAGTACGAATCATACTAAAAAGTTTCAGTACGAAAGTACTTAACATTTTTAATACGAAAGTTCTTAAAAGTACTCAAAACAATCCAAAATGGGACTTTTTCGAAAACCAATCCCGGAATTTCTTAAATCAAGTAAATAAAAGCTTAAACTTTTTATTAATGATACCATTTTATAAACAAAATGCGTACAAACGCACACATATATATTGGTAAAAGTTATTAAAAGGAACAACAACACTACCAAAGTAAGTTAAAAACGTTTTGCTTGTTTTTTGTAGAAACCACAACAACACTACAGGAAGAAAAAAAACCATTATTTTCGTGTTTTAAAAAGTGAAATAAGAAGCTAAACTTTCCGAATTCTTTTTGCTGAAATTGTATCATCAATTGTAGTGGGGAATGTAAGAAGAGATAAACTCACTGTTTATTGTTGATGTTTTTGTTTAAACTTTGATATTGTTACAAGTAGAGCTGTTGCTTATAATTCTTATACGCTTAACAGTTTTATTTGGTTTAATATCTTTAGTTTTTCCAAAATGTTTATGGATGAAGTTTCCTAATGATCTGGCCTAAGCAACCAGTGAAATGCGCATAGGAATAGCTTATCCCATCAACAATAAATTTCAAGTGTTTTTATTAAAAATAAAAACTGGGAATTAAGCACGAATAACAAAATCTTTTAAATTGAAATTATTAAGTTAAGTAAGACCAATTTTTTAAGTAGAATGATAAGAAACACACATGGGTCCTGCTGCTGGTGACTTATAATTTAGAGTTATTTTGTAAACAAAGGGTGGAATACAACAAACTTGAAACAAACATGTATAACTAACGGGTGGTTAAGCTAAGTAATGAAACGAGTAATAGTTTTCCCTCTCCCTGGTTTTCCGGGGTAATTAATTTAATCTCACTTTCAGTTTACTTAAAGTACGAGTTTGGGATTACAAAACCAAACTAGAAATTCTTGAACCAAGCACAGTTTGAGATTAAATGTTACCTCACCTTTACCAAATATCTCGTTTATCAATACACAACATCTGCGCGGGACTGAAGAAGAGGGCGTGGCACCACCCAAGCAAAGACCATATAGATTTTCGTATATCTATAGAATGCCAAAAGTAGAAGTTTCGAAATAAGGTACAAGCATCGTGGTTAGCAATACACAACATCCGACAAAATATGGGTGCGATTAGAGAGTGGGGCATAGAACAAAATAATTTTTTGTATATCTAACTAACGGTACGAGAAAAATTTTACACATATTTGGGTTTCCAGTACACAACATCTCTACAAAAATGGACGGGATTGGAAAAGTGGGCGTGGTATAAAACAGATTGATTTATTTCTAAAAAAACGTAAGAGAAAGGTTTAAAATTGCCCAAGCGGTAACAGCTTAAGTTTCCAAATTGGGAACAAATAGCTTGGCTACCAATATGCAACATCAGACAAAAAGTGGGCGGGATTAGATAAGTGGGCATGGTACGAAGTACAATTATGGATATCTAAATAACGATAAGCGTAAAATATTCCAAATTTGGTACAAATAGAATGGTTAACAATACCCATCATCTGTCAAAAATGGTCGGAATTAGAGGAGAGCAAGTAGACCTTCAATACAAAGACCGCATAGATTTCTGCATAACTACAGAACGCTTGCAATGCACGAGATTTAATGAAATGTACTTTTTTAACGTGGGTAGCAAAGCGAACTTAGTTAAGCTTGTATCATATAACATAACGTTTTTGGAATAAATAATTTTTTAGCAACAAGAAAAAAGACGAGAAGTTAAAATAATTCCAAGAAAATATTGCGTTAATTTTGAAGTGGGGTAAATTGTTTTCAACTTAATACTTACGCTAACGCTGACATAATAAAATATTTTCAAAGAAAAAATTACGTAACTGATGACGAGTGGTAATTTTTACACCAGCATGTGCGCAGCTCCGTTCGAGCTATGTGTACCTCAGCAAAACTCAAGTTAATAACAATGATCACGAGATGAGAAGATACTAAGAGATTATAATTGATTGAGCGCAACGAAAGAGAGTATTTAAAAAAAAATATAAAGAGAGGTTCAAATTTACCACCACCTCCACAGTTAAAGGTTAAGTACGGATGGATTGATTAAAAAAATTAAAAAAATAAAAAATGCGTTTAAGTAAAACTTACGTAAGTGTTCGTTAACTTACGTAAGTGTACATATGTATAAAGTTTCTATGTAATTTGCACCAGAGACAAACTTTTCTGTCGCCAAGTGTGAATATTTTTGATACTGTTGCGAACTGCATATAATGAATGTTTTTTAAAGTGAATTCTTATATAATGTAAATAAATAAATAAATAAAATGAGATAAATAAATGTAAAATAAAAAATTATTAGTTCGTGACTTTGATTGTAAAAGATCTATGTTGATGCAGCATTTGTACGAAAAACCACACATGAGCGTTCATTCATTAACACCATCCTAAATTCCTTGAACATGACCGGTATTGTTATGTTGCACCCCACCTTGACTTATACGATGGTGTGGTACAACTTCAATTAATCTATTAGTTCCATTATTGCCCAAAAAGGGTCTTCTTTTGAAAATTCTTCTATAAAGAGTTGAAGGTATCTTATGGACAGTTTGCTGGACTATAGTTTACAATTTGTTTAGTGTTGCCTTTTTGTTGCATTTTTGCAATTTGCTGAGTACCATAGACGGGGGTAGTGCACTCTTTTTGCAGTTTCAACTCACACTTAGTGATAGTGCAAAAATATTGCAATCATTTTGTTGATGTTGAGTGATGAACTCAAAATTTGCAGCCTTACTAAACATGAGTGATAGTGGTTTTAAAAAATTTTGCACTAAAAAAAATTAGTTTGATTTAAAAAAAGCAATCATCTGCTTATGCAACTTAAATTGTTGCACTAATTTTAAAATTAAAAACTTGTTCTTAATGATTAAAGCCCATAATTATACCGTTTTAAACTAAATTTCATTTTGTTTAATTTTTTTGCTTATGCATATCCTCAAAAGAAATCAAAAAACATGCACATACAAAGTTACATTTTTTGAATTTTAGTGAGACAATATTTGTATGCAGCTTTTTTGTTTGCATGTCCAAATTTTGCACTATTTCAATTGAGTGCAGATTTTTACACTCAATCTGCGTTTAGTGATAGTGAAAAAATTTGCTCAATTTTTTTAGTGGTAGATAAAAAATAACAATCATCACTAAGGCTGGTAAAAAAGAGTGCAAACTAATTTTTTGCAGTTTTATTTAGTGATAGTGCACCGCTGATTTAAACAATATTTAGTGCGCTGCCCCTAACTATGATGAGTACCTATATCGCGCTGTATCTTTAATTTTTACCACGATTATTAAAATAATTTTTCAATTAAAAATAAAAACTCTAGACGATACTGATCCAAGCACATCGACTTATTACCTTAAATTTATACTGAAAACAAAAAAAATTAGCTTAACAAAAACTTATATATAATATCTAAACAACTTGGCCAAAACAAAATAAGAAACATACTTTAAAAAAATGTAAGTTTTTTTTATTGTTGTTTCAATAAATTTTCCCAAGCGAACATTTTTATTTATTTTGAAAAACAGGAAGTCAATCAACATTTTCCAAACTAAGTGCTTGTGTTTTTTCCTGTTTCAAAACAGCGCAGTTTAAAATCTTTAAATTTAATAGTCAGTTTAAACATCAATAATTACTAAAATTCAATGTTTTTTAATTACACAGTGCAACATATAAAATGTGTTGACTTCAGTTTCTGAAAGTACTAAGTACTAGTAAAACCCGCTAGGATTTTTCTGGCATAGCTCGGGCTTATTTTATATAGCATCAATTATAAAATTCCCAATCTAATCACAAAGAGCACATTTCATGTTGCACTGTGTTATATGTTGTCACTTATTGTACTTAAATCTAATTCGCAATTTATTGTATCATATCGATTAAAATTAACGCATTTAATTTAATTAGCTGTATTTGTTTTATAATTTTTATTTAAGACCACTAAATCAATTTTGTAAATAATATGCTTTTGTATTCTAATTTTACTGCAATAAGCTATTTATTTAGATTTTTAAATTGAGTTATTTATTTGTTAGTAAACACGTGAAAACTTAAAAGTGTTTGTTTGTTTGTTTGTCACTTAAAAAAAAAGCTGATTGCTGTTAAAATTCCACAAATAAATAAGTTGTGAGCAGGGCAAATTTTGAAACTTTTTGCTGGAAAAATAAGGTTTTGTTTATGTTACATAACTTTTTTAACCGATATCTTCCGATCGGGTTGAAATTCTAACAAGGTTAGGAGTTAGGAAATAATTTTTCAACAAGATCGGTCAACAACTTTCTGAGTTATAGGTTGTCAAAATACCTATCTGAACTTCTTGGTACAAATTTTGCTAATAACACTAGGTAATAAGCAGGGAAACCAGAAATATGCTCTTATAAACGCGTTAAATGCGCATTAAATATGCAGTAAAAACTGAAAAATATACCCTGAAAATTTTTAAAAATATGGCCTACAAAAATACAACAATTTAATAACAAAATTAAAAAAAAAAAACCTAAAAATATTGTCGCTTATTAGGTTGAAATTCATATAAGAGATGTTTGCGCCAAATATTATCTAGATATTATCATCCATATGTGTTTTTATCTTAAAGGGATTTCAGGTACGGTCGCTAAATTGTTATTTAATGTTAACATTTTAAAGAAAGTTAAAGCTATTTAAAGATGGGAGCTTTAGGCAAATGTGAACCGATTCAAAAATAATTCAATTTGCAGTAAAATATTTTTGGGGCGACACACGGACACAAAGAGTCTTATTTAGAAAGATGTTTTTATAGGGAATATGTAAAACTATAACCGATTCTCAACATTAACATAGACTTGGTCCATACTTGATCAAATTATCTACAAAATTGGAACTTGCACTTTGCGCACAAGGTTAACACAGACAGAAAACCAGCCAGACGGACGGATGGACATAGTTATATCACTTTAAAAAGTGATATAAAAAAAAATTTGTTTTTAAACTTAAAACGTGATGCAAAAATGCTTGTTTAAATATATTACGCAAAAAAATGCTGCAAATGGTAAAATATGCAAAAATATGCACTAACACATCGATGCCAAATTTCGTAAAAGGCTCTAAGACGGATAAATATATTGTTTGTGCCTTCATTGGTCGCACAAGGAAAAATATGCAATTGCATATTTATGGTTTTCATGGTAATAAATATCATGGATGAAAAAGAAAAAACACCTTGTTGGAAAATTGTGTCCAAATTACTATCCAATAGGACTTACACTAAAAGAAAAATGACGATCTAAGTTTAAGATCAAAATTCTTCAATTAAGATTGCAGAAATTTTCAGATTTCAATCTTGAAATTTGGTCAGTAAGATTGACATTCTCAAATTTAAGCACAAATTCTAATTTTTTAGAATGAATTCTAAAAATCAAGAACGTTATCTTAATTTTAAGATCGTTTTCTTGAAATTAAGAATATATTTTTAAAGTTTCTTTCGAAATTAAACATCAAGGAAAGAAAGAGTATTGTGTAATAAATTGTAAGACGCTTATTTAGAAAAAATAAGTAAAAAAAAATATTAAAATATTGTGAAAGGCAATTAAAAATTATATCGGAGTTTTTAGACAAAGCATTGTTAAAAAACTTTCTTCAAGAGTTTCAAATGGAGTCTGTTTTCAAGTATCTCAAGGGTAAGTACTCCTTCTTATTTTTATATGCAAATAAAAAAAATGTTTAAATCCATAGATTTATTTCATCACCTGTTATTTGACATTAAATTTATTTGTTTCAGACTCAAAAGTGACTTTTTAAACTTTGCAGTACATGAAGAAGGAAGTCATAAAAGAAGCGATTCCTCCTCTGGAGCTAAGAATGGAGTTCCAGAGATTCCAAGTAAATGCACTTCCCGTCTTATGAAATTGGTTCTTTACTTAATGAAATATATATAATTAAAATTTCGGATTTTACAATCCCTCCTTTACATTTATATCCAATTAATAATGGAAAGACATATGTAAGACATTAGTTAATAAAGGTATTTATGTAATTGTAAGTATTACATTATCATTACGGTTTCCTTTTTTCTAATACATATTCATATGATAAATAAAAACCAGTTTTTTATTTTTATTTCAACATTTGAATCCGGATTAAAACCAATAAGACTATTTTCAAGAATACATTCTTAAAATCGATCTTAAAAGAAGAATTTCATTAAGAATTAATTCTTGATTTAAGATTTCTAATAAAAACAAAATCTTGAATTCGATCTTAAAATGAGAATTAATTCAAGATTTTGTTCTTGAATTAAGAATTTTCGCATTTAACAGACTATTAAGATTAAAATGATTTGATTTTTAAAGTAAAATCTTGATTTAAGCACGTTTTTTTTTTTAGTGTACCATGGTGCAAATTTTATGCCAATCGGAAGACATTGATTTCAAAAGTTGGGTCACTTGACATGAAATATTTAGAATAATTTACAAACTAGCCAGCAATTGTTTAACAAAAATATGGTCTTACTTTTTTCCAAAGAGGTGAAGGTCCTCAACAAAACCAAAGTTCTATTGGCGAAGTTCGCTTCAATGAAGACATTGAACCTATATTCTTAGTAAATTCGGCGTAACTGTGCTAACTATAGTTTGGAAACGTGGAAAAAAATTATTTTATAGATATTTTTTCAAATTAAAAATTTTTAGAAAATAAGAATATTGACTTTTTATGATTTTGGTATTCATATATATGCTTATTTTTACATTTCTCCTTATTTCTAAACTTTTTTTTCACTAATATATTTGAATATTTTTTTTGCATAAAAAACTTGCCCTTACAATACGAAAAACGTAAAACTCATTAAAATTATGCTTATAGCAATATTAATAATGGACTAATTAAATAATTATTCTTTTCTTTCAACTGTGCCTCTGGCATGACGTCACTGGGGTTATTCTATTTGTTTAAATGAAGCGTTATAACCCAGCAAAAAATGAGCTTACTTTTTTTACCAACAATTGTAACAATTATCAAAACGAATAATCTACGTACAGCATTTCATTGCAACAATTTATTAAGTACTTTTTCGTAATTCACACAGTTGGCTAGAGCTCAAAATAAAAAAAAATGAAATAGCGACAAATTAAATATCCTTATCCAAATCTCAACTGGGACAGTAAATTTATTAACACATATTAAGATTTGTGCTTGTATGTAAAAGTCACCTGTTACATAAATACGTGGAAAAGTGTATAAGTTTTAAGATAAACAATTAAAGAAATTATATAAATGATTCTACTGAGAAAAAAGTGCTCTCTAGAAAAATAAAACTGAGTTCAAATGTTCAAGTATGGCCTTAGCTCATGGTAGATTTTAGCCACTTGGTGACAAACTATGCATTTATCAAACGCAATCATGTGCGCTTTGGCTAGCACTTACACAGCTAGCAATTAATGGCATATTTGTCGATTTTAAGATTAAGACTTACATGTAAAACAAAAACAATATTTTTTAGTTTGTTTTGTTTTAAATGTAGTTAAGCGAACGGAGTCTATGTTCGAAATCGACGAACAGACCATACGTGTATAATCCAGTAAAATTCTGTATTCAACCTCTTGTTTTGGGGCTCGTGACCTCCACTGCTTAAGGAATAGCCACCAGCATCAGTTAAATAGCCACAGCTTACAGAGGTAAACCGTCCTCACAACTCGAACCCTGCAAAAGTTATCATTGCAATTAATTCTCCCCGCTAACTTTGATTTTTAACCATAGCCACGGCGTGATTCGCTCGGGAAATTCAATAATCATCATTCTGGGAAGTAGTCTTTGTCAACAAGCATCATTCTGGGTAAAATACAATCTGTAAGAGTAGCCACCTTTTTCATCTCCCAGGCTCACGACTCTAAATCACTTCAACATGCAGGTGTCATCCAGCATCTAATCCAACACGCAGTACCATCGCAACTTAAACCCACAAAATTTTCCGGATCTCAGCCAGTTTTACGACCATAATCCTTTGGACAGAGACAAACTTTTCTGTCGCCAAGTGTGAATATTTTTGATATTGTAGCGAACTGCATATAATGTACACTCAAAATATTATGTAGTTAAATTCAAAGGAAAATTAATTTTAAACAACTTAAAATTCACTCAAAAAACAGATCATTTACATTTAATTTTTAACAAAAGAATTTTACATTCAGAATCTTACATTTTTTTTATTAAACAGCATATTCTTTAAAATTGAATAGTTTTTACCATGATACAAATACACAAGGTAGTTCCACTTCTCTCTCACAATTATTTTTTTGAAGTTTATCGGAATTATTTGAAGTTTGTTTTTTGTAAATATTAAAAAAATCGTTGCCACATATTAAAATAGGCAACAAATTCCTTTTGGAAATTATAAGACAAAATGTGGAATTTTTACATTTTAATTTGCTTTAGAGGTGAAAATTAACAACAATGTAATTCACTATTATTTAGATTTCTTCACCTTTATAGAATTTGTTATCCTTTAAGTAATTTTAGGAAAGGGGTTTGTTTGTATGGGACCTATGGTTAATTTTTGACCAACCCGCATTACATTATGACAAAGTAGCTATTGTAAAAGCCATTGTCGCCAATTTTAATGTAAATACTTACATTTCTAATGAAGTAATGGCATTAAAAACTATTTTTGGGAGTAGTATTTGTATGAAAGCTATGGTCAAATATGGACCGATTCCAATGCAATTAGGTAAGATGATTTTAATTGCAATAAAATATTTTTTGAACCAAATTTTATCTTAATAGCAACATAATAATATACTTTTTGGGCTCAAAGACCCTATTCCAGAGAGAAGCTTGCATGGGAGATATATAAAATTATGGACCGATCAACAGGCTTCGCCCTTGTGCCAATTAGAACCTATGTGCCAAAGTTCATCAGATTATCACTAAAGTTGGGACCTGGACTTTGCGCACAAGTTTTACATGGGCAGCCTGCCAGTCGGCCAGCCAGCCGGACGGACATCGTTAGATCGACTCAGAAAGTGATACGTAAAGGTGGGACCAATATTTTAAAGAGTAACAAACATGAGCACAAATGCACAATACTCTCATCAACATTGTGTTGTGGGCATAAAAGGTTCTTCCTTGTGGCAATTAGAACTTAATATAACAAATTTTATTAAATTATATTTCAAATTGCGTTCATTTTACGTTTTAAATTTTCGCACACAGTGTGCATGGAAAGCCAGCTGGTCGGACGGACTTACATCGTAAGATCGATTCAGAAATTGATTATGAGTTAATCGGTATACTTAAATTGGGTCTAGAACCAATATTTTTTATGTGTTGGACACATCAGCACAAACTCTTCCGCATCAAATCAAACAAAATAAAGTTTGATAAATGTTTTTTACTTTTTTTAAATATATTTTATTAATGTAACTTCTTTTTTTTTTAAATTAACAAATTTAAAAGCTTTTAAATATAAATTGTTTAATATAAATTTATATTTAATTTTTCTAAACTTCAAATAAAAAACAAAACAAAAATAGAAAAATGTGATTATTTAATATAATATGGTAGCACACATCTTCATAATTCCAATAAACGTCAGAACGTTAATATGGCGACAAAAAGAGAGAGTGGAACTACCTTCTGTATTTGTATCATGGTTTTTACTTTAAAAAAATATATTTTAACCGACAAAAATCAAACTACATATCAAAATAAATACGAAAAAACATTATTTTTTGGTAGTTTGTTTTTTGAATAAAAAACATAAATGTTAAAAATAAAATTATTCGTAAAATAACTATATTTTTATTAAATTTAACAGTATGGAAAACGAATTTAATAACCTACAATCAGTTACTGTAATAATTTTATGGGTGTATGTTTTTTAAAGTTAATTCCTATATAATATAAATAAATAAAATAAAATAAATATATGTAAAATAAGAGGAAATAAAATATTAACAAATCGAGATTTTGATTGCAAAAGATCTATGTTGCTGCAGCATTCGTGTGAAAAACCACACATGAGGGTTACTTACGTAAGTTTTTTAGGGTAATTTAAGCGTTCATTCATTAGCACCATCCTAAATTCCTTGGTGTTGCACCCGACCTTACAACCTCATTTTGTTCTTGTAGTTCCATGATTGCCGAAATAGGGTCTACCTTCGAAAATTCTTCCGTAAAGAGGTGTAGGTATCTTATGGAACGATTGTCTTACCTAGCCGCTGCGACCCCTCAATTTACTAAAGAATTAAGATCTTCACCACAACCAGCATCACCACTCACTTCAACACAGAATGTATTTATTACACAATTTATCTAAAAGCCAAAATACTCATTCCCTAAAAGCCAACTTAACTTCGCGTAAAGCATTTCTTTACAAAAGAACGTAAGCCGTCAGGTTCTACTGACTCCCGTTGCATCAGATGAGATAGAATTCTGATGAGCCTTCGGTATCAAGAAATCGATCCAAAATGTCCCAATCTTTGTCGCTTGGATACAATGTTAACCTTAAACTATTTTAAACTTACCCTATCATAACCTTTTTTCTTTTCAATACAGTCTCTAAGAGGCTTAAGTCTCTTTGCATAATTGCAGGTCATAACAATGTATCGAAAACTTCAGGAGACCAGCTATATAAAATTTTTACCGAAAACCAGGCAGACTAGACCAGATTTCGCCCATAGATTTTCAAATTCCGAGGAAAATTCCGGCACAACAGAAATTGCCATGCTCAAGCATATTTGCCATATCACTCTTAAAAAGATATGCATGGTAGTACTACTCTACAGCAGAAAAGAAAAGTTTTTCCGATATCTCTCGATGGGTTCTCTATGGCGTTCCTGTCGCCAGGAGTGTGGCTAATTTTTAATCCTTTGGGACTTCAGGCACTGATCACACCATATTTTCCAGTGGATGTAACATCAAGAGGTTGGAAACTCTCATGATGGTTCACTACACACATTGAGTGCTGTAGGATATCGCACGGGGAGGAATTGAAAAGATATGTAAGTTGTTTTTAACAAAATTTTTCATTACAAAATACGTTAATTGGTAAGAGAAGTTTTTTCTGTCAAAATTTCAACTATTAAATAAATTTGTGTGTGATAAAATGGCAATATTAAAAGCTTTATTTTTTTTAATGTTTCCACACATGTTGCTTTGTTTTTTAAAACAAATTCATTCTTCTAGAATGTTTTTTTTTTTTTTTGGTATAGAAATTTTGTGAAATTGCCATTTTGTGTTGACGTGATTTATTTTTTCTTGATTCCATAGATTAGCATATTACATAAAATTCCAACATGTTGATGTCATGTTTGAAATTGTTATTTTTTATCGTAGCGGGTATTTGTTTTTTTTTTTTAACAAAATCTCCAATTGTTTTTGATGACAGTGATAAATTGACATTAAATTACTGTAAAAAACGAGTTCTCTGCTATGGGATTTGGTAATTTAAAGTAAAACATTAATAAATTTGTTTAAATACATATTAAAAGTTTGACCAGCAGTCAACCCAATTGATTTCAATCAGGAAATAAAGACGTTGCTTAGTTAATGCCAGAAATCCTAGCGGAGTAAGTCGATGGGTACACTAAAGTGTGGGTCTGGAAACAATATTTTTATTTGTTATACACATTGGAAAAATCACATAATATCCTCTCCACATATGGTGGCGTGAGTACAAAAACAGAAAGATTTTAATAATTTTAAATTTTGTTTTTTTATACCTACAGCACCAAAGGTGGAGAGGATATAATGCGTTTGTGCCCAACAAAAATGTTGCCTTGTAAAAATTATGCGAACGGTCCATAATTTCACATAGCCCTAATTAAAAAATCTTTCCAGAATTATGTGGATTCTAACATTAAATTTGCCACAAAAATAGCTTTTTGCAACATTAATCATCATAGCGAGCTGTATAAGCACCGGTTTGAATACAATTTATCACGATAATTGTAAAGTATACTTAACGAACGTATGGACATCGTAAGATCGTTTCAGAAAATTATTCTGAGTCGATCAGTATTCTTTAAGTTGGGTCTAGAAGACATATTTTTAAAAGTTCCACACATCAGTAGAAACACATTATCCCAGAAAACACAAAGTCAAACTTTTGATAAAAAAGGACTTTATCATTTTATTTTAAACTCAACTCCTAAACCTTTTTTAAAGGTCTGATTTTAAAATATTAATTCAAATTGATAATGATTTGAATATCAATAAACTGCTAAACAATCAATTAGGGGATTCACAGGGTATCATAAAGTCATATGTCTTAAAATAATAACATGAAAAAATACGACTGTTGTGAACAACCCCTCATAATTCAATGTGCTATTTTTTATTTAATTCAGCTGATTTAAAACAAATATAAAAAATAAATTTTAGCTCTACTCAGCCACTCAGCGCAGGTCTCTTATGATTAATTACGACAGCACAATAAACAGAGCAAGCAAAGTTCTATTAATATAACTCACTTTTTGTTTACAAAGCAACAGCAATATTTTTAAGCCATTGTAAAATGTTAGAACATTATGACAATATAACATGATAGCACACCTTGTGAATACCCCAATTGTTTTATCACCTGTTATTATTGCCTTCACCTAAACTAGTTGTAAATAGGCTATACTAAATTTGTCATTCCTTGTGAAACTATTTTACATTCATCTGAGACCCCATAAGATTTATATATATATATTAGGGTGGCCGTTATATTTTTTAATTTGATTTCTTATATTCTCCCCCCCTAAATCGGTTCAGATTTATGTAAAAAAAATACAAAAAAATTTCGTAGCGATAAGTTGTGTTTTAGGGGGGGCGTCCGTCCCTCAAAGTTTGCTATCAAGCCATTTATTCAAATGTAATTTATTTGCGTATGACTATCTTCTAAAAACAACATTTTACAAGAAAATGATATATGGCAATATGTTAGCTACTACATAAGCCTCTAAGAAAGTTTTTTGCTAAAATCAATATTTTAGAAAATAATTAAGAAAACAAATACAAAATACCAAACATTTTATATACGTTTTATATCTATAAAAGGGGGATTTAATGTCAAGTGACCAAATTTTGAAATAGATGTCTTTCGATTTAAATGAAATTTACACAAATTTTAGTACTGTTAGATAGTAGCTAAGACACAAATTTTCAACAAGATCGGTCAAAAAGTTTCTGAGTTAGAGGGGGTCAAAATTTGACATTTTGGCCATACAGGTGTTCTTTCTCATCCATGTAACTTATTACCTATTGGTGTAAGCAAAATTTGTCCCAAGTAGCTTAGATAGCTTTTTGATCAAACTTTTTAAAAAAAATTTTTTGGTTTTTTTAAAAAATTTTTTAAATTTTTTTTTTTTAAATTTAACACTTGGCTAAAAAAAATAAAAAAAAAGTTTTAAATTTAAAAAAAAAAATTAAAAAATTTTTTAAAAGAAACAAAAAAATATTTTTAAAAAAGATTGATTAAATAGCTATCTAAGCTACTTGGGACAAATTTTGCTAACACCAATAGGTAATAAATTACATGGATAAGAAAGAACACCTGTATGGCAAACTTTGACCCCCTCTACCTCTGAAACATTTTGACCGATCTTGTTGAAAATTTGTGTGTAAGCTACTATCTAATAGGACTAACCTTGGTTTAAATTTCATCCAAATCGGAAGACATCGATTTCAAAATTGTGTCACTTGACATTAAATCGCCTTTGGAGTTTGGGATTGATATTCAGAAAAAACGGTTCAGTAGGAAAAGAGTTATTAATCAAAATATGGCACAACCATCCAAGAGCATTGTTACAAAAAGCATAAATAGTGGCGGAATGCACATATTGATGTAATCTTTTGCACAAGTTTGTCCTATATGACTAGAAATCAAACCACAAAATTTTATGAAGATTTTTCTATAATTAACCATAAGCCCCATAAAAAGCTCAATCTCGAAAAAAAACACTTTAGTACGCCTAAAATCGTAACGAATAACGCTATTAAAAACAATTTGGTCAGTTAAAGTTTTATAAGACGATTTCTAGTCTGTAAACATCAGCCCATAAGTTACCATAGACCCTATATAAAGCTTGTTTCGAAAATATTCTAACTATAGGTGGTGGGTACCAAAGATTCGGTACAGCCGAATAAAGCACTCCTACTTTAGTGAAAAATAATGGCGATAAGGGTAAAACGTCTTTTATAGTTAAAGCAAAATTATATAAGAGTTTGCTTGTGACATAGTATATAATCTGTGAGTAAAAAATTAGTTTTTATGCCTAAAAATGCGAAAAAAAGGCAACGCTAAAGTCAGTAAAGTTACTGTATGAACGAAATAATTACCACGCAGAGCCAAGGCAATCCTGAAAAAATCAGGATTTTATATTTCCTAGAAAAAACGATTTGTCATCTTTCAGCGGCAGAGATGTCGCCCAAAGTTTAGTAATAGTTTTTTTTAGTAAATAATGAATTAAAATAAAAAAAGGATATATAAATTAACAAGAGAAAAATTATTTTTTACTAATGTTCCTCATTATTTAAAAAAAAACCTCAGAATTACGTTTGAAAGCAAGTTGAAAATAATGGAATTTCTCAATTTGAAACTGCTTTTCCCTTTTTGTTAAGAATTCTTTGTTATTAAAATACATTTTAAGTAATTTTCAACGTTTGTCGTTTAAGAACAGGTTTGATCTTAAATAATTTTCAGTTTGAAATCAAACCTTCCTGTTTGTTGGGACACACTCTTTTAAAAAAATCTTAATCCACATATTTTAATTTGGAATTAAATTGAACATTTGTTAACGTTAAATAGTATTTTAAATACAAAATTTTATTTGTTACACTTAACCTTTAACTTTCGTCTGAATAATTTGTGTTGATCAACAAAATTTTATTACCGAAAAAAATCAAAGAATAATGTAATTAATAAAAAGTTAAACGCTGTTTGATCTAGGAAAGGTTATGCAAAATCAAACAAAAAGTTAATAAAAATAGCGGTTACGTGGGGTGCGTCAAATGCTTGCTAATTGTAGCCATAGTTTTGAAATTGTTGTGAGCAATTAGCCCATTGTCATAGCTGTTATTTTATCTTATCTCTCTCTATCTTTCCTCAAATCTCTTTTTCCCTTTTTTTCAATTATTTTCAATTAAGTTTGAGTATTGATATTTTAAATTTTAGTTTTCATTTAAAAAAAAAAAAAAAAATTCTCTGATTTTGCAGGTTTTTTTTACATTTTTATTATTAAAATTTATATTTGATGAAACGAATTTGCACAAAGTTAAAATTTTTTAAAGATAAACCAAGTAAAAATTTATTTTTTTTATTATGTTTTTGAGTACTTCGATTTCAAAAGGAAGCACAAAATGCAAAAGAAAAATTTAAATTACTCTAAGCAACACATTCAGTTGTGAAGGAGCTAAATCCACATTTTATGAAAACTCAGTTTTTGACGCATTGCAACTAATGTTATAGAAAAAGTAAAAATGTACCTTTTAAAAATGCAATTTTTTGTACAAAACAATTAATCGATTAATCGACATAAATTGTTAGTATTATTCGTTTATCGAAAATAAGCAATTTTAAATTATTCGAACAGTTAATCGTCCAAAATTAAATCGTATGCAAGGAGTAAAATCAAAATAATTTAAAGTTAATTAATAACTTAACATTTTAGAAAGTTTTTTCTCTCTCTTGTGAAACTTATAAAATTGGACCTTAGCTCTTTTACGGCTAAATTTAACGATATACATCCCAGCAAAAAAATTACACATTACCAAAAGAACGGCTTGCTTTAGCATATATGTTCTTTTGATGGCCAACTTTGGTCACTCGATTACCAACCGAGTTACATTAGATCCTAAAAATACGAAGTGGTAAAATAACTTATTTTTTAAGTAAGATGAGTTCCCCGGTAGGCTAGCTGGTAGTGAGCTAGTATATCAGCGTCGGGGTTGCGGGTTCGATTCCCCCCAGAGACTCTGGTTTCTTTCCTGCAGACGAACGTTGAGCTTCGCGGGATTAGCTTTGGGGTTTATAAAAAAAAACAAATATGAATGAGTGAAAACATTTACTGTAAAAGTAATTATTTAAAAGAAAGTAAGCTAATTTGGGAATTAGCTACGATTTTAATTTGTACAAAAATTCACTATTATTTTCTTTTAAAATTAAAAAAGTTAAGAAAGAAATTCATTTTTGGGAACTAGTTATATAAGTCCATGCCTTGTAAAAATAATTAATATGGTAATTCAATTTAGAAGTCATTTCGCCAAAAATGCTTGATTTTAAACTCGATTACCTTTTTCAAAATTATCATAGTTTAAAATTTTCTGCTGGGATGTTACATGTTTCTCATGGAATCAAAAAATTACTTTAAATTTTTACTTTTACTTTCTAGTTATCACAAAAATGCTAAAAAATTGTTTACTGTTTTTTGCTTGATATCCGTTCTTCCTCGACTTTCACCTTCTTTTATTATTCATTTAGTAAAGGACCTTAGGCAACATGTCAGTTTTCCTTGCGGAAGTTGTTTGTATTAAAACATTCTTGTAAATCAAACAACATTTTTTTTTAACATTTTTAAAGTTGAATATTTAATTTCTTTTTTATTTATTTATTAAGTTGTGTACTATAATTGCCTTAGAAAAAAACTTGTTGCTATTGAAGTTTTAAATTTTTAATAAAGCCAGGCATAAAAATTAAATTGTTTTTTTTTTTTAATGGCATAACTTTTATATAAGTGGTACATTTTTTATGAAATTTTAAGTATAAATAATATAGAGTTGTGTCGGTCATGAACGACCCGGTTCAATTGAACGAATCAGTCAAATGAACGTTGAACGGCCGTTCAGTCTCATCGTTCAATATGGTTCACTTGGGTCTTTTCAGGTCTTTTGAATCAGTTTGAATCAGTCATTCACTTGCTTACCGAACAACTGATTGAAAAGAAACAACAGTACTATTCTTGTGTATATGTTTGTTATGCCAGAATAATATACTTGTTTCTTTTACTCATTGTCACATTGCTTTACACATTTTCATAATACATCGTTCAATATGGTTCACTTGGGTCTTTTGAATCAGTTTGAATCCCCTACAAGAAATGGATGACCGAAACTAAAAAAAAAAAATTTTTTACTAACACACTTGTAACAATTTTACATTAGTTGTACCACTCTAACACATATGTTAGAGTAGAACAACTAAAAACACGACAAAAAATGCCAATTTTTTTTTATAAATTTTTGTCATACGCTTTACTGGCTAATATTTGTTAATTGTTTAAATTTAATACTGCAAAATATTTCATTAATTTTTCAAGCCATGAGACATGCTGGAAAGGAGCCCTATCCCTTAATTTATGTCGGCAGCAAAGAACCTGGAGCTGCAGAAAAATATGAGGTTGCAGGTAAGTCACAAATAAAGAAAATCCAAAAGATTTGGTTACGTCAAAGTTATAAAAATGCCGATAAAGAAAAACGCGAAGCTGAAGATGCGGAAAAACGTAAACAAAATTTGGATGAAGCCAAAAAGATTGTCACATCCGTAGATCCCAGTTGGTCAGCTGCCAAGAAAATTCGCATATTGGAAGTTGTCGAAATTTGACAGAAACGTCAAAATCTAAGGCTGGGTACATCGTTTAAGACGTCAAGGCAAAGGTTTAATTTTTACAACATTACGGATTTTTACAATGTTTGGTACAATTGTTTGGTACACTAAAACCTGTGCCAGAAGGCAAAGCGGTAAGTAAGTTTTGTGAACAATATTGCAGAAACTAATTTTTTTGTTTTAGGCACCAGGTGGACATGAATTGCATGTAGATTACTGGGAATTAATTAGTTTGGCTCCTGCTGGGGGTGCTGAACGTATTCTCAATGAAGAGGTTTATCCCGATGTTATATTATGATTAGAGGCGAATACACTTCGAAAATTTTAAAAATTTATTATTATTATTTATTATTTTTTATTATTTTAAATATAGACAAAAATATGTATGAGAATTGAATGAGATGAATTGTGTTTTATTTAAGCTAAAAATACGTCAACAGTGACGAATGTATCCATCAGTACTGACTAGTCAGCTGTGCCCGTTGTATGCATCAGTACTGACTAGGCAGCTGTGCCCGGTTTATACATCAGTACTGATGTTTACAGAGTATAAGAGTAAACAACTCAGCTATATATTTTATCAACCACAAATTTCAAAGGTTAAAGAGGGATGCAAAATCACACGTATACAAAAGTTTCCATCAGTTTTTTCACGTTGGCCTTAAGAAAATGATAGAAACTTTGTTCTACGCGATGATGGATATTCGCGACAGCAATGCCAGTCATATGATAGGTCAAATGACTGTCACTGTTCTGGTAGGGTCAGTCATTCACAAAAAACAATGCAATACACAAAGCAAAATGTTTCTTTGAATTTGCTTTGTGTTTATTGTTTTCTATTATTGTATACATATTTCTTATATGAATATTGCTATACTCTTTTAACACATTGCCGTATTCAATCAATTGTGAATGACTGAACGAAAACCACAAAAGAGCAACTGATACAAAAGACCGACTGATCCAAACGATCAACCGACCCAAAAGACAAGTGACCTGAAATGACCGACTGAACGAAATGAACGAACTCGTTCACTGTTTCGAATTGAACGTTAATGACCGGTCACCTAAACGAACGATTAAGCCCAAGACTAAAATAATACATTTTTTTAAAAGAATCCTCCTGCTTTACATAGACTACATGACTGCAAGTGCCGTTGACATCAACAAAATTAAAAACTTATACTTCTCTGGCATAATAAATATAATTTGTTATTGACCTCTTATTTAAAGATATTTAAAATTAAAAAGATTTTGTTATTCGTGCTTAATTCCCAGTTTTTATTCTTGATAAAAACACTTGAAATTTATTGTTGATGGGATAAGCTATTCCTATGCGCATTTCACTGGTTGCTTAGGTCAGATCATCAGGAAACTTCATCCATAAAGATTTTAGAAAAACTAAAGATATTAAACCAAATAAAACTGTTAAGCGTATAAGAATCATAAGCAACAGCTCTACTTGTAAAAATATCAAAGTTTAAACAAAAACATCAACAATAAACAGTGAGTTTATCTCTTCTTACATTCCCCACTACAATATTTAAAACTATTATTTATACCTACAGGTAATCGACGCATGGGCAGCGATAAACACAACATCACAATATTATGTTATGTTTTTAAGATTGTTATAAGAGTCCTTTTTGTCCAATTTTATTAAGATATAAGCATATATATGAGATTTTTTCAACATAAACCGATTTTGAGTCGACCATGACAATCAAAATCAGTTTATGACATCAAATAGGAAATACTTTAAAAGTTATTTCAGACAAATATTTCAATATTAACGTTTATAAGGATGTTATGGCATTGAAAGCTATTTTGGTAAGTGGTATTTTGGAGCTAACAAATTTTGATAAGGTGATTTTGAAAAAAAAAATTTTATGTTCGAACTCAATCTAAATAATAACATAATTATTCCGGAAAACAATTTTGTGTTGACTATGTGAAACTATTCACCATTTTTAATAGGCGTCTTCCTTATCACTATTGAAAACTACCCAGCAAAAACTTGGTAATGACTTGCAATTACTGATCAACTTACTATTCAATAAACATCTGCATTACAAAGAAGTAGTTTAGTAAGGGCTGACATATAATCTGTAACATAAGTACTTGTTTATGAGTTGATTAACGAAATTTATATTAAATTCATAATAAAACGCATCAAATCTATTACAAATTGATTTTAAATATTTCTGTGGTCGTATGGAAAAACTAAGTAACTCCACTTTTTGCGAAAATTGAGATATCACCAAAAACAGAAAGTGTGTTTCATTTACTATCACTCTGTCACATCGAAATTTTTGGTAGAACTATTTTTTTAACAAAAATCAGAATAATACCAATTTGGATGTAAATCTAGGTAACTCCATGCATTTTTTGAAAAAACAAGTTAATTTCATAGTTGCATATAATATAACAATTCTTTATATGCATATTATATCTCTTCTGAAGTTTTTGATTCATAGAATACGGCTGCAAAATAAACTCGTCTGTTTTTGATATAAATACACACAGAAAAAATTCTCCAACATTTTTAACCAATTAAAGCATTAATCAAAAATATAATCTGTTTTAATAAAAAATTTATTCAAGTGAATTAAACGTTTAATTAATACTATTAACTGGTTTAATTCATACCATTAATTTGTTTACTGGTGCAAATTTAATTAATATCACAAATTTTTTAATTGAAATCAATTTTTATTTTTTTCTGTGCATATATAAGAATAAAAGGAAAAAAAACATTTTTTTAAAAAAAAACTGGGTAACTCTATTTTTTCGTAAAAAACGGGTTAATAAACGTGCTGAGTCAAATAGTTAATGTTTTTCTACAAATGATTAATAAAGTTGCTTTAAATCCGTAAAATATAAAAATAAATTTTGGAAAAAGTTACTCCATTTTTCGAAAAAACAAGAAACATTGATTTTCGGTTTTAATGTCTAAAAATTAATTTAATGGAACCAGAAATCTTTAACATTATTAAAAATTATGTTTTGGATTAACCCATTAGAAGTCTCTGTACTTAAATGAGTACAGCTGGCATTTTACAAGTTTCTAAGCAACAACAAAGAATTTTTAATCAATGTACCATTATTTCTGTTCACAACAATAATGCCAACAGCAGCTAAAAAAGAATTTTTGTTTCTTTTTAATTTTTCTGTACAAAAGAATAAGTCTGATTTGTATTACAAAAGCAGTGTAAAGGTATGAACACTATTTTAATAATATTGAAAACAATATTCAATTTTTTTTTTTGGTAATTTTGAATTATTGTAATGAAAATCGTATCAAAATAACTCACAGACAAAAAAAAATTACTTACATAAAAAAACAATAAACTTAGAGCAGTATAAAATTGACTGTACTCGTTTGAGTACACTGACAACATGCATAGGTAAAAAAAATGTTTTTTTTTGTTAGATTTTAACTATGAGTGGATAACATTTTACATCCCAAAAGTGATTCAAAAGCCTTCAAGAAGCTGTTGATAGCATTTCATGTGGTGAAGAGGTGTTTAGGAAAATATAACGATTTCAAGCCTATCAAATGACAAACCTGGTACTATTAAAGTTTTCGTAAATGTTGAAATTATTGACAACGACGTCAGTGACGATAGTGATAATGAGCAGTTGGCACCAAAGAAAACTCGGCAAGACTTTGCAAAGCAAATAATTCATATTTGGCGCAAAAACTTTCCATCACAGAGCTCAACCCCTCAGCAGAACTCGGAAATTTCTAAAAGATGAAATAGTGTATGTGAAGAAATATTTGAAAAATCTTTGATCCCAATGTCTTTGATCTTATAGCCTTCAATTGTTGAAGTCGAATCGAACTGGCTTTCTTCGAATGAAATGCTTAGCGGTGGCCAAAATATTCCTAAAGACGAGTCAATACTTAAATATTCTGGATACCATCCCGCTAAGCAATTCATTCGAGGAAAGCCCGTTCGATTCGGCTTCAAAAACTGGGTTGCGGCTATTGCTATAAGCTTTTGTTGCCAGTTAGATTTGTACTCCGGAAAATCGCATTTGGAATCTTCTTATCCGTTTGCTTCATGTGTTGTTAAGCATTTGTTGGTGTTTTTTATAGCTTTTTACTAGATACAATTTTTATGTTGATCTTTGATATTTAGAGTAACGTCTGGGTAAATGTTTGCAGATGAATCTCAAGTTGTGGCTGGACACTACCCTAATAAACTACAAAACCATGTGCGGTACATTTTTTGATATTTAAGAGTTTGTTGGCAGAATAAGAAGTGCTTAAAAACACTTTGCACTGAAAACAATTTTCTGAAAATTTTCATACGTAAGAGGTCAGTGTACTCAGCTGAGTACACCCCAAAAACTCAGTTAAAAAATATTTTTTTTTTTATTTTTTCCATTTTATGTTTTTTTTTAATACTTATTTTAATCAATAAATAAAGTTGAAATTTAAAAATTATGGCCAGTTTTGGTTTGACCTCTAATGGGTTAAATAATAAGTGAAATATGGTTAAAACTTTAAGTGTGTTTTTCTCGTGGTCTCAAAAAAAGGAGTTACCTAGTTTTTTTGTACGGCCACAGATTTGTTCTTACATTTTTTTTTTTTTTTTTGTTATAAATGAAGAACAATTTGTAACAGATTTGAATATGAAAAATTTAAATACTTAATTGATTTTGATATGTATTTTTAAATAAATAATTTTAATAAAAACTACTTTAGACAGTCAACCAAACGATATTATAACGATATCGTCTAAATAATAATATATGATATCAATCTTGTATAAAAAACGATAGTATTTAAATTTTACCTTTCCTTTTATATTGTTTTTCTATCATATCGTTTTTGCAATCATATCGTTCTCTGGTTTATTGTGTACGAATAAATGCAGAGTAGTCAAATTTTGCATTAGAATAAAAATACTATTTGTTTGACAAATTCAGTTTTGTTGATACCAATGTGAAGTTCCTATTTGTAACCGAACGAGGTAATGACTTATTAACTCCCTATTTGTAAGCGAATGGTAATGGCTTATTAAACTCCCTATTTGGTAACGAGGGTGGTAAGTACTTGCCTCCAATGACATCTCCGTGTTAAAATAATAAGTTAAAATGTCAATGTATAAGTAGTGAAAAGCAGTTATATAAGCTTTTTAACTCATTGCTTTGCAATGTAAGTTTTTGCCGGGTATGTACTAGATTGTTCAATTAATTGGGTTATATATATATATATTTTTTTTTTTTTTTTTTTTTTTTTGATTAAATGATTAATCGATATTTGGCATTTTTATGTTATTCAATTAAACTAAAAAAATTAAAAAATTAATCGAATAATTCTAAATTCAGAAATTTTATAAACTACGAGATTTTTTTTTTATAATTTTGAGAGTGTTTTTCAAAACGATTCACCAATTTAGAAAATTTGTCCGGAAAAACAAAGCTCCCATATTGTTTACAAATGTAAAAATGGCAACTAGCAAACAACTTATATTGATTTGTTTTCCAAAAATCTGTGTTAAAGAAAATGGGTGAAAAAAGGAAAGTGATTTTAATATTATTAATTATATATATTTTTTTATTTAATTATTCAGAAAAAAAACAATTGTTGTAATATAAATGCAAAAACAATATATGTTGTGGCAACTCAATTGATTTTTTTAAAGGTTTCCTTATTTATTTTTACATTTCTGTTACCGTTGATTTATTTAACTTTTAAAAAATTTAATATGCTGTAAAATTTATGTCTAGACGCTGGCTTCGTACTGAAAAACTCAATTTCGTATTTACATGTATATTAAATATTAAATAATATTTAAATAGAAAGTCACAAACTGGCCCTTTAACTTTCTTTTCTTTTTTAGCTACAAAAGAATTTGACAAATAGCTTCTTCCGCAGCATAAAGTAATTAAATAGCTAGACAAGTGCAATAACTTTTCGACTTTTTTTTTTTGCTGGATTTCTCTAGTATCAACGTCATCCGGTTAATTAAAGGATGGAGGACATTTGGTTAACTGAAAACTTTTTGCTAAAAATAATTACTTGCCAAAGTTTGTAAAATAATATGAAAATGACTTACAAAATATAATGAATTTTTTTAAATGATAAGTTTGCTCAAATGAAAACTTGTATTGGGCTTAAGTTAACGAATGTTGATTTATACAAAGTATAGAATCGGTATATTTTACTGTTACGTTTGAACAAAATTTACCACTAATCGTTACTTTAAATTAGAAAAGGCGTGTCTAACATATAAATATTTTTTTGAGGTTAAGGCATAAACCTTGATAAAAAAGAATGTTTAATCCTGCACGGTGACTTTTCGTAGAATCGACTCATTTACATTTTATCATACAACTTTTTTATGTGTTTTCAAAAGTGGTAAAATTCGTATCAAATTTTGAGATAGATGAAAAACTTTTATTTTTTATGTTTTATTTTAGATTATTTTTTAAAAAAAATGTTTAACTAAAGAAGTTTATGTTAATTGTTTATTTTAAAAATCGCTCCGCTAGAATTTTTTTTTAAAGTTCGTCGATTCGACGTAGAGTAACCTTAATGTACCAAAATTAAGAGTAACCTTTCAGGGTTAAAAAGCTAATGGATAATTTTAGAACTATTAAAAAATGTAGGGCCTTTCATTCTTTTCCCATAGTTCTTAAACTATACATAAGCTTTTTTATATATTCTTTTTTAACCCTTTTTACGCCCATAACGAAACCAATCGTTTATTTTTGATTGTTTTTTATACAAAATAAACTAAAATTGCTAAAATATAAAAATCTCGTGGTTAGATTTTGTGAACTTTTTAGGGTTATATTTTTCCCAATAGACAATAAAGGAAAAAATACTTCAGCTTATTAATTTTTTATGAATGATTTAACAACCAAAAAAATTCAACGTTAAAATGGGTTAACATTACAAAACTAATTATGTTATTTTGCAAAACAATTCCTTTTCCTTGTAAAGCAGAGATGAACGTTGCACATGGCACAGATGCTATGCGTTCTAATTCTTCACCTTTCTTTGCGCAATTTGCATATCTCTTCATTTTGATCGCCTTATGCATATTAAACACCGGTAAGTTACGTTTTGTGCTAAACTAAGCCTTCGCGCCTTTCCTTTGAGCAGGTCTTACTCTTTGCCTTGATGTTAAATCACTTATCAAATTTTCTGCCTAAGCTTACCGATACTCCAAGCTGGTCAAAAATTATCCCTCAACCCCATATCTTGACTAGTAGAAAAGATGTTTACGCGATCAAACTCATAATTACATTCACAATATGTACAAGGTGTATAAGAGCCACTTGTCCATCGTACTTCTTCCTTCTGAGGAGCTGTGCTGTCATCCACAGTTATATTTTGACCTGTCTCTGCATTTTTGATTTCAACCACATTTCTATGTCTTCTTCTAAAAGCCTTGATCTTCTTCATCTAGGTGAAGTTCATCTTCCCTATCACTATTATCCGCCATAAGCAGCTGTAGTGTCTCATTTCATTCAGCTTGTCATTGCGAAAATTTAAAATTTTATATTGTGAACTTTAACCCTTGTGTTAATACCCAACTTTATCCACATTGTTTAGCAGCCGGGGTATCCGGGTACCCATATACTATAATGTATTAATAATCGCTATTTTTATGAAATAAAATAAAATTTTTAATCTTTTTAAAAGCGTATTAAATTATATTTATGTAAAAATATGATTTTTTAACTTTGTATTGCATAACGGCTAATATTTTAAATTTTTTATACAGGACAGTATTTTTTAGTATAACAGTTGAACATACATTGGTCATACATTTTAATATAATAAATATAATATAAATAAATATAATATATAAACTCGTCGAACAAATACAAATGTACATTAAAACAAAAGTAAAGTTTAAAAAATAGTTTTTGTTTATCATACATTTCTAAAATTAAATAAACGTGAGAATTTTGACTCGTTTCTCTCTCTTTAAAAAACGGTAAATTGTATGACAACCCAAAAACAATTTCTTTAACTTTGTTTTTGTTTTACTGAAAATGTTCCCTTTTTCGACGCGTTTTCAAGAATAGTCACCATTATTTAACAGTTAATTTTAACGAAAATGTAACGACATAAATAAACGTCAAACAAATTAAGAATATAAAGGCCCCTATTACGGTTTACAACTCAACTCAGTTGAGTTGTAATTTCTTAATTTTTGTATTATGGTCTACAACTTTGCTATTTTGCGGTGAACAAAAACATAACAAAAATTACAACTGATCACAACCAGTTGTCTTAATAACAACTCAACTGAGTTGAGTTGTAAACCATAATAGGGGCCTAAGAAATGATTTGTTATTAAAACTACTTCACGAAGAAATGGCAAAAACAATGAAAAAAGCACGTTTTGAAAAAAAAAAATTAAAAAAGTACGTTTTGTTATGCACCAATTTTTTAGAACCCATTTTCTTTGTAAAAAAAAGAAAAAAAAATATGCTAACAAGATGTTTTCTTAAAGATTTTAACCCAAATATTATAAAAATATCAAAAAACCAATTTGTCAAAAAATGTGAAAAAGTACGTTTTGTTCTGCGGCTCCTCATATGTAAATGAGACTTTTCCGTATTATGATAATAACGCTTTGGAAACTAACATAAGTAATTGTACGATATAGAATTTAGTTAATCGATTTTATTGAGCAGTTAAAACGTGTTTGTGTTATCCCATAATGTGTATTGTATTTTTTTGTTACCGGGGTACACCGGTGCGTATGTTGCGATGGTTAAAGTTTAAGCAAATTTTTTTGAGTGTTAAAGGAGCAAAAAAATAAATCTAGAATCTGAATTCGCTTTATTTTAATTTAATTAACGACGATTCAAAAGCTTGTTATTTTAATTCTTAATAAATTTTTTTAATATAAATATACCTAGGTGGGTACCATGGTGCTCGGGTATTAACACAAGGGCTAAAAAAAAATATTAATAGACTAGTGAGAGTAAAACTTCCGTAGGGAAATATATTTCCCATGGAGTTAATATACAAAATTGAAGCACTATAGGCAGGGCTGCCAGAAATTTTCAGCAAAAAATCTTAATTTCACCAAAAAAAATCTTATTTTGGAAAAAAAATCTTATTTTGGAAAAAAGTAGTTTTTTTTATTAAAATTAACTTTAAAACATATCAATATGTATTTCCACAGCTGCCAACTTTTTTTGAAGATTTCCCGCCAAATCGGACTTTAAAACCGCTAGAAACCGCTAAATATTCCATTTAGCGGGATTTTTCTTAAAAATACCTGTAAAATCTTAACATTTTTAAATATAAATAAATAAATCTAAATATAAATCTATATAATATCTATATCTATATCTATATATCTAATATCTAGTAGATATACAGGGGTGTCATGGATCTCGAAAACGTAAAACGAAAGAATTTTAAGAGTCGTTTTTCAATAAGATTTCTGTAATAAAAAAATTTTATGACAATTATTATACAAATTATGCTGTATTAAACAGAATTTTTTAACAAAAATTGTAAAAATTAGATTAAAAGTTTAATAAAAAGAACTGCCAAATTCTTTCGTTTTACGTTTACGTTTTCGATTTCCATGACACCCCTGATAAGCTCCTTTTTCAAAGGTATTTCGATGCACTTTAAATTACCTTTTCTGATTAAACATTTTTCCATTAAATGTCTTTGCTATTATTTAATTTTTGCGAACCTTGGTCTGACTTGCAATATTTTCTGTTTTTGCAGAATAAAAAGCGCGCAAAACTTACACCTGATTAATCACCCTTGAACGCCAAACAGAGGTTGCTTTTTAAAGGCCCAACCATAATATGCATAGCGTTGCTTCACCTATTAACAAAAAGTCTCTCAAATGTATTAAAAAAAAAAACAAAAATAAAATCTACAAACGTAGGTACGCACAGTTTCATAAAATTTAACAAAAAGTTTCCTTAAGTTCAATATGGCTAGCCTAATATGATTAACATGTATTCGTATATTTGCCTCAGCCAACTTAAGCACATTATGGTTAAACCTTAAGTATTTTTTTTTTGTCCAGTAGGCCGCTAGGTTGCATTATTAAGTTTAAAAATTTTCAAATGGGAACAAAGAAGGTTTTTTTTAATTGAACCTAACCTTCGTCTAGACAAAAAAAAAAAATCTTGTTTTTGGGGAAAAAATCTTAAAATCTTTTTTCGGTTAAAAAATCTTAAAAAATAAGGTAAAATCTTACTTCTGGCAGCGCTGACTATAGGCCAGTTATTAATTTTTTATTATTATTTATCATTTCTCTTTACTCGCCACGTAGTATTTATCACTTAAAAAACTTAAAAGCGTAACTTTTTCCGCTATAAAACGAGTCAAATCAAAACGACCTTACGGTGGAGAAAACTGGGATTTCCCTTCCTTGATTAAACTTTAAGCGATGCCAACTTTTTACTTTTATTTACAAGAAATAATCGTTGTTGTACGACATCTAGTTGTCAAAATAAATATTTAAATATTTAAAAAAGTGCGCTACTAAAATAACCAATTAAAATTTTGGGAAACATTTTTCAATAAACGTGAAAGGGTAAGAAGTTTTATGTTTAAAACATAAAAAAAAATATATGTTTGTACCACAAAAAGGAAAAATAGATAGTAGTCATTATCTACGATAAATGAGGAGGCCAATTGATATCACTTAATTCTGAAATAATGTATCCTAACAGCTCCACTGTTTGCCTTGTAGTAAAATCTGTGGCTCCATCTTGATGAAATCACATTTGTTGGTGGTAGTCAGCAGAACGAATGAGAACTGCATTTTCTACTTCCTCCTCAAAGAAATATGGTCCAATCATAATTTCGGCTTTTTTTTGGGGGGTGGGGTCTTTCATAGAGGTGCATTTCGGTGCGGAAAGCTTTCTGCCTGCTATTCACTTGGAAATAGCAAGAGGCGATTCCTCTACTGAATTTCCCAAGCAGCTCACTACGCCCGGTCTTAAACCACGTACCCCCTGGTAATGTCGCTGAGACTCCCGTCTGACGGCAGCTAGAGTGAGAAGGCGCTCAGTTGAGTAACCTGAATGGCATGCTAATACCGATGCGTCTCAGGTAATTAGGTGACAACAAAATTCAGAATCACTGAAACTCAATTGATATACTATGTCGTTTTAACGACTTGCCTGCCTAGAGGTTGTTGGCAGCCCCAACACTAGGATCGTGTGCTGTGGTCTAATCAACCACTCATCTTAAATAACATAGATTAACGAAACTACACAAATAATTAACGAATCGGAATTAACGGCACAACCAATTGGCTATCGAATAAGGACAAGAATCGGAACATGGAACGTCAGGACCCTAGCAGAATCATCCCGCCTTGCGCAAGTGCGTCGTGTAATGGATAACTATAACCTTAGTATGTTAGGACTTTCAGAAGTAAGATGGAAGGGCCATGGTGAGCTCCGTACGGCATCTGGCCACTACTTCATTTACAGCGGCAACAACAACAAGTATACTCACGGCGTCGGAATCTTGCTGACACACAACATGAAAAGAGCTCTGTTAGAATACAAACCCATCTCTGATTTATGACTTATGACTTATGGCCCGATTTAAAACGAAATATCGTAACATTGTTATCTTTCAATGTTACGCTCCAACCGAAAACGATGATGATGAAACAAAAAAGTTGCTATTAGCTCCACTTGGAGTAGCGTTCTTATAAATATTGTAAGACACGTTAACTAAAATAAAAAAAAAAAATAATTTCGGCTTATAATTACAACTCACTGTCACTAAAAAGCATGAATTAATGTGATGCACTATTCTGTATTTTCCCTAGCCAATATTTATTGCTATTGGTCGTACAGTTCTTACGTTGAATTTAGGTTTTCTAAATAAAAGTAAAATATTGTGGTTGATTTTTTAATAGAATACCTTTCCATTTTAAATTCCCAAGTCTTTTTAATAACACTACAAAAATATAAAAGAAAGGAAGTCATAGACCATTAAAAACCTTCGTATCTTTGGGGACACCCTGTATATTTTATGTTTTTAATGCACAATTTTTAAGATTGATATTTAAACATATTTATGTTTAAAATCGTTTTAAATACAAAATTCTTTTCTTCACTAAACACTTAAATGAAACTTAATTCATCGATGTGGTACATTTAAATTCATTTTAAGTTTCCATTGAAAAACATAGCAACGTGGTCTCAGTATTAAACCAATACAACAACAGGCAAAGCAATAGCAGACAACTGTTTTTAGAGGCCACCTTGTAAATTAAAACACTTTTTTAAGATATTATTTTATATATATTAGTGCTACCATACTTTTATCCTAATTAAATAAGACTTTTTAGACAAAACTCAAAAAATCAATCTGTATTTAAATACGATTTAAGTTTATATGAAAATTAACTTAATATATATTTAAATATTATCCTGAAAGTTGGGCATAAGATATAGCGATATAGCGATATAGCCTGCTTTAGTCTATATCGTCACCTAAAATACAAAATAACGTATCATCAAAAATTCAAAATTGACTTTTTTTTTGATTTTTGTTCGTTTTATTAAACAACATATTCACAAAAAATTGTTGATACCTGCGATCAAAAATGGCGATTTTATTTAAAAAATTCAAACGCCAAGTTCACCTTGTTGTTATGGATATTGTAAAGTTTTTTGCTTCTCCTGTAAACTTATAAAAAGTGTTGTAACGTTATTTTGTATTTTAGGTGACTATATGTTAAAATCACGTCACCCCACTAAAAAAAGTGGAAACCGTAAACGGTGTTGTGTTAAATTGTAATATCTCTTTGTCAATTAATGTAAATTTAAAATTTTTAATTAATTGCTTTAATAATAAATTTGTTTATCTATATAAATTTATTGCACATTTTCAACAAATATTTGTACTTAATCAGTAAACAAAAAGTATTTCGCTTGCTCCATTAGCCATTTTTAATATCCAAATCAATTTTACCATTTTGTTAGAATAACACTATTAAACATAAATCAGTAAGAGTGCTATATTCGGTTATGACGAATCTTATATACTCTTCGCCATGGTGCGATAACTACAGAAAGTTATATAAACATCGTTCTTAAGATATAAATTAATCTTTGTTGTGCCACGACCACTTCTCCAACATCGCAAACATTTTGTCCGAAGTTTTGTATTGTTAACCACAAGGTGCTTGTATTTAATTTGGAAACTTTCGCTCTTGCCGCTCTCCAGATAAACAAATTTAAAGCCTTCGTATGAAAAGCGCCACTTCTCTTTTTCAGTTGCTGTATAGTGATAATCGAGTTTTTTGAACCTAATTCCGAAAGTTTGGCTCTCTCCGTTCGCCAGATTTAGAGAAATGTATAATGTCTTCTTATGGGAAGTGTCACTTTAATTTCTCCAATCCCACTTATTTTTTTAGAGAAGTTTTATATTGGTATTGGTTTTATATGATTGTACCGAATTTGAAAACATTAAAGAAAAATTTCGTTTATAATCGAAAATTTAAAAAACGTAAGCAAAAATGTTTTTTGAATGAAAATTCGTACGATTAACCACATTTTTTCCACTTTTTAAATTTGACTTAAGATGTTCTGTCAAAATGCCACAGATATCAGACATACAGCCCAATTATGAATACAAATTCCCCGGGAGTTTTTTCCCTTTTCCCATTTTTACAATTGAATTTACATAGGAAAAATGGGGAAGGGAGAAAATTCCCGGGGAGTTTTTATTCATAATTGGGCTGATAAATAAAAATACAACAACAAAGAATTTATGGTTAGAATTAGAGGAAAGCCTGGTTCATTAATAGACCCCTCTTGCTTAACTTCAATAGCAAATGGGTTATATGTGGCATAAATATGTCTAAATATAATTGCAATATCCTCGGGTATAAAAAAATTAGAGCATTATGTTAATGTTTGTTTGTACACGGACAGACAGACATCGTTAAGTCAACTTAAGTTCTCAGGACACACAATATATAATCTTTATACGATCTCAGACCAATATTGTAAAAATTACAAACTGATTGACAAACTTATATTATTACTTATTTAATTACAGCAATGCATTTCTATGGTGATTGTATTTTGGTAAAATGTTTAAATTACAATTTTTATGTTGCCAATGTGTATTCTATGTGCATTATTCTGTGGTTTCAAAATAGGAGCATTTTGTATAAATTTTTGTTTGTAGTAACAATAAAGATATTTCAACAGCTAGAGCATTTTAATTGTTAAAATACAACATGCGTGATCAATGGTGTATAAATCGATAAAAATTTATTTGTTGTACAATTTAAATGAAATTTGAATATAATAACACTGTACAACACAGAAGAAAATAACGGGATTTTGAAAATTGATTCTGGAAGAGAAGACCGAGAAGAAATAAACAAAGATCGCAAAGGAATTTTATTTTAGGGGGGGAGGGGGGGTGTAACAGACTTTGGGTCAGTTTGTGCAGCATATCGATATATATTTTTTACGATTATCTAACAAATCATGCCATCGATTACCATTACCTCTATAAAGGGGAGTTAGAGGGTTAATATATTTCACAAAAAATTTTTTCGTCATATCATTTTCTGTAAAGTTGTTGAACACACCTTATGCCTAAGATGAAAAGAAAACTTAGTTTCATATTGGATATGCTGCACAATTATGCCAAAATCCGGAATCTTTTAGGTAATTTTGGTTTTTCTGTGTTGTAAAGTGCTGTTTTTAAAGTTTCGTTGCTTATTACTATTGAAAAATAATATCGACAGCTCAATTCCAAATCATGCTAAGTCAATTTAGGATGTTATCAGAATTTTGGCAATATTTGGTGTTGTTTGGCTTATCCAATGTAAAGTTATTAACAAAAAAGTTAATAAGCATACGACTGAATATTGTATCGCCCGTAAGCTTTAAAAGCTTCTCGAGCAAAACTTTCTTTTAAGACTTAGCATATTTTGGAATTGAGCTATCGATATATGTATCAAGAAGTTAAGTTTTATTAATGAAATGAAAATACGTTGTATATTTTTTACATGGAAAGTTTTAAAAGAATGATATAATTTTATGATACATTTTTACTTTTTAAAGTTTTTTGTTTCATATTTATGCAACTCATGTTATCATATTATCTTACTATTTTGTCAACATTAAGGTCAATATAATGTCGATAACAAGCATGGTTTCCTTTATAGCGTACAGGAGAAAAGTGAGTCGAAATATTGTAAACTTTTCGATCAGTTTTATTATTAACCCTTAAGTGTACACCTGGGCCTGGCCAGGCATTTTTTGATTTTTAACATTTTTTTTCATATAATTATAAAATATATTAGATTGAAACATTATGTATTCCTCAATCAAAGTTTTTTTACAAGAAAACGAGAAAAATTGCAAATGCAAGCACTGTGGGCGTAGCAATTGGCCAAATAGAATTTGTGTGCATATTGCATCAACCTGGACCAGGGCCTGCCCTATTATATATGTACTGTAGGAGAAAAAAAATCAAAACGAAACGTGTCAAAAAGCATAAGCAACACATCAGAATATTTTCTGATGTCCCAGACAGTACCCCTGTGACGTTAGTATGAGTTTTTTTATAGCCACGAAAAACTCCATACAAAATACAAGTGAGCCAAACCTGGCCCTGGTGGCAGTTTTAGGTGTCCACTTAAGGGTTAAAGGCAGTAAAGATATCTGGACCAGATGAAAGGATGGATTCTGAAAGTGATTCAATCTGTATACAAAAAGGCTTGTTTGAAACCATTTAGTTTTTTGGATGACAAACAGCAGCACAAACTACCCTGAAGGAAACCGGGGTGCAAGTGTCTCCAGGTCACTAGTTTTGTCGACTATTTTAGTCACATCGTCAACGCAGTGTCTACACTACACTACATATGCCACTCTATTTGCCTTTGATACGAAAAAATTATTGTCAATAACAACAAATAATTCCTATGAAAGCTAAAGCAATAATACAAAAAAATTGTTATAAATTCGTGCGTATTCTTACCAAAAGTGTAGATTAGTTTTACTCAATATCGCTCATTTGCTGCTAAACCGGCATAACTCAAAAATTGAATGTTCGCTTTGATTTTCTTTATATTGTGTATTAAATTCATCTTTATATCTTTTATACTTTCCCAGTTTGAAGAGAATCAAATAAGCAAATCAAAAACTTTAAATGCGTTTATCCCGAAATGGATTTTTTTGAGTTATGCCGGTCTTGCAGCAAATGAGCGATATGTTCCCAAAAGAACTACCTAGTCAATAGTGCCAACGTTAGTAGTAGATTTTTCAATGGCATGCACATGTTAAATGTCTATGGTAAATAAGAACAGACTCACTAGTAAAATTTCCTGCAGGGTATTTTCTCCTATCGCTGTGTCAGATATAACAAAATTTTTCCTCTTTAAAATATTAACTTGATTGTAATTTAAATTTAGCTTACTAAATATTTAAAAATACACACTACTGTAAACAACTGTTGCTTTTACGCAAAGAAACCATATCCATTAAACATTCAAGCGCAAAACTGTCATTAGCAGATTGTTTGTTTTAAGTGTGTAATATACGTCCTGTGTGGCTGCTGAAAGTTTTTCTTTTATGGTTTAGAAAATTTACATTCTATCCAGTGTAACAATACGTTTACGTTATATAATGTAATGCAATTAAGTTTAGTAAAAAGAAAAATACCACAACAAAGCCACTTAACCTAATTAGACAATAAGTGAGAATTAAGAAAATGCACTGGTGTAGTAAATTAAAACCGAGCAAATTATAATACTAAGCAGTCGTTCACATTTATCTACTACCACGAAGCCTTTATAAAATGTCATTTATAAAGCCACATGGCAAATGTCATGGAGGAAAATTTTTAAAGTTAAAAAAATTTTATTTGGATTTAATTTTTCAAGTTGCTTTTTACTATAAAGGAAATTATTAAGAAGTAAGTTTTTACCCAAATTATGTAAGTCATTTTACGCCAATTGTTATTTGTTGGCACACCAAATCTAAGGCAAGGTCACTTCTATGTTAACTTGGTATTTTTTATGAATGTTTTGTTGATGTCGAGTAGTTCTCGAAAATTTGAGAGAGAACATATAAATTGTTAAGTATTTTTGGTAAACGTTTTGGAGACTCATTTAGGCATTAAATTTTAAAAATTATAATAAAAATGTATGACCATAACCCAGTAAAAAGTGTTAAGGTTTCTGGAAGCAAGAAAAGTAAAGGGTTTTCAACAAGAACTCTCTTTTTAATTGTGGCAATAACAACAACAAGATAGTTTTTTTGACGTATTCGTAGTAGATGCATTGGCAATTGTTACAATGAATACCATTTCGCTCGAAAATCGCTATAAAATAATTAAAACCCACTATAAATATGGTGGTTTTGTTAAAGTTATACGCACACAGTCAATGAAACGATCAAGTTTCATTTCGCGAACATCAGCTGTTAAGTGACCAGCCAGATCGTTGGATTAAACACAATTGGATAATTTTTTGTGGGGCTTTGTTAAGGACAGAGTCGATACGGAGCCAATCGAATCGATTGCAGCCTTAAAACCAGGGATCGAAAATAAGAGTTAGCATCAAAATTTAAGTTCAAAAAGTCAGACAGAAAGAATATGTCTGTTCACGTCTGAACCGAAGGCAGCGGATTTCCCAGCCCTGGTTTCTATTTTGAATGATGACATGCCATAAGACAAATTGACAACGGGATTCGCCACTATTATCATGTATTATATTTTAAATTTTTCTTGAATTTGTATGTATTTTTTTATTGTTGTTACTTAAAATTGGTTCTAAGTCGAATCGTTTTTTGAGAGCCATATTAGACGGCTGATTTTTTTGTATTCGCGTTATAACTTTAATTATTTAAATTGTTTTGAAAGATTATTATTTAACTTATTCGTTTGAAAATTTAATCATCTTTTGGATTAAATAAATGGAATTTTTATAGCGATTTGGAAAATAAGGAAAGTGTTTTTATATGGTTAAGAGTGCTTTTCTTTCGTTTAAATAGTTGTGCCTTTTTCTAGTTCTCTTTTCAGCCTTTATAATATCACCAAGTTGTTTGGATACTTGGTGGATATTTTAGCGCTAAAATCACGAAGCTACCCTATTCACTCCATAAGCCCAGAAATGCAATCGGCGTCTTCTCGGGGAATATACCAAGGTGTTTGGATCCTTGGCTGGTATTCTGGAGCTGTAGGCCAAATCCACTCCTATATACAGTCCACACTCCACGAAACGTATCGTCGTTTCGTCCGAACCACTATAAGACGTAATCGCCGTTTTTAATGTCTATACGTTATTTGTGTATAGCATTGTGATGGTTATTAGCCAATGAATAAAATCCTTAAAATACTTTTATTTTGTTACTTTTTTCAAAAAAGTAAAAAGGTCACGGTTATTTTTAAACTGATATTTTTTGAGTCAAAAATAAAAGCTAAAATTTGACTGATATTTGTTTAGTCAAAAATAACAGTTAAAATTTGACTTGTATATTTTTGGTCGAAAATTAAAAAAAATTAAAAAAAATATTTGACAGATTTCAGTAAAAAATAAAAGTTAAATTTTTATCGATATCCTTTGGTCAATATAATAATAAAACGAAGTTAACAGATTAAATATGTGCTGCATTAATATTTTAAGTTACGAAAAATATATCTATACTTAATAAATTTAAAGCAGAATGTTTTGTCCTACAAAACTGCTTACAACTAATCTCCATTATATTTTACGGGGAAGTTTATGAAGTCAGGGGTAGCTGCAGTGTCAAACCGACTAACAGAGTCAATAGAGTAAATATATACTTGTCAGCAGATTATTTATCAGAGAGACGTTAGCAGAGATGGATTAACAGAGGTGTCGAGAAGTGCAAAAGAGAAGCAGAATCTAACAGCCGATGAAGTGCAGCAGGTATAAATATACATCAAACAAGAATTAAGCGCTATCGGTGTAGAAGGTATGTAGCAGATTAAAAACAACATTTTTGTAGCTGTCTGTTACTGTAAAAGATGGTGAAATCAATTTGTCAGGGATCTAGGTTTTTAGAGTGTAAAAGAGTAAGGCAAAAAAAAAAAAATAACAAGGAAAACAATGAAAAGTGCTTTAAACTTAATAGTGGATTGGTTAAACCAATCCCGTGTAATCAGTCTAGTAAAAAGGATTTACATCCAGTATTGGTCAGGATTCCTGACTGAGATTTTCATTCAGTTTGGAAGGAGTATAAAGAAGTGACTGAAGGCTAACCTTTAGACATGTATAAATTTTACAACCAGAAATCAGAGGTTCATAGTGACTTAGAGCCTTGGATTACAGCCAAGGCAAACGAAGGGTAGGAGTAAGAGTGCAGGAGTGGTAGCATATGGGCTCTGGTGCAACTAAAACCATCACGAAGCAGCAAAAACTCCTAGAAAAACTGTGTGAGTGGATATTTTAAAATTGTACAAATTTATAAGTAAAAAAGGGAGCAATAAAAAATCATAAACTTGCAAATTATTCAATAAATTTATCTCAAAGAACCTAGTCGCGTCTAAGTTGCATCCATCCCAGCTTTACACACGAAGTAACCGGATGAATACAATAGTTATCGATAGCTGTCAATAATAACTAAGGAAATATAACTACTATGCCGCTGCTTCGACTTTATTAATAGGGGTAATTATCATTAAAAGCAAAGTTTGAAAAATCCTTTAAACACATATTGGTTTTGGCAAAATTTAAATTAAAAAAAATCCAATCCAATCGCTTGTTCTCATAAACTCAATCTAAAAACCAAAAATATCTTAATGTTACACGTCCAGTTGCTTTTAGTTAATTACTTTAAAGAATATCGCGAAAAACATTTTTATTTCATTATTTTATTTTAACATTAACCCTTAATCTCGAAATCCATCCAACATTAAATAAAAGCATTTTAGGATAAAGTATTAACCTTAACATTGCAACCATTTCCATATAAATCTTTTGACTTTACCATACAGCAAAATTCTTTTTGCATATTTCAAATGGAAAACTAGACATTGTTGCAAAACCTAAAAGCGCAAAAAGATTTTCAGGTTTCAGTTTTGGCAAGCTTAAATGCTTTTTGCCGTATAACGTAAATGGCAAGAAATACGAAAATCAAAAAAAATTTAAAAATATACGCAATTACATTGTTTTAAAATACCACGTTGTTTTCTAGCTGTGGCGATTGTGGTAGCAATTTTTAAGAGGATAAACATATTTTACACGCGAAATGAAAAAAAAAAATCTAAAGTTTTGTGTATTCTTTTGAAAGTTATTTAATATAGGCAAAGAATGCTTTATTTAAAAAAGTTTGCAAGTTTGAAAGTACAGTCAGTTAGACCTGGCTATGTGATACCTTACGCCGCAGTATTTACGGACAGACATTAAAATTTATACAAAAGTTGTTTGTGTCGAATATAATCAAGATTAATGTGATTTATGTGATTTAAGGAAATGGGTTTATAGGGGACCTATGGTAATGGCGTATTAGTAAAAAAAAGCATAGTTGGTATTAATTAATAATATTGTTGAACAAACATAGTAGATGGTTTAAAGTTATAAATACTCTATTCCAAAAGAAAGTATGTATTGGGGTCATGTGAAATTATGAACTGATTCTCACCATTTTCACGAGGTAACATCGATTCAGAATGTGATTTTTAGTCCGTCAATATAATTAAAGGTGGTCGTTTAGTGTATGGAGCATATTTGTTTTCTATTTTTCCATGCTCTCAACCCCAAATTCGGCGGGTATTGATAAAAAATCCACGCCAAAAAATTTCAGGACAATCGGCGAAGGCTAAGCCGTCCCTCACGCCCGCAAAAGTTTGAGAAAAATTGTTAAGTACGACTTTTATGCCTCATAGCTTGAAAAATATTTATTTTACATAATCATCGTTTACTAAGAAGTTTTCTCTAAATCTCATATATAACAAAACCTAACTAAAATAAAACGCAAACAGCAGTATTGCACAGTGGTCCATTCTGGCTAAAAATTCATAATTTCTTAATTTCTTTACTTAAAATTTGCTATCCAACTTAAGAAAAGCATGTTTGATTCCTAGGTAAAATTTTGGACACGTACATACAGGGGTTAGGCAGCTAATCATTGACGACCCAAAAATATCGAACAAAATTAAAAAAGTACCGTGGAGGTGAAACAACATATGGTCATTTGTAGCGATTATATTAATAGTTTGTTATAAAAATAAAAATAGCTTAATAGAAAAAAGTACCAATGATATTTATATGTATGTATATTCGAATTTCCAAAAGGTACCAAAATTTGTATGAGAGCTTTTAAAGAGAAGAGAACACAATTTAAATTTAATTTTTATCTTTTTTACTTAAGAAGATAAATTGTTAACCAAAAAAGTACCAAAATTATATTACTGCCCTTTTTTTTATACCCAAAATGTGCAAATTTCAAAAAAGTATTAAACACATGACAATTTAATTTTTGATTCTATAATGATATTTTTCGATTTTTACGTCTTTTTCTGTTAGATCACGAGATAAAATGTTACTGATTTAACCCGTTTTTACCCATTTCTAACACCTTATGAATTGAATTTCCAAAAGTCTCTACTATTTTATTTACACATTGGGAGGGGAGTCTACATACAAAATTTCAAGTGTCTGGCTAAAGTTGTTTGGACTGGACGATGATCACCCAGTCAGTCACGCTTGTCTTATAAAAATATATGAAGTCACTAAAAATGATCTGGTTACTGGGGTGGCAAATGGTGGCAGCTGAAATGTGTAGTACATACTTTTGATACTTAATAGTACTGGATATTCTAATTATCACTAGCCCTAGCTTTTTTGTTATGGTCTCTTTAAATTTAGCTTACTTTAGGTTTTATTTATTTCTAAAGTAACTCACAATCACTTCACTTATCCAAAAAAATAACGCGCACAAAATCAAAATTAGCTAATGGAATGATTAATTACTAATACGTTTTAAATAAAACGTGCTTATTTACAAAGAAAACTTTAAAGGAAAAATCATAGCTTACTTTTATTTCAAAGTACAAAAATCAACTTTGAAAACTTTAAATTTGCAAGAAAAAAAATTGTCTACTTTGCTCCAGTATTTACAGTAAAATAGTTATCCAAGAGCCAAATTAAGAAATGAGTTGTATGTTTTGAAGTGTTGTGAAGTGTAGTGTTCGCTATAATCTGGCATCAAAATTTTATTAAAATAAAAACAAAACATTTTTTGCCGGAATTGACCAGTGTGTGCATTGGTGCGAATTTTTTCTTTAGAACTTTTTTTTGATTTGGCGTGCGTTTGCTTACAAAAAAAAAAAAAGAAAAAAATTGTCAAACGCTTATTATTTGTTTCTGACATACCTACCCGCTATCTCTACTCTTAACGGGGGCTCCCATACAAAATTGTCAATTCTGACTAGAAATATATTAAAGAAAAAGCCCCATATCTGCGAAGGAGTTGCCTCTATGGGGATAGAATGCATGACCGACCCAGGTTAGTTTTTTGTTTTTAACATTTTCCTTTCACATACTTGCTCTTTATCGCCACTTTTTAGGAAGGCTCCCATACAAATATTGTGCATTATGAAATTGTTAAATTTATTGGAAAATTTTGTCTTTTATGAATAAAACCAAAAGTTATAAACAGATTTTTGTCACATGGTTTTTTATATGTCTAGAAAAAATTGTAAGTAAGCATTAGCGTATTCATTCGGTTAACCGTTAATCGGTTAACCGATTAATAACTACCTGATTAACTGATCGGTTAATTTAAAATTGGCAATTTTCGATTAACGATTAAACCGGTTAATTTCAGTCGATTAACCGATGTTACAAATTTTTTTAGTTTTTTGAAGTGTTATAACATATTTTTAAGTGTTTTTAATTGTTTGTTTCGTCTCATATAAAAAAGGTATATGTATTCGAGCAATACATTCTTAAAATACAGTACAAAAACAGAAACAGAAACTATTTTTTTTAGATTGTTTGGTGCTGAGCTTTGCCAGGATGAGTCAGATGATGACCTTACAATAGAAGAAACTCTCGGTTGTAACACAAACTATCTTTAACAAAATTAGCCGAAATAATGGCATAATGGAAAATGTTATATGTTGAGAGAAATCCTGCAAAAGGACTGAGAAATTAGATAATCTGTATCATGATACAAAGAAACCAAGATAACGCATTCAACTTTTAAAAATGAAATGTTTGTGCGCATCTACGTCACATCAGCGTATAAGTGCAGCTAAAATATAGAAACACAAGCAAACAAACATGTTTATAATATGCTAAAGTGACGTCATATTAAACAGTTGAATTTTGTAAACATGTGCAATGCGTAATCTTGTTTTTATCATTCTTGAATCTGTATTATGGGTTGCTTCCGATTTCTCTAACAACTTCGATAATTGAAAGAACTTTTTCTGAGTCAAGTTTTATTAAAACTAAAGAGAAGAATCATAAATTTTAAACATTTAAACCAAATTATTTTTTTAAAAGATTATTTTATAAGATCTTAAACTATTGAAATAATTAATAAAAAAATCTCAGTTAATTTTTTAATAAATACATAAAAATATTATGTATTAATTATAAAACATGTTTTTCATATTTATGAATTACTTTTGTGTTTGCTCGTTTTAGTTCAAGAATTGTGTTGTTCGTTATATTATGTTTTTTTTTACTAATAGACTCCAATAATAAATAATTTTTGCATTTTTATTAATTGAAATTACTTAATTTATAACAAAACTTTATTAATCGGTTAACCGATCAATAACAAAACTAACCGATTATTAACCGATTAAACCAAAACCTCGGTTAATTAATCGAGCGATTAACCGATTAAAGCGAAAGCCCAATTAAATGAATACCCTAGTAAGCATAGCTGCATTTTCCAATTTTTTATGATTTTTTTAAAAACAAAAATTCTTAAATTTTGCTAAAAATTATTTTTTTTTAAAAAATTATATTTCTAAAACTACTGCGCATATTATAAAAACCTTAATCTTTTTAAAGGTAATTTTATTGCGACATTTCGGTTTTTTTAGTTTATTCAATAAACTAAACCGTTTTAATTTAATTTCTTTTAATTTTTCTCAAACTTTGGTGGGCGTTAGCGAAGGCTTAGCCTTCGCCGATCATCCTCAGATTTTTTTGTCGTTGTTTTTTTTTTATTAATACCCACCGAATTGGTGAGTGAGACCTAAGGAAATCCAACTTTTGATTTTAGCGCTCACCCCAGTGTAACACACATCAGCAAAAACGTTCAGTAACCTCTTCACTATTGGGGTGTGGGTCTAAAAAATAATCATATTTGAACTATTTGTTAAGCTTTTGACAGTTTTATCTTCATTGCAATGTCGATATTTGTTACAATTTTAAAAATGTTTATGTGTTTTTGTACGTGCATTATATATACGAAAACTGCCCTTTACGTAGCTATCTTTTAATAAATGGGTGTAATAATTAATATCGATGGCTTAATATAAAAAAAGGCGTAACTCGTTTTGATTAAACATTTTTTTTTTATTCTGCTTTAAAATTTCTGGGGGCTATAGTAAGAAGTTTGTTGCATCTTTTTATTAATAATTGCATTTAAACTTTTTAAATATCTTAAATTGTATGGATTTGATTAAGTTTTATTCTTCTTTGTAAACTTACAAAAAATCGAATCGATCGAAGCCATCGATATATAATGGTACACTCAGAAGAAAAATCAATCCATGCGTACTCAAATTAATCCGAAGCGGTATTAATAGTACGGTGAGTACGAATTTTCCTGAATCAAGTACAGAAAGATTGATTCAAGTACTGATTTTCAATCGGAAAATACTTAAATTATCCATATTCAATCCCGATTTCGTACTTGAAATAATCCGAAAATTAGATTGATTTAAGTAAAACTAAGATTGAATCAATCTCAAAATGCGCTTGATTCAAGTATTATAATGTTGATTTTATCCTAAATTCGTGCTTGAAAAAAACCAAAAAGAAAAAGTTATCATGATTGATTTACTTACGCGTATTACACCTTACAGAATGATAAAACACCAACATCATGCCTGATATGGTTTTTACTTTAGAAATCCAAAAATATAAACTAAATGAGAAGCAAGAATTCAAATTTACTTTTTAACCCTTCGTGGTACATATGAGTCTGGCCAGACCTTTTTTCAATGTGTATAGAAAATCAAAACACAACGAAAAGTTTACTCTTTTTTTTACTTAATTTAAGAATTTTATACTTATTTCAAGAAATTCCGTGATTGATTTTCGAAAGTAATCCCATTTATGATTGTTTTGAGTACGTTTTTGTGTTATTCGTATTTAAATTTTTGAGTACGACTCGAACTTAAAGTAATCATAAAAAAAACTTGATTTTTTCCCAAGTGTTTTTCTTTCTGTGTATAACAATTTTCAAAACTCAAGTATTTTACCCAGTTTCTATTTTACCCGAAAGAAACTATCAAGTCATGCATAGCGACAGTATCCTGTAAAATACGAGATATTGTTGCCTTAACTCAATTGTTTTAAACTGTTGGCACGAGGTTATTGTTCCTTAATTTACGAAAAATATACATACATTTAACTAATGTTTTTGAAAAGTTTTAAATTAATGCTAGGAACAACATCGAGACGCATGTCGCAAAAACGAAGGATGTAAGTAAGACTGTAATTTACCCACAATTTCATCAAAAACGTATTTTGTTTTATATAAAAAATTATTTAAGAAAACTTAAAAGCGATGATTTTTTCCCCTTATTTTTATAGAATTTTTTTTTTTGATATCGAGTGGGGTAGAGAAGTCTGCAGGGTAGAAAAAACGGCATGAATCGTGTTTCTGTGTTTCTGTTTTGACATCTTCTTTTCACCAATTTTGTGTTCCTTAATTTGTGTCTTATTCTTATTTCAGAGTGAGAAGTGCTTATTAAAATATAGAAAAATAAAAAAAAAATTAACATCGCACTTCTTCAACAATATCGTATTAACTCAAAATTTTTATTTATTACCTTTTTGGAAATAACCAACACGGTATATTCATATCTAATCGCTTTACAAATATTATGCAATTACGTCTACTCTTCAAATCCTACACCGAAGTTGAAAGGGTAAATATAAGTGTTAATGCCACAATCCCACCTCTGATTGTCGACATTAAAAGTTTCGGTACAAAGTTTTTCCCCTTTGTAATTATATGAGGGCTGAATGCTACAAACATAAATTTTTTCTCACTTGCGCATAATGCCTAAATCGTCCATCAACTTGGCCTTAATGTCAAAAATGCTGTTTCCGTTTTTTCCTTAACATTTTTACCTTCTTGTATTTTTAGATGCTGTAGCGAAAGGTAAACTCCACAGAAATCTAATTAATAAATTTAATTTATTTATCCAAAATCCTAATACCTACTTGTTTTATTTCCTATTTCTATTTTCATTTTTGCAAATATTTCCTATTGGGCTTTTGGTAAATTCTGAGTTAACAAAATAAATACATTATTTTGTTTATTCGATCGGCTCAGAGACAAATCAACAAATTCCCATCCAGAGCTCCTTCTACACTTCCACACACAAACAATAAGTTTGTCATTCCTTTTGTAATTTCTACAATATTGATTTAAGACCCTAAAGTATACGTCTATATATACTCGATATTTATGAGAAGCGAAGTTGATTTAACGATGTCCGTCTGTCCGTTTTCTGAAGGCCCTTCTTACGATGGGGACTTGGTAGTTATATATTTATGTCACACGCAAAGAAAAAACATGGTTGATGCAATCACAATCGCAAACTATCATTAATGTTTGTGGTTATGATTGTGTCATACACGTCTTAAGTAACAATATATGTTCAGACATAATGTTTTTAAATTATTTTTGTCTCAAACATGTTTCTATATTTCTCAAAACCATGCAAAATGTCTTTTTTAACATGTTATGTGGTTCTCACAATAAAAACAATAACAAATTTTTTCTCAAGAATTTATTTTTTATTAAAATTACAAATGTTTGTACATACACTTTTTTATTAAAATAACAAATATTTGTACATACACTTTGTTTTATATAAACAGTAAAGCATATGTTAAAAAAAAAGAATTAAACACCTACATACATTTAATGGCCGTTTTCTAATTACGCGTTTATCTTTATTCCCAACAAAAAACTGCACATTAAAGAAATTTGTTTTGTCTCATTTGCTTCTATTCTGTCGCAAAGCTTACCAGTACCCATCTGTCAATTGTTTATCTCCCCTTTATTTGCCGTACAGATAAATTCAATCAGCTGACTCCCAACTTTTTTCAATGTTGTAGGTGTTTTTGGCTGCAAGAAAGACAACGTTTATACATGTATGTATGTATTTTTATAATTATATTCAAGTAACTTACATGTTTTAATAAACTTTTCATATTATTCGAATGTGTATTCTATGTCAAATACATTCCTCAAAAGCTTTTATACTTTAATAGTCTCATTCCTTCATTATTTCACAGGAATATTTTCTATGCACTATCAGAATTTTTGTTTGTATATTTCTGTTACGAAGCTTACCTTAGCTATCCTTTGGTTAGCAATGAAGTAAATTGTAAAGAAAATTTATACAACTATTAGATACCAGCAGAATGTAATGCATTTTCTGGCCCGCTACGGCCTTCGTCAGCATTCTTTGTATCTTATAACTGGATAGTGCCTATTGTAAATTTTTATGTATTTAACTTAATTATTTTATCAAATAGAATCTGGGAATTTATTTCTCATGGTGAGTTACATTTATTATATACATTTTTCATATTATTCGAATGTGTATTCTATGTCAAATACATTCCTCAAAAGCTTTTATACTTTAATAGTCTCATTCCTTCATTATTTCACAGGAATATTTTCTATGCACTATCAGAATTTTTGTTTGTATATTTCTGTTACGAAGCTTACCTTAGCTATCCTTTGGTTAGCAATGAAGTAAATTGTAAAGAAAATTTATACAACTATTAGATACCAGCAGAATGTAATGCATTTTCTGGCCCGCTACGGCCTTCGTCAGCATTCTTTGTATCTTATAACTGGATAGTGCCTATTGTAAATTTTTATGTATTTAACTTAATTATTTTATCAAATAGAATCTGGGAATTTATTTCTCATGGTGAGTTACATTTATTATATAAATTTTTCATATTATTCGAATGTGTATTCTATGTCAAATACATTCCTCAAAAGCTTTTATACTTTAATAGTCTCATTCCTTCATTATTTCACAGGAATATTTTCTATGCACTATCAGAATTTTTGTTTGTATATTTCTGTTACGAAGCTTACCTTAGCTATCCTTTGGTTAGCAATGAAGTAAATTGTAAAGAAAATTTATACAACTATTAGATACCAGCAGAATGTAATGCATTTTCTGGCCCGCTACGGCCTTCGTCAGCATTCTTTGTATCTTATAACTGGATAGTGCCTATTGTAAATTTTTATGTATTTAACTTAATTATTTTATCAAATAGAATCTGGGAATTTATTTCTCATGGTGAGTTACATTTATTATATAAATTTTTCATATTATTCGAATGTGTATTCTATGTCAAATACATTCCTCAAAAGCTTTTATACTTTAATAGTCTCATTCCTTCATTATTTCACAGGAATATTTTCTATGCACTATCAGAATTTTTGTTTGTATATTTCTGTTACGAAGCTTACCTTAGCTATCCTTTGGTTAGCAATGAAGTAAATTGTAAAGAAAATTTATACAACTATTAGATACCAGCAGAATGTAATGCATTTTCTGGCCCGCTTCGTAACAGAAATATACAAACAAAAATTCTGATAGTGCATAGAAAATAATGAAGGAATGAGACTATTAAAGTATAAAAGCTTTTGAGGAATGTATTTGACATAGAATACACATTCGAATAATATGAAAAATTTATATAATAAATGTAACTCACCATGAGAAATAAATTCCCAGATTCTATGTTTTAATAAACTTTAAAGTTTTCCAAAGCAGCATGGCCATTTTCTACCTGATAAAAGTTTTAATTATTTTGTAATAATTCAAGTTTTAACTGTTGCTCGCAGACTAAATGACGTGAAAAAAATGGTATTTTTTTTATAAATACACATCGTTTTTTTTTTTTTTTTTTTTTTTTTGACAATAAATGATTGCTCAATAGAGAATGTGTTTTAAAGCAAACAAAAATTATGGTACTAAACATCCTTTTTGTGTGACACTATATTACGATTGTTATTGTATAGTTAAAAAAATAAATATTATAGTAGCAAACATTTCACATAATTATATATATAATTATATGTTAAGCTAGATCAGAGTAACTTTTTAGGTGTAAAACACCATATAATATAATTATAGTGATCAAAAAATTTATTTTTAAAGTTATAAAGGGTCCGCAAAATAACTTTTTTTTTTGAAAATGCTATAAAAAAACTACTGAATATTTTCTCAAATTTCTTTTTTTTTATTTGAAAGTACAATCCTTCCGGTTAATAATGGCAAATAATTTCATTCAAATGGCTGCCTCGGCTGGCCATGCAGTAGCCTACACGATTGGTCCAATTTTTAAGCACATGATCGATTGTGTGCAGTTGCATTTCACCAATGGCTTCACGAATATTGTCCTTTAAAGCGTCAATTGCATCTGGCTTGTCGGCGTAACACTTATCTTTGACGGCACCCCACAAATAATAGTCCAACGGTGTAAAATCGCAGCTCCGAGGTGACCAAACGACATCAGCTCTGCGGCTGATAATGCAATCTTCAAAAACAGGGCGCAAAACATCGAGTGTAGCTTCGGCTGTGTGGCACGTAGCGCCATCCTGTTGAAGCAAAGTGTTGCGAATATCCTCCTCTTCAATTTTTGTGAACAAAAATTCGTTCACTCCTTGCTCATTTTCGAAGAAAAATGGCCCAATTATGCCTCTGGGCCAAAATTCGCACCAAACAGTGACTCGTTTTGGATGCATCGGCTTTTCAATGTATGCGTGCGGGTTTTCTGTGCCCTAAATGCGACAATTTTTCTTGTTTACATACCCACCAAGATCAAAATGAGCTTCATCTGAAAAGATGATTTTTTTGGCAAAATCGGCATCTTCTGTAAGTCAATCGCAGGTACAATTAGCGAAGCGAAAACGCATTTGATGGTCAGTTGGCTTTAACTCCTGAACCAATTGGACTTTGTATGGCGTCATACCAAGGTCTTTATGTAAAATTCATCTCAATGATGTCTCCGAAATGTTCAATTGTTGAGAACGACGGTGAATGGATGTTGATGGCGCTTCACGCACATTTTCTGCCACAGCAGCAATATTCTCGGGTGTACGCACTGTTTTTGGCTTTTCACGCTTTGGCTTATCGATGAGGATGCCAGAAGCTTACGGTGCTTCTCTTCTTCCAAAATCCGTACGCAATTTTCGCACACATTCTGCAACATTTCCATGATTTTCAAAGTAATGTCGCAATATTTCCCAGCGTTTTTCAAGCGTATACACAACCATATTCGTTCAGCGGAAGGATAAAACTAATTATCTGTCAAATCAGACATGGTCTAAGTATTACCATTCACGAAATAAGCACTAGTTGAAAAAAAAACGTTAGATGGGGGACCCGTTATTTGGACTATAATAAACTTATTAGGGTAAACATATTAGGCAAATATGAATAAAAATGATTATAGTGACCACTTAGTAATCATGTTTTTACTCTGCGTGCACATATAGTCCGAAATAGTTTGCTATAAATCGGTTTGCAAAAACAACGACTGCCTCTAATTTTACCCAAAAATCCCTTGCTGTTGTTTTTTTAATTTTATTTGTATGTATATTTGGAGAATGGCAGGAGCCAAAGTTTCCAAATTAGTTACAAAAACACAGGATTCAACAGAAAAGTGGCCGGGATTGGATAAGTTGGCGTAGTACTTCCCGTAAAAAGACATTATAGATTTCTGTATATCTGAAGAACGGATAGAAACAAAGTTAACAAAATAGGTACAAGCTTCTCGGTTACATTCGAACAAATGTGGATGTAATTGGACAAGTGGGCGTGGCACTTCCATACAAAAGCTTTATAGATGTCTGCATATCTGGAGAACGACAACAGTCAAAGTTGCCAAATTAGGTACAAGCATCCTGGTTATCAATACACAACATCTGAATTGGACAAATGGGCGTGGCACAAAGTTTATTTGTTTATATCTAAAGAACGGTATTTTTATAACTTTCAGTTGTTATCGCAACATGGTGAAGGGTATATAAGATTCAGCATAGCCGGATACAGCAATCTTACTTCTTGGTAATGAACCGTTACGACGGTAAGGAACTAAGGAAAACTGAAAAAATCAACTCTGGTTGCAAAAAAAACATGGTTAAAATATAACAAGTTTTTGAATACAAAAAAGACTTTTCTTTTTAATCAGCGTGAAAAATTAGTTACGATTATTAGAATAATATATATAAACCCGTTTTAATAAAAACGCAAGTTAAGATTTTTATTTAACGATTTTTTTTAAACGAAAAAGACGATTTTTAAATTTTTTTCTCAGGAAATTGGCAATTTTGTTCATACATTTATTTGGCAGCACAGACGTGTGTCGACTATTTGCACTTTTTTTAGGTACTTGATGCTCAAAAGTACTTGTGTACTCAATTGTATCAGAGTTGTATTTTTATACCCTATACTAAGTTTGTCATTTCGTGTGAAACTTTTTTATTATTCATCTCAGACCCCATAAAGTATATATATTCTGGCTCCTTGAGTAATTCTAATTCGAATTAGCAATGTCCGTCTGTTGCAAACACGCTCACTTTCGAAAAACTCAAAAGAAATAAAAAAAACTGGGTGTCAAATTGCTTGTAGGTATCCTAAGCAGTTTGGGACTGAAATCCAGCCATAGGGGTTCAGTAGGATCAGAGTTTTGAATCAAAATGTGGAACCACCACTTTAAAAAATTTATAATTTTGTTACAAAAACTAACATAAGTGATTGAAAAATGCACGAAATGATATGAAATTTTGTAAATGTTCGTTTTATTAAACTCGAAATCACACTGTGAAATTTCATGAAGATCGGTCCATAATTTACCCTAGGCCCCATATAAACCCTACTTTCGGAAAACAGTTAATACGCCCAAAACCGTAATTATTTATTCTATCATAACAAAATTTGGCACGTCACAGTTTTCCAAGACTAAAAATTATACTGTGAAATTTCATGAAGATCGGTCCATAATTTACCCTGGGCCCCATATTAACCCTTCTCCAAAAAAACAGTTTGGTACGCCTAAAACCGTTATAAATAATGCTATCATAATAGCATTTGTCGGTCAATTGTTTAATATAGGTCTAAGCCGCAACCAATTTTAATGCTGATGTCTGTTTTTATAAAGATAAATTAATAATAAATAGACATCATATAGATATCACTCCTGAAATATTCAAATTGTCGGTGGAGGGTATCAAAGATTCGGCACAGTTGAATATAGCACTCTAGCTTGTTTTTTTTTAACAATGTTCAATTAAAACCTTAACGACCTTCTTTCAAAATACAATCCTGTTTAAAAATACATTTGCAAAATTTAACCAACAACCAAAAATAAGCTAACAACAAAAAAATAAAGCTTAAGGAAAAATTTAAAAGATTTAGGCCCGTTTTCACGACTTAACGATAGCTAAATGTAGGAAGTTATCGAACAGATAATGAGCTTTTAATTATCACAAGTTCCCTTAAATCTAAAAGTGAAGGATAAGCTAAAGAGAGGAACGTTCTACCTTTTACTTTTGTCGTAAGGTTTAGATTTGAGATTGCCATATTATATTCACATATTTTTTATATATGGCAACTCCAATAATTCGTAATGTAAAAAAAGTACGTAGTTGCCAGTTTGTATTTTTATTTTGGCAAAAATAATCGGTATTTTCTTTAGTATTGCCACATTTTCAAAAATGTTAAGTTTATTTTATACAGAAGTTGTGAAAACGAAAAATAGTTGAAGGTAACTTTATTCCTCACTAGTGCTAAAGGTACCGTTTACTATTTCGAACTTTATAGGTAAGTCGTGAAAACGGGCCTTACACTGTTTGTAAGCAAATTTCAGACAATAGATATTAAAATAAAGATAAAAGTAGTGTTTGGCTTTGAAACATTGCTTGAAAACTAACAGCCTGTTCGTCGATTTCGAACGTTAACGTTCGCATAGAAAATTATATTTAAAACAAAAACAAAGTTAGAAAATTTGTTTTTGTTTTAAAAATAGTTTTGTAAAAAAAGTAAAGTGTAAAGGCCCAACCAGAATGTGAATAACGTGGCTTAAGCAACTGAGCAAATACATGTAAATCATATGTGAAAACCTATATTGAACTTAAGGAAACTTTATGTTAAGTTTTATAAAACTGTCATTTGCTTAAGCAAGGTGCGAAACTAATCGCTCATTCCGTACGGAATCAATGTTTTTTATTTTCTTTTGGTTATTTTATATGCAGCTAAAGTTTGTTTATGCACATTCTGGTTGGGCCTTAAAAGTGAAGTGTAAGTCCTTACGCTCCCTAAATGGCTAGGAAATGCGGAAATTTATTGCTGTTAAAGAGAGCATAGACGGTCTAAGCAAATAGTAACATTTACTCGCCCACACTCTCCCTTAGGAGCATCTCGTTAACTCGTTGAGAATCCAGTAAAATTCGACTGTAAAAAAGAAAATACATAAAAATTTTAATATATGAATGTGCTAAAAACAAATTTTAAATCTAATTTAGTTTTTTATAAGTACGGCGGTTAATATTTTAAATAAAATAATGTGTTTTTTATAATCGGTATCACAAGAGGCAATTTCTTTGTTGTATTTTTCAATTGTGTTTTTGTTATTTGACTTTAAAAAGCAGTGTTCGATTTTTCGAACACTGGGCACTATTTAGCACTTTTGTTTTTTCTCTGAAAGGCTAACTGAATAATCGCATATTACCATAATATAAATTTTTCACTCATTTGAATAAACGGAAACATATTTATTATCAAAGTTATTTACGGGAATACAAAATTTATCATTAATACGATTTCTGTATGACGTGCTAAATTCCCAATTTTCCATATTTGATAAATACACTGAAATTTATTGTTGAGGGAAAGCTAGCTTCTATGCGCATTTCACTGGTTGCTTAGGCCAGCTCATCAGGAAACCTTTTCCTAAGATTTTAGAAAAGCTAGAAATATTATACGAATAAAACCCTAAAGCGAATAAGAATTTTAAACACTCAAAGTTTTACTCGTAAGTAACAATATCAAAGCTTAAACAAAACACCAACAATAAACAGTGAGTTTATCTTTTCTTACATCCCTCTATTATATTCTATTATATCTATATTTATTTTGTTTTTGCTGATCAATAAAAAGTTTATGCACAATCACCGTTCTGTGAGAAATGTTTTTCGTGCGATTCGAGGAACTTATGGTGCGCATAATGAAGCCACTATTGCAAACATCATTCGCAATATTGAGTCCCAGTCTGCATTGGTGGATGATAAACGACTGGTTAGACCACATCCAGCACGTAGTAAAGTAAATAAAGCAGCTGTAGCTGAGAGAGTATTCATTGGTCCAAATTTTTCCAAAATTGAGAAAAATTAGAGCACTAAGGGGATGACCACTACTAATGCATTCCATTGGGTTGGAACTAGGAAAAAAGGTTATAGGAAGGAGAGAATGGGTAGTAGTGCCTGGGAACTTTCGACTAGAATTTATTTATGTTGACAGTGAGAGTGAAAACTCCAGCAGGAAGGTTATTCCACATACGAAGAGTCCGACCAAAAAACGAATTTTCCCTGTAATGCATTGTACGATTTACCGGCTAATCGATCACAAAAGGATGGGCTCTTGAGAAAAAACGTGTATTACGAAGAAACGTACGGGTTTCGGTATCGGCGTATCAATCATGTTCTGACTCATAGCACCAACATCGGACACGCTTGGTGCATAATCAAATGATTACGAATGGCAAAGGTTGCTGTCATTTGCCAAAGAGTAGATAGGAAATATAAATAGTAGAAGAAAGAACGGAGCCCTGCGGCACCCCTGAATGAGTATGGAACTCGTTTGACGAAACTTTATCTATAACAACTCGTATAGTGCGATCTCTGAGAAAACTCGATATAAATCGAGAGAAATTATCACCGACACCAAATGAAACAAGTTTTCACTAGAGTGCACCATGTCAGACTCTGTCAAACGCCTTGGAAATATCTTAAGCAATTCCCTTACTTTCGCCAAAACGGAGCAGCCCCATATTTCCGATAACAGGGACAGTAGGTCTCCAGTAGAGCAACCTGAAAATCAAGCGCATGGTCTCGGTGAGATCTGGTTCAACAAGACGGTGCTACGACCCATACATTTTGGTGAGCACATAATTTCATGATTTGCTATGGTAAATTGCCTACCTAGATCGTGTGACATCACACCGTAGACTATTTTCTCTGTGGATATGTGGGATCTTCAGGAATAAGTCAGCTACGATTGACGCTTTGGAAGCTAACATTACTCGTGTTATTCGCGAGAAACCAGTCGCTATGCTTGCATAAGTAGCCCAAAATTGGACCTTCCGAATGGACCACCTCAGACAAAGTCATGGCCAACATTACCATGATATCATTTACATACAGTTAATGTCATAAATTATTCTTTTAACCGATAATAAAAATTTTAAGTTCACTTTCAAATTTATGTGTTTTATTTTACATTTTAATTTAAACCTCACGATGAACCACCCGATATATCTATTAACCCGGTCCTGTGCGAGTCACATAATCGAGGTTCAACTGTATATTTTTAATTTTAATAAATCCCTTGTTCTATTTTTCTTTAACTAAATAAAATTAACTAGTTTCAGTTTATAAAAAACTTAGGTTTCCATATTTACAATCTATATGAGCAATAAAACAAACATGCTTAATAGTGCCCACTGTTCGATTAATCGAACACCATTTTTCTCAAAACCAAAAAATCTAAAAAAAAATTGGACTTCAGATTCGTGTTTTCTAGTCCCAAATTATCTATCAACCACCAAGTTTTATAAAGTTACTCGAAAAAAAAAATTGCTGGGACGAAATGGGTTAATTTAATAAAGCATACTATTGAATAAAATAAAACTGTACTTTTTGTTGAAAGAAATTTCTATTTATTTAAAAAGGCCATTAATTACATGTATTTTTATTACCCACTTTTTAAAAGCATTAATTTTTTTAAGTCTTTTTATTTAATATTTTTTTTTTTAATAAAAGTTAAAAGTATTTCCTTTGACAGATTTTTTTAACTCTACCTCAACAAAAGTATAAAAAGAAAAGTTGTCCTTTTTCACAAAAAAAAAAAAAAAAAATATTAAAAGTTGTTAACGACAAATCATAGTTTCATAAAACTTTATAAAAAAATGCACTTTTAATAGTTGCAGTTGAGGCAAGAAAGCTTCCAACATTTTACCACTGCCACAACTACTGAAAACAAATTTAGTTGCATTTATGTGGTGCGTTTTTCTTTCTTTATATAAAAAGAACTAAGAGAATTAAATGTGTCAAGTATAAATTATTGTTGTTTTCGAAATACATGAATAACAAGCAAAACAACTTTTTTAATATTGGTTTGGAATGCCATGTGTATAAATGAAATTAAGAAAATTTGTTTACAAAAATAAACGAAAAAAAAAAAAAACAGAATTCACATGTTCGTTTATTTTTATGATTAATATTCAGTATATGTTCATTTGTACGCACAATATGGAGTAGTTCATTTAAAGATAAAAATAAAAAATTGCATTTTGCTGCTTAAAGGAAAACAACGTTTTACGTATTTGTGCATTCTTTTAAAAAACTTAAATTTGAATTATTTTGTAGAGAAACGTTTTTTCCAAAGCAAAAATATTGTTTTGTAAAGAATTTTTTAATTATTTTTATAGCATTTACCACATGTGCTTGTACATACGATTGAATCCGTCCATCTACTTGATTGATTTTTGAAATGGGTTTTCCGATATGATGGGGACTACGATGTTTTAAATTTATATTGCAAATAGTGCAGAAAAAATAAATTTACAATAAGTTAGACTAAATTCCAAATTTTTTTAAAAAGCATGTGCAAACAAGTTTGTTTCACACAATAATATAATTCATCAGAAAAAAAAGGAACTACTGTAATGGGGGCTTAGCGAAAAAAATCTCAATGCTAGAAATCTGTGTCTCGTATTTGGTTTCAATTTCAAAGCTGGTATACAACACTTTGCCTTAGATGCATGATAAGAATGTCGGCATTGATCCTAGCACAATTTGAAAATAATTCATCGTCGCTTTCACCCCATTCATTATATACCCTATCACAATTTTCTATGTGAATAATTTTACATTCCATGTTAAGCAATTTTGCCTTAGATGGTTGAGGTTTGTTTCGTGCTCGTCATAACTTAAATAAGAATCTGGGTTAAACCTGAGTCCGTCTTATTTCCATTTATGGAAGGAATCTGAAATATATCATCATCCTCCTTTAAGTTGCCATCGATTGCTTCTAACTGTTCTAATATTTCAATAATATTTTCGCAACTTTCAGTCTTCAACAAATTATACATGAAAACTTTTCAGCGACCATAACACCCCTGTTAAGGCACCCTTATAAACTATTTTGTATTGCATAAATTCCAAAATTATTTTTTAGCTTATTGATAAAGTACATATATTTAAATTAAATTCGTTTTAATATACATATTTTCGTTAAAAAACTAAATTTAAGGAAAAAAATATAACAATTAGTATTGTGGTTATTTTGTTGAAGTATTTATGGTTTTTAATAAAATTTTTAATATTTTTTAATTAGGCTTAAGTTCATTATTTGAACCGGTCAAGAATGAAAGATTATCAATAACAATTTTAATTAATTTTCATGTTGTAAAATTCCTTTCTTCATAAAAATCATTTAATGAAAATTAAATTTAATGAACTTAAGCCTAATTAAAAAATATTAAAAATTTGGAATAAAAAAATATAACTTTTATTTAAATTTACTTTTCTTCCATTTTTATTTTTACCTTTTTCCATTTTTTGTACTGAAAATAAACCACCTTAGACGAATTATTTAAACTGAATATTTTTTCATTACAAAACGCATGTTTAGAAAAGCCTACTTGATTAAAAGTTGTATTCAAACATGTAGAATCAAATTTTCTAAAAACATTCTTCTCTTTAACGGTATTTTTGCATATTTTTGCATTTCTTACCGTTTGCAGCATTTTTATTTTCAAAATTTAGTTAAAAGAGCCCTTTTGTAGCATTTTTTTAAATTTTTTAGCGCATATTTTGCCTTTTTGAGACCTTTTTTAATACATGTTACATTTTTAAGATGCCAACAAGAGCTTTCGCAGTAAATAAAACCAAAATATGTTTTGCGATATTTTGGCTTTGCTCTTTAAAATATCTATCTGTGTACCCAAGGTGTTGCTTCAATGTAGCCAACTAGATTTAATTTTTACTGGAAAGTTATAAGACAAAGCAAGTTCTCATTAAGGATAAATGGGTAATTCCATGTCAAAACGACCAAGAGTGGGACACGACCCCTTCCGATTTTAATGAAATTTGGTGAGAACGTTCCTTTTATCTTTTAAGGAACATATATGAACGAAAAAAAAAAATTGTTCTTTCAAAAGTTATGTCATGTTCAAAATGTCATAATTTTGCCGAATTAGCCGAATGTATTGAACTTATTTCTTCAATATCTCGAAAACTACTTAACATACGAAGATAATTTTAATGTTATTTTAAAGAGAGTACTTGGGGCTACAAACCATATATTGAAAAAAAAACCGAAACTCCGCAATAAAAAATAAAGTTGGGTTGGTCATACATATGACCCATCAAGGAGCATCCTACGCGATGCAGGGGCCAAATTAAAGAATTTTGTTAAACCGCCATAGCGCGTAGGATGCTCCTAGATGGGTCAAATGTATGACCAACCCCTCATTATTATTCATTGCGGAATTTCGGTTTTTTTTAGTAATTTATATAAGCTAAACGGTTTTTGAGTTACGCTAATATTTGTTGGGCAGCCCCCTCCATTTTCGAAATAACGGTATATCTCGCTAAAGCTAACCTTAAAAAAACGGTAAGTACCACTGGATTCAGCGTGCCCGATTTAGGTTAAAACGCTTAGTGTCCGGCTTGTCTGTTTTTTTGTAACTGGCACAGTGTACTTATTGCTCAAAATTACAATATTAAAATGCTTTTTTAATATTATTTTTTTAAGGTTGCGAGAGAAAAAAAATTATATCTCAAAAAAGAAAAGAAAACACCTCCTTCAAAATTTCAGGATTTTTAAAGAACAGTATAAATATAAAACATATAAAACAAATCTAAAAAAATCAGCTAAATAAAAAAATAGGTTTTTGACTTAATCCGTTTTTAAAATTTAATATTTTGCAGATTTTTTTGTTCAATATATGGTTTGTAGCCCCAAGTATTCTCTTTAAAATGACATAAAAATCATCTTCATATGTAAAGAAGCTTTCGAGATATTGAATAATTAAGCTCAACACATTCGGCATATTCGGCGATATTATGACATTTTAAATATGACATAACTTTTGAAAGAAAAATTTTAAAATTTGTTTCGTTCATATATGTTTGTTATAAGATAAAAGGAACCTTCTCACAAAATTTCATTAAAAGCGGAAGGGGACGTGTCCCATTCTTGATCGTTTTGGCATGGAATAACCTAAATGTTATTTTAAACTTTCATATTTATTAGAATGTGTTTTCTAATTCAAATTACAATTTTATAAATGCTTTTTTATATTTTAATAGTCTTATTCCTTCAATATTTTTCAGGAATATTTTCTATGCACTATCAGAATTTTTGTTTGCATAAATAAACTAAATGTTACTCACCATGAGAAATAAATTAAAATTTAGCGACAGTCCCCAAAATACCTTTAAGACAAAAAATCTCGTATGTACGTTAATATCTAGATTATATTCGGCCGATGACGGCCCATCGTGTCCAAATATGGTAAAATCTTGAAATTCGTCTTTAAATACTATGGTGTTTGGGTTTTACCGATTGTAATTTTAGGATTGTTTTTTTATTAAGTGGAACTGTTATTAAATTTTTGATTATTCCTTTGAAATTTTTTTGATATTTAGTTAGGCTTGAGTTCATCAAAATTAATTTTCATTAAATAGTTTTTACTGAAGGAAAAAATTTTTACAATATGAAATTTATTAAAATTTATTGATAATTTTTATTCTTGGCTGGGCTGGGCTGGGGCTAGAACTCGGGTTGATTTACGTTTCGACAATAGCCACATTCTCATCATCAGAATTCTTTGCAGTTCTACCCTCTGAACCACTGTGGTGCCGGCCAGCCAACAGTCAAACATCAATCTTTAACCAATGGTATTGGTGGTTCGAAATTTGCTGTAATTAATTATCATTTTTCAAGTTTTATTTACATGTTTTTTGTACTCTTTCTGTCAAGACTTTGTCTTGACTACCTGAGTACATTTCGATGGTTTTCTTCCGCAACCTTGTAACTCAAAAACAACTACTTTTCAGGAGGGACAAAATACAAAGTATTTTTACCAAATATTTGAAACTTTTTGCTATATATTCTTTTATTATCCAAGAATTAGGAAAAATTCCGATGTTTGGCCAAACAAAAGAACATTGAAAAATTGAAAGGCGGTATTTACTTATTACTATTCCGGTTAAAACAAAAAATGGGAAAAATCGAGTTGCGGTAGAAAACCATCGATTTGCTTGTTATGTTTTTGCACACTTTCGTCAACATTTTATTTGTAAAACTTAATATACAAATGTAAACATATAGAGCTTGTGCAATAGCTATTTTTGTAGCAATTGTAATGTTTTTTGTAGAACTGTCGTTTTTAATTTAATTTTTTTTTTTTTTTTTTTTTAGATTTTTATTTATTTTGTTTTCAAGTTAACAATTTTTAATTGTTTTGGGACATATTTTTAACAATTTTCAGGGCTTATTTTTAAGTTTTTATTGCATATTTAATGTGCATTATACGTGCTTTTTAGAACATATTTCTGGTTTCCCTGTTTATAACAAATCGACAAAAATTGTAAATGGAACAAATTTTAAACGATAAAAATGTTACAGTATTTTGCATACTTAATTTCTTTTAATTTATATTAATAAATTTGTGATTATGTTTCTTGATTTTTTTTAAACTTATTTTTGCATTGGCAATTATTTATTTATTTATTTTTTTTTTTTTTTTGTTATTATGTATGCGTAATATACAATATGATCTAATCCAACAAGTATACGCCTGCTATACATGCTTATATTTCTTAATGCGAAATTAATAAAAAATTTAGCATATTTTTCGGGTTGTATCAAAGACAATAAGTGTAGTACGTATGAGTAATATTTATTAAAAAGTTTATTTTTTAAACTATTTGGACAATTTTTAATCAAATTTAATGTGAGAATTATATCTTTTTATAAGTAAGTTTTAACATCCCTCAATAATTCACATTCAATATTAACCAAAGGTACACTCATAATTATTACAGTTGCTCACGTCTGAACCGAAGGTAGCAGATTTCCCATCCCTGGTTTCTATTTTGAATGATGATATGCCATAAGACAAATTGACAACGGGAGGCGCCTCTATCATCATGAATTATATTTTAAATTTTTCTTTAATTTGTATGTATTTTTTTATCGTTATAACTTAAAAATTGGTGCTAAGTAGAGTTTTTTTCCCCGGACTTTTTCAAATCCCGGGAAAGCGGGAAATTTTTTTAAACTTCCCGGGATCCCGCTCCATATAAATAAAACAAAGTAAATTTGGTTATTAATTAATGAAAAAAACTTTTATAAAATAACGTAAGGGAGCTTGTTTACAAAGAAAGTAAATGAAATGGTTCAATACTAAAAAATTAATTGAATATTGAAATAGGAACTTGAATTATTATCACCTCACGCCTTTATTCCCTATTATTATGCTTTTATTCAGTATTATTATGCTCTGGATAATTCATAAAACAATAGTAAAAACAAAATAAAAATTGAGGTACTCAAGATATGAAATCAAAAAGTTAATTAATAAAATAGATAAAATATTTTAAAGAAATATATAACATTTTTGAATGGGTTAGGAAATAACTTTCTGATACACCCCAAGCTTTTTGTAAGTCGTCAAAAAGTATATTCCTGATTTTATTTACTAATTATCATGTTTCCGAAAAATTTCGTTCATTTTTTACCGAGGTTGGACAAATAGTTAAAAGTGCACCGTTGTAGCATGCTTCGGATTCACAATCAGAAGCAATTTTTTCTTTTTTATAAACAACGTCTATATCAGTCAAATGTATGTCAAGGTTGATGCAAAAATAGCATCAACCGGACTGCTTCTTACAAACCTTTTCATTTCAATAGATCCATTTGTAATCTTTAGGACAATGTGTTTTTCAAGTTGTATGTTGTAGTATCTTACACGAGTTTCCAAAATGTTATTTTATTTCGGTTTCCTCGCACTTCACGCGTATATAAACCAACACAAATTGAAATTGAAAATTTTTGTTTATCACTTAATAAACATATCGCTCCTTCATTGCATCAAAGTCATATCTCAAAATTTGAAGTAACTTTAGCAAAGTTTTCCTTCATGCCTTCTCGTATTATATCTCCAACTGAACCGAAGTTATAGCAAAATATATCTTTAAATCGGTACATTTTGAAAACTTTAATCGCATTTTGCCAAGATCGTTTGCTTTTGTAGATATGACTATGTTTAGGTATCTCCTATTTTTAAGACTTGTTCATGGACAATGAAACTTTACTGCCTGCATCTTATTTTGAATTAATGTACTTTATTAACTCTTCACTTCACTAAATGTAATAATTATCAACTGTTGCACTGCCCATTTTGCTTTGAGTAGATTTATTGCATCAGGAGACATTGATTTAAATACAAGTACTCACTTCTTGTAATTGATCTAGTCCACAACCCATCCACAGATGCTTATTTTTAGAGAATAGAAAACAAAATTTCAAAGTATAAAAAGCTATTTTCTAAAATTATGAGGAATTTTTTATTTCCCGGGATCCCGCAAGAAAAATCCCGGGAAAACGGGAAATAATTCCCGTCCCGGGAATTCCCGGGAAATGCCCTAGTTGTAGTATATGCTGATTTCACTTATTAAGTCTTCAATGAACAGCGCAGAGGAAGACATATTATATATCAAAGTTAAGGGAAAAATTTATAAATTTTAAAAAGCAATAAAATTTTTCAAATTGATCGACCTTTTTTGATTACTCTCAATAGTTTATATAGTTTCCAATATGCAGGCTTTCAAGGTCACTAATTTAATGTAAATAAAAGATTATTTATTTCATTCTCAATAAAATCCGACGTTTCGTTGGTATTCTTTCCAACTTCTTCAGGGATTGAGTTTTTATTAAAATCTGGCAACATTGTAAAAACACAAATTAAAAAGTAGTCAATAATAACAATAATTATAATCTTAATTTTTGACAAATTAACTTACAATAATCTTTTTCGTCAGTTTACATCATTTATAAATTATATCACAATTTTCACAATTTTAAGATTCATTGAAGATGTAAATAAAAACTGAAAATGATAATTACAGTAAATTTCGAACCACCAGTACTACTGGTTACAGATTGATGTTTGACTGTTGGCGGTGCCTGCGAACGCAGTAGTGCAGTGGCTAGAACGTCAAAGAATTCTGATAATAGAATGTGGTGATTCTTGAAAAATTTTAACTCAATCCGAGTTCGATCCCCAGCTCAGCAAAGAAGAAAAATTATCAATAAATTTTAATAAATTTCATGTTGTAGAATTCCTTCATTCAGTAAAAATAATTTAATGAAAATTAAATTTTATGATCCTAAGCCTAACTAAAAATATCAAAAATTAATAATTAGCAGTTCAACTAAAAATCACAATTGTTTTCATTGAAGAAATTTTGAAAAAAGTGCGAAAATGGGTTTTTTAGTTTTTGTCAATAATTTTTGTAGAACATATTATACCCGCCCTCGCTCTTCTTATTGTTGCTTTTTCGATTTGTTAGAACAAAGGAAAAAACTTTCCATTATGAAGGGCAGCTAGAGGATTAATATATTCCACTTTAATATTTGCTGATGAATATACCTTTTACCTGAGATGTAAAGAACACAAAGTTCCATACACCCCCTTAATATAAAATTCGGTTGTGGTCCTTCAAAACGCCGAATAACGTATATTTTGTAAGAATCACAATTACAAAACGTTGATAATTTAATACACTAAAAAAATTAAAAATTGTCTTTAATCACCAAATTCATTCCAAATTCATAGGATCAAGCCACCCATATGTTGATTTTGCACCTATTACCAAAATGATTATATTGATTACTTGAAATTTTGAAAATGTTTTTTTCAATGAATGATATTTTTTATTTTAATAAATAAAATGATCAAAATACTTTGCCGTTTCAAACAATGTGTTGATTGACTTTGACAAATTCCAAAAACAATTCCACAAGTTTAAATTATTTTATTTTAAACGAAAAATTTGTTTGTTATTTAAAAAATATTTTAATCAAAAATTTATTTTAAAACAACTTAAATAATAATTAAATCAAAATTATATTTTTAATTTTCTTTCAACAAAAAAAAATAATTGATTCAATTATCACATTAATTAAATTTGAATACTTTTTAAACAATTTTTTTAATTAATAAAAAACTACTAATAATTTTTTCTGTGTAGGAAAACGGATTTCTTTCTGATGCCAATCTGTCGAGTTTGCCAATTGTTCTTATACCGGTCGATTTTTGTATATAACGGAGCCAAGATTTTTGTATGCGACCAATACCTTGATATCCTTTAACCATGATGTCCTAAAATTTTTTCCTTGCAAAATAAGAAGAAGTTGATATTTTGTATCTCCTATTATGTAGCCAATATATTCTGTCTTTACGGATTTTATGTGCAAGCAGAATTTGGCGCTGAGTGTAAGCCACTGAAATATAAGAAACATGATCCTTCCACGAAATTCAGAAAAACCTTCGATAAGTCAAAATTCCAAAACTGTCAAGTTTATTTTTCTGTGCTCATTTAAGAGCCCATATTTCTATTAAGTATCTTTATATGAAATTTATGAAATATAACTACACGTTTAATTACTTGTGTTGTAAAAACAGCACATAAAACAAACTTATTTTTTGCTAAAATACTGTATATAAGGAATATTATTTACTTCCTTGTCCTATAGACAAACACTTTTTATTTAAGAGCTAAATAAAACAATAGAATGATGTGAATTTATGCCAATCAGACTTAATGGATAAGAAATTTATTGTATATTTTACTATACCAAAGCGTTCTTATTGTAAGAATCAATTCCTAGACTTAAAACAAACATATAATTACTAGCTGTAAAGCCTGTCCCTTCCAGGCAGGAAAATATTTTACTCAGGCTCCACAAATTATCCTAGAGATTCCATAACTGTTTTTACTTTCAAAAAAATTTTAGTAAAAATTCTCAAACTAACCGCAATTTGAGTTAAACACTTTTCTTATATTATTTATTCTTTTTAATTGCGTATCTTTTTTAAACTTATCATAAATAAATAATTGTTTTAAGCCATGGACAATTTAGCACTAAGAAATTTTTGTTAACATAATTTTCAATTGACCATCTAAATTCTTTTTATTTTATTTATCTTTTCAAGCAAAGACCATCATAAATATTTCAAACATAGATTCAAATATTGTGTTAATTTACAGTTTATTGCTTCCATTCACTAAAAGACTCTTCTCCTAATCTTTTTGCTATGTATAATGTTTTTTTTTTTCTTTATTAACCAGCATTTCTTTTAATAACTTTCATCAGTCTCTGCTTTTCATCATCTCTATTTGGAGATTTTTCTTTCTTAATTTTTTATGGTGATTTCAGGCACATTTATCATGGTTAAGACTAAAAAGGATGAAACTGAAAACTCAATATTGAGATGTATCGCTTTTTTATATGTTTTTATTACTTTCTTCTGTGTAGACTTGTTAGTCCTGTCAATAAATTTCAATGTATTTGTAATTTTGTTATAAAGTGGTAAATGGCATTGACATTTGACGCAATTTGAAATAATTATTTGAAACTGTCAATTGAGTTGAATACATATTCAGCAATGAACTGTGAAAAAGAAATCGTATAAAAATAATATTTTTTTTTTTATTTAAAAGGTTATTATTTTTTTTTAATCTTCTTTTGGTATTATTTATTAAACTGCCTATAAACATACAATAATAAAAGAGCAACTTGAAATTATGTAGTACAAATAAAAGTATTTAATTTAAAAAGGTCAAAAGGTTTCATTCACGAAAATGTTTTGGGCTTAAAACCTAAACAAACATAGACAATTACGTTTTTTTTTTTATTATTTTTCTTTAATTTTAAGTTCTATTTACTTATGTATGTATATTATATATTTAACGTATTTAATGTTATCATTACTACGAAAAATTCGTCAATTTTGTTTGTGGGTTACCACTCTTTTAAGTCAGAATTATATAACAATTCTTTTGGATTTCTGATCAAAAAATGTTTAAAGTGGTTGACACAAATTTTGACAGATATGTCATGAAACGAAAATAACATTGGAAATTCTGATGTGTTTGCGGACATTCGAAATGTCTTCTGACAGACAGATGAAATAATGTCAAATGCAATTATAGCTGGTTTTCTTGTCTTGCAGAAATGTCTAATGGGACTTTTATAAATTGTTTTTTTTTTTTTTGGAGTTTTATTTATCTATATACTTTAATTAAAATACAAGGCATCCACGCCCAGCAGTGTTGCCAAAACCTGTTGACCAAAAATGGCTAAATTTACGGAAAAAAATGGCTAAAAATGGGCTTAAAAATGGCTAAAAGCTTTTTAAATAAAAACACATTAAAATTCAATAACAAAACAGAAATACTTCATTTAAAGTTGTTTAAGATGAAATTGTAAGTTACGATCAATTTCTTAAATAAGAATAAACGTTAATTAATATTAATTTAAAAGATTTTGTTATTCGTGCTTAATACCAAACTTTTATTCTTGATAAAAACACTGAAATTTATTGTTGATGGCATAAGCTGTTCCTATGCGCATTTCACTGGTTGCTTAGGCCAGATCGCCAAGAAACATTATACAAAAAGATTTTAGAAAAACTAAAGATATTAAACCAAATAAAACTGTTAAGCGTATAAGAATTATAAGCAATAGTTCTACTTGTAATTCTTATAATCACGACAACATTTACCCAACCTTTTGAGTCTAGATATACAATAAGATAAGTAAGAAAGTATAGTTGGTCAACCCCGACTATATGATACCCTACACCACATTAGAACCTATGTACCAAATTTTATAAAATTATCTGCAAATTTGCGACCTGTACTTTGCGCACAAGGTTTTCAAGGTTTAGCCGACAAACATCGTTAATTCGACTTAGAAAGTGATTCTGAGTCTATCGGTATACGTAAAGGTAAGCTTAGGACCTCTCTTTTTTTGTGGTGTTGGTATAAATATTTTATTGCTATGGTAAAAATGTTTACCTAATTGATAAAATCGAATAAACGGTTGCTAAATGTTACCGATTTCTCAAATTACTTTTAGCGATGTTTACTTGGCTAAATACCCTCTCTACTTTAGCCTTAGACCATGGAAGTGAGAGCAACTTAATAGTCAGTTCTGAAATTTCTAAAAAAAATGTTGTTGCCGCCTGCATCTCTTTATTGAAATACTTGCAACCAGAAAGAAACACCGCTGTTTGTGTTGATCCATTTTATAAATTTAATATTACAATACTTTTCCTTAATTTTGAAAGATGCTTCATCATCATCGTTTATAGCGATTTTCAACTTTTGTAAAAGTTGTGATTTAAACTAGACATTTTAATTGTTAAAAATGTTTATTTTACTTTAAAAAATTTTTATAATTAAATAAAAATTATTCTTTTAAAAGAAAAACGGCAAAAAAAAAATGTTATGGCTAAACAATTTGAAAAATGGCTAATGGCTAAGCTCATTTTTTAAAGGGTGAAAAATGGCTAAATCTAGCCACTTAATGGCTAAATTGGCAACTCTGACGCCTAGCCCAAACTGTTAAAGCTAGAAACTTGAGAGGTTGCCGTTTTCATTAGCAGGTCCAAAAAAAAATGATTTTTATAAATTCTATCTCTATGGTTTAACAAGCAACGGCTTCGCTTACTAAAGCTTCTCTGCAAATATGGCCATCGGTCGGACTTAAGGCCAGGGGGCTTTCTGGCAGTCGTGATCGATTTCTAATTCTTTCAGTCGATGCTAAGCGAATCAAAATTATTTTTTCAGTGTTGTGAAACCCCCGAATAATGCTTTACAACACTCAGAAAATAATCCCCATTCGTTCAATATCGGCTGAAAGAATTAGAAATTAAAATGCTTTCGAATCGAAAAAGTATACGATCACGACTGCCAGAATCAGCCCCTATTCGACCGTTTCAACCTTTTTATAAAAATGACAGCCATACGGAATTAACATAGCTCCAAGAAATTCTATTAGAAATCATATTGGCCGTTTACGGCAGGATTTTTGTTCATTTTTTTTTTTAAGTTAGGTTGATAGATTACAGGACCGTTTGCAGATGTGGTTCATTGGATGACAACCAAAAGATCTCGTCTTAGAAAGTTTTCGTTTAAAATCGTAAAAAAAAAACATTACTTAGTAAAACACTTAATTGAAAACTTTCCTTTTATTAGAAAACAATGTTATTCTGCGTATTGATTAGGAGCACTACAACAATTTTAATTAAAAAAATTTTTAAATATTTCAATTATCACACTGACTGATAAACTAAGTATAACCTCATACACTACAACAAGAAAATCTAAGCCATCAATAACACAGCGTTTACATTTGACAGTACAGGCAAGACAGTAAGCATATACATATTAGTTGGCAAAACAATGCAAAAACAAAATAGCTGTAAAAGTGTTTATGTATTAGTAAAAAAGTTTGCATGTATTGCTACTGTCTTGCCAGTACTGGCAAATGTAAACGCTATGTAAAATGAAACTGTTTTATTATATTTTTTGTTTGTACATATGAATTGAAAACAAATCTACATTTCGTAATTATCATTTCTATAAACTTGAATGAAATTTTACAAAATAAAAATTGCTAACAAAATTAGGGCTGCCAGATATGGCGATTTCTCGCGAAACGTGGTGATTTCGAAACGTGTTTGACGATGGGATTTTCCATTTGGCGACTGGCTACTTTTTTTTGGCGATTTTTGATATAACTGGCGATTTACTTGGCTAGTTTTACCATTTATATTATTTCAGCGATTTTTTTTTTTTTTTTATTTTTTTTTTTTCGGCCTCTAATATCGAAAAAATTCAAAGGCGCCAATATAAACTTCTTCGAATAATCACAGCCGCTCCCTGGTATGTTAAAAACTCAAACATTCATAAGGATCTCAATGTGCCATTAGTAAAAATTATGATTACAAAATATGCGGTAAAATATTTAAAAAGGCTTGAACAACACCCAAATCCACTAGCTCGAAATATCTTAAATCATGGCGGCCACACTCGCTTAAGAAGAAGAGACACTGCAGCACTTACCCAGTTAGATGAGCGATAAACACTTATATATGTGAACAGAACCCGTGATGAAGAACATTTTTGTCTGGCAATGGCAGGACATAAATAAAGTATTAGGATAAGATTTGATTAATTATTGTTAGTTCATATTAAATATATGAAGATTCAATAAATAAATATTGAAAAAAAAAAAAAAAAAAAAAAAAAAATTTTTTTAACAGCTTGTCATTTTTTGTTATCATTACTAATTTTAAAAAAATCTAGCAACTCTTTTGATTTTTGTTTTTTTTTTTATCATTTTAAGTGAATTTTATATTCAGTCAATATTTAATTCTAACAGTATGTACCCTACAAGAAATGAATGAGCGAATCCTCATATTTTTCACGTTAGCGTTAAGAAAATGATGGGAGAAATGATAGAAAACTTGATTTTATGCAGGTGAAAACACTAGTAAAGAAATCGATGAGGCTGAAGTGTACGATCTTATAGACTTGTGTACTTAATTTTAGTTTTTTTTTTTACTGAATATATGGTCTCCATTTTATGATATTTTAAAAAAAAAAAAAAAAAAAAACAAACTAAACCTATGTTCCTCGTGAACATTATATTTAAGTAAATATATACTTGTTATATTAAGGTATAAGTACTGTACATATTTAAATAAATAAAGGACATATATATATATAAACAAAATTTACTTTCGGCGACTTTTTTGTATTTATTCTCATTTTTAGGCGATTTTTGACTATTATATTATACTAGCTTTTTTTGTATGCAAAATTAATTTTTTTTTTTAATAAAAAAAAAAAAAAATTTTACGAAAACTGAACAAAATTGTCGATTGGCGATTTTTGCCGATTTCTGACATCCGGTTTGCCGATGGAGCCCAAAAAAATCTGACAACCCTGAACAAAATGGCTAATGGCTTCATTAATTTTTTTCATGGCTCAACGAGATGAAAAATAGTTAAATCAAGCCATTAAACGTCTAAATTTTCAGCACTTTGTATGAATACCAATATCTGCAAATACTACTTATGTATACGCAAAATAAAAAAGTGGTATGTTACAAACATTTAAAATTGTAAATGCTAAAGAAAAGAGTTGTGCTAGTAAATGGTTTTTGAATCACGAAATACTCACATGTAAACATAATTCGATACAGCCGAATTTATTCCTCTCTCTCTCTTGTTATTATCATTATTTATTTATTTGTTGAATTTGTTTCTGACTATTTTGTAAAACAACAAGAATAACATAATATTGTACATTTGTTTTTGTAACAACTGCCCTTTGCACTTAAGCAAAGTTTTAGTTTAAAACAACTTAAAACTTACATTGTATATGGGCATTTCCAGGGTTCCGAAGTATATAAGGAAAGAACAAAAAAAAATTTGCATTTCGTTCATATATTTTGGAATATTTTAAATACGACCTAGACATATTTTGAATATTAAACAAAAAAAAAAAATGTTATAATTCCAATAAGCACTCAAAAATACAATTTCAAGTGTTTAAAATTTAACTGGAAATTAACTTGAGTTCAAACGTATTTTTAAATGCTATTTAAGTTTTAAAATATTTTACTAGTATTCACTTGATTTCAATTTCCCATTTTACTGGAGAATCCTATTGAAATAAAGTGTAACAAAAGTCTATCTCAACCCTTGAAACTTTAAATTCAAACTTGAATACCAATTGATTTGCACTTGATTTCTAGCAAAATGGCTTATTGGGATATTATTTTTGTATAAAATTTTACCAACGATGCTGAACGCTACAAAATTTGCCTGCTACAAAATGTATTTTTTTTTTTTTTTTTTTTGAAAATTAAGCAAAATGCTAAATATTTTTAAATTCTGCTCAAGAAAATTGTTTTTAAATCCATTGCTCAAGGCACCTGGTTCTGACAAGTCAAATATAATTTAAACATACTTTTTGAAAACGAACGTTACATTAAAACATCATAAAAAATAAATGGAGAAGATTAAATCTAAAGAAAATTTGTGTGCTCTCTTTGCCTTTCTTCCTATAATTTGTGATCTTAAGAACAAAATTATGGTACAAACAGAAGATTAACATACTTAATAATGTTTTGACTATTAAAGAGAAAATATATAATATTACTTAAGGTATGTTCAGACCTAGCAAATATTTGACGTAAAAATCCAAAAAAGCGTGACTAGTTATTTGATCAAACTTTAGCTTTATTTTTAACCATTTCAATTGATTTACTAAGCTTTGTTTGTAAAAAACTAGTTGTATAATTTAATCAAGGAACTGTTGAATGATGTTTAATCTAGCAAACGTTTTTAAAAGCAAAAAATTTTTAAATAAAACTAATGGTTTCTAGAAACTAGACAAATTGCAATCAGTTTTTCGCACGGAAATACCCATATTTTAAATCACATAAAGTTTAACCACAGCAAACAAATAAAATAATTTAGTTAAAACAATTTTAAATAAAATGTAATAAAAATAATGTATTTCCTTTTAAATTTTATTTTAGGTTAAAAGAACTAAACATTTTTTTTAAAACCACACAGAAGACCTTATTCTGCCATGATGAAGTTTTAACACTCACCGACATCCGCTCTAGTGAAACGAAGAAAAATTATAAAACTTTTAACAAATGTAAGTAGCAAAATATATTAAATTTGTTTGCTCTTAATCAGTTCAATTACTGTAAGGCTTTAACACATCTTTCATTTTACAATAAACCATTGTAAAACAGATAATATTCGTCCCATCTAAAAGCAATTCTACATAATTCATAAAAATTTTAATGATGTTGTTTGTTCCGAAATATGTAGCATCGCACGCACAACAAAATATTAAAAAAATAAAATCGGATGATTTGTCATTCTCTTGAATATTAAGTCAAAAAATATGTTCTCGCCCCAAAATCGTTAATAAAGTTTCGTATTTTTTTTTTCAAAACTATACAAAGTTTTTATTAACCCTCACTTATCATGAATAAAAAAGTTTATTTTCTGTACTTCTACAATTTTTTAAACAATATATTCCAATGGAAAGGGCACAGAATACACGTTTGCTTTGCGGATCTTGCCACATATTTTTAAATATCTGAAAACTAAGCTCATTTATCATTGGACCGTATTTCTTCAAAGATGATGCGAATCGTAACGTAACTGTGAATGGTGAGCGCTACCGTGAGATGATATCCAACTTTTTTTTGCCCATAATGCAAGAGCTTGACTTGCATGACTTATTAAGAGGCAAGATCGGTGAACATTTTATTTCACGTTCTGGACCGGTCAATTGGCCACCTAGATCGTGCAATTTAACGCCTTTAGACTATTTTTTGTGGGGCTTTTTTAAAGTTCATGTCTATACATACATGCCCGCTTTAATTGACGCATTGGAAGACAAAATTGAAGGATTTATTCATGAGATACCGGCCGAAATGTTTGAAAGAGTATGCCAAAATTGGACTAAGCGGATGGACCATTTGAGGCGCAGTCACAGTCAACATTTGCATGAAATAATCTTCAAACATTAAATTATATGGACCGTACTATCGATTCAAATAAAGAGTTCATGCATTTTTCTGAATTTTCTGTGTTTTTTTTTTAACTTTCCTATAGCTCTTAAAAATCAACCCTTTTAAGTTTGTCATTCCGTTTGTAATTTCTATAATATTGATGTTAGACCCTATAAAGTATATATATTCTGGGTCCTTATGAGGAGCGAAGTTGATTTAACGATGTCCGTCTGTCCGTTGAAATGGATTTTCCGAAGACCCCATATATGATGGGGGCCAGATTATTACACATTTATGTCACACATGGTCCGGAATTGTTTGCTATTGAAATTCAGCACGATCGGTCCACAAATGGCTGAGATATGAGTAAAAAACCACGACTGCCTCAAATTTATTCCTTTAAAGGTCCAATTAAACGTGACATTACCATACCAACACTGTACTACCAAAACGACATAAACATACCATACAAACCAATTCAATTTTGGTTTCTACGGTCATACAGTGGCTATGGTAATACAGTGTTGGTAATGTGGTTTTTTTTGTTGTTTTTGTATACCCTTCACTACAAGTGGTGGATTTTATTTGTAATGTGTTTAATTTTACGCATCCACATACACATTAATGCATGTATATGATATGCCGCTCAAATAAAGAAACAAACTCATAGACTCAATATATTTTAATTTAACGCTTCTTCAGTTAAAGCATTCGTAGCCGAGTTGTTAAGTTCTCTCCTGAGACTGATGATATTGCCAGTTCGAATCCCAAAAAGAATTTTTTTTCATTTTTTTTTTTTAATTTTTTTATGTTCTAAAAAACGATTTTAAGATTATAAAACGAATTTCAAGCATCAACTTTGCAAAAGAGGAAACGGGCTTAGGTACATATATACATTTCTTGTTTTTTTTTATATTCTTCGGCATGGCGAAATGAAAAGTTGGCGTGGTTAAATTAATATTTACTTATACCTATCTAAAGAACGTTATTTATGTATACAACTTTTTGTTCTTATCTCATCATGGTGAAGGGTATATAAGATTCGCCATAGCCGAATATAGCACTCTTACTTGTTTACAAATTTGTATGTAATCGCAACGCTATTTTCTAGTTCATTTTAAATTATATTCAATTTTAACATAAAGTTTGCATACATTATCGTTTCAAGTTTCAATTTCAATGTTGATTTAAAATTTTTTATATTTGATAATTTTTAACAAAGTACTTTAATAATTAAGTCCATCGCTTATCTTTAAATATTCATTGATTAAGACAACTTTTTTTGGTTTCGTTTTGAGGCCATACTGTTCAGTGGTACACAGAAAAATATTCTCGCCAATTTTTATTTCAACTTTCAACCATTAATCAAAAAATAAACTCTGTTTTTATAAAACTGTTTACTTATATCAACAACGTTACTGGAGAAAATGTTTTTAATGTCAAAAAATGTTAAATTGATAATTGGTTCACTGGTGCTAATTTAATTAACTTTTATTTAATATCACACATTTTTTATTTAAAATCAATTTTTGTTTTTTATATCTCGCTTTTAGATTTACCAAAATTGTTTTGAACTTAATTGTGTAAAATTATAAATGGTTTAGAAATTCAATATTTTTGGTACACACAGAACAAAATACCAATGTAAAATTAACATGGAAAAATGTTGATTGAAAATCATAGTAATTTTCTGCAAAAGTATGCCCTTTATTTAAATTTATCATTATTTCATATTAATTTTAAATAAAATAACCTTAAATCACGTTTATTTAATATTATTCACTTTTAAAATAAAAAAAAAAAATTAAAATATAAATAAATATGGATTCAATATTGAATCCATAAAAACCTGTTTTATATTAAAATCAAAAGTTTATCTTGTTAAATTAACATGCATACAAACTTAAGTATGTACATTTTTTATTTTCATTTTTTAAATATGTTATAAAAAGAAAACAATTCCCGTATTCTTTTAATAAAAATGATTTAGTTAAATAATACATCAAGTTTTCAAAGTAGAATGATGACGAAAACCATATTGGGCGATTCTGCTGATGCTTCTGTTATCACAGGAGAATACAAAATAAGTGAAACATGTGTTACAGGGGTAAGTGTTTTGAATTATTCTTTAATAAATGCATATGTTGTCTCTGAAGCTTCTTCACACTGTTATAACACACTCAAATCAATTTGATTCTACATGAAATTCACGTTGTTTCAACTTGAAATAACTTTCATTCAACGTGATTCGAATTGTCATTTCAATATAAGTTACATTTTACTCTAACTTTACTGCAATGTTAAATTAACATGAATGAAAGTTATTTTAAAAGGAAAAAATGTTGTTCGCAGTTATTATAAAATCAGGTTGAATTAACATAAAAACGTATAAAGCAAAATCACCACCAAAAAATTTTAAATCAACCTTGTTTTCTACGTTTTTAACTTGATTTTTTTCTGTGTGTATTAAATAAACCTTTTCTTCCTTTTTGTTTTTAAATCGATATTCAATCGATTCTCAGTAAATTGTAAATAAAATCAAAAGTTGTGCACCGATAACAATAAAATAAACCTCATTTCACTCGAAATATGTTAAGTTTAATGTTTTTAGACTGTGATTTTTATCACACTTTTTTTTTACGAATTTTTAAAGAACAAAAAATTTGTTCTTTTTTTTAATTTTACTTTTTTCCAAATTCAACGATTTATCTAAAACTACTGGGCAAATTCAAAAACAATGTAAGTACGGCTTAAAAATAATATTGTTGACGAGTTTCGGATTTTTTTTTTTTTTAACTGAGTATGGTTAACCGTTTTCAAGTTATTCCAATTTATGTAGTAAAAGTGGCTTCATTTTGGACATAACGGTATATCTCGAAAAGCAGAGCAGATCTCAAATAAGCAACAATTTGCAATCTAATTCGAGACCGCAAGATGACTTTTCCGCAGTGTCATTCACTATTTCAATTATATTGCTGAATTAAATTCTTTTAATATTTAATTTCAAATATTAATAAATTGAGATGATTTATGACGTTTTGACCCTTTAATGTTTTATTACCTTAGTGCCACCAAGTGCTCCACATGGTCTAGCCAGACAACGTTTGAAAACCCAGCCAAATAAGTAAGCTAAATAAATTGTTTTACTTATTTTGTGTTTATTTATAATAAATCAGTATTGTTGTGTAATTAACTATATATGTATATTTCTTAATTGTGTGTTCCTTTATTTTTGTCTATCTAGAGCTTTTTGAAGCCCACTAATAAGCTAGAAAGCTGAAAAGCATTTAATCTTATACTACAGTCCCCTAACGACATAGAAAGCTAAAAATTGACTAACGTATACAAAGGAGCATAGCATGGACTGCAAGCTATGCTCCATTGCTATAAAATCCGGTGAGTTTAAGAAGCTATTCATTTTAAAAAAGTAAGCGAAGTTTTTACTGGGTAGTGATTCGCTTGACAAATTAGCAAAACTTGCTGAAAAAATATTTGAGGTAAGAGATTCACCACACGTCAATGCAGATTCTGTGCCACAAATCTTTAAAAACAAATCAGCTTACCTGTCAAAGAGGTGACTGAGTTAAAACAAAGTTCTTCCTCTATCATGTCGCCGAATTAAATAAAGTATGCTGCCAACACCGCAAATACGGCGACAAAGCAAAAACGTGTTTGAAAACAGCAACAAGCTAACAGCAAAACTACCTCTCCCGAGCAAAAGACACTTAACCAGAATTAGAAAAATAAACTTTCTCAGTTCAAGATCAATGATTCAAAAATGTAACCTGTTGTTAAGGCATACCATGATGTGCACTTAGCGAACTTTTAGAGAGGGTTTTTGTTGCATAAATATGATTCAAATGATTTCAAATTTGTTTATTTTTCAATTCAGGACAACTTACTTGTAGACTTTATATCCTTCGTTCTTAAACCTTTTGCTACAAAAAAAAAGTTGCATATGAAAGTCAAATATCGTTTGGCCGGACCATGTAGGACATCTAGGGGTTAAATAGTTCCAATATAAAATTGCGTCCAAAAAATCTCTTTAATACGCCTAAAATTTTATTAAAGTTAGGTAAAATTTTGTTTTTATGACTTATGAGTTAAAATAATTTGTATTAAGACTGGTTTATATGTTATAGATCCTAAACTAGTCGATTTCATGGTGAAGGGTTACAAAGACTCAGTAAAGCCGAACAGTGTATTTAACTTGTTTTTCTTCTATTTTTTAAGGACGCAATGGTTAACATCTAATATGGTTGTAATGGTTTTACTTTCTAACGTGACTTTGGTTTTTTTTTTGTTTTCCCAAAAATAAAAATTCAAAAGAAACAGTAAAAATTAAAACATCTATCTATTTCCTAACACTTGCAAATAACATGATGGATGTTTGTTGAGTGACATCCGTACACTACTAAACAAATAAAGTTTCACTTTCTTTTCTGTTCCATTTCAAATAATTCCGAAATATTTATCTGTGAGATAAAAGCTTTTCTCCTAGTAATTTTTAAGGTTTATGAGACAAAGTTTTTGCTTGCTGTCACTAAAACACATGCGTTTTTAACGCAGCCGTACTTGATATAGTTGGCTGAAAAAATTTAGTATATAACACCGTAGTTGTAAAAACAAAGATTTAGTTATCTTTTTCCGTTAGGAAAACAATTAAGAATCTGCTGACTGGTTTTTAATATGTATATTTATATATGCAATTTATGTTTAATAATACGTTTTACAGTTGTAGAAGCAGATGATTGTCTTAACTTTTTACATTTGCTCATAAAACATGCACACGTCATATATTACCATTAAAAATGTATTTTGTATATTGTTTCTTTTTCTTCTTTTACATACAAACATTTATATTCTTACGTCTTTTCAAAAACTTATGTACAAGAAAAGAATTTTGTTTTATTTTTTCTAACCATATGTTAACATATTTGGAGTAATGTCATCACTGATTTATGACTTTTTAAAAACTTTGTGCAGTTTTAAGCAAAAAATAAGCATCTTCAACAGATGATGCAGTTTATGCACATCATGTTCTAGAATCAGAAAACAAAAAGTTTATTTTGTAGTCATTTTTTTGCTTAAGTTGATATTTATTACTTTCTTTTGTAAATTTGGCTAATGACCGAAAAATAAGAAAAGTATATCGTTACCTAAAACTCAAAAGGCCCTTTCTAGCATTTTCAAAAATTTTACAGAAGAAGCAAAAAACTATTTAACTGATAAATTGATAATTTGCCTTAAACTGTTTATAATTTATTTTTCTTATATTACACTTCGCCAAAAAAAAATGATTATGGGGGCTGCTGATCACGAATATGGCATTCATTTATTTTTCACAAGAAGCGTTTTCGAGATATACGCGAAAATCATGTTTTTCTGCAGTTGTTTTAGGTATTTCGAAAAATGTCGAGAACTGTTCAACTGCTTTGTACAAGATTTAACATTTTGCATAGATATCTGTTTTCTCTTTCAGAACATGTCCAAACTGTATCGATCTATATCCATTAAAAATGGATACATACCGATTTCTCAAAAACTGGAGCCAATCTGACACTTCCAAATGTACTTTCGCACTCAGGGGACTCCCCCCTAATAGTTCGAAAAGGATTCATCGATGTTAATTTTTTCGGGTCAAAAACTATCATAGTGTAATTTATAAACAATCTTCACTTACCCACAATTCTGTCATAAACGCATTTTGTTTCCTTTTAATAATAATTACTGTTCGCCTAATGGTCAAAATTCGAAAATAAATTTGTATGAATATAAATATGAAGAAAACATAGCACATCTAAGTATTTATGAACTTACATGTTTTAGGCATTTATTTTTTCCGTCTTAGTGGATCGATTTAGCGAGGGACCAACCTTCGATTCATATTTTATCTTCTACGTGAGTTAATTTAATTTTGTAAGTTCAATATAAAAAATATCAATTGAAAAACAAAAAAGTATCAAAAAGTCTCCTTTATGGATTGTCATCCACTCAGGACATTGCATCTTTAGTTTTATGTTTCTATGTCTAATATTAACGAAAATTAATCAAAGTACCAGATGTTGAACGAAAAAGTACCAAAAAGCTTCCCTTACATGTTCTTGTTCACCCAGTTCAATGTATAATTTTATCTTTATAGGCCGAATATTAACGAAACTTCAAAAAGTTCCAGATTAAAAACAAAAAATGCAAACATTTTTTATCTTATAGGTTTTCATTTCTTCTAATTTAAACATTATAGAAAATTTTAAAATTATCACATGCAGCACGGAAAAGTAAAAAAAAAAAATTTTATTTTCCGTATTTCCCTTTTTTGATACTTTTTTCTCCCCATATGGGTTCGGTTGACAAACAAAGGAAGAAAGCGTTCTTATTGTTTTGCGTTCTTAATTGTTTTGCCTTTATACATAAGATTTATATAGTCGAAATATTCGAAAACCGGTTTCTGAAAAATGTCGACTAATAGACCACCGTATTTTTTATTATTTGATAATTGAAAAAAACAAGTTTTTTATTTATGTGTTCTGCATATGTGTTAGTAGCAAATTTAAACACTAATGACTCTGAAATTAATGAACAGATTTGAATAAAATATATATTGTGCACTTCTTTCAAATGGTGTATATTTTGTTCAAAGTGGTTGACATACAGGGGATGAAAGTGTTCTTAACTGTTTTGCCTTAGCCGATTTATATATAGAAGATATTAAATAATTTATTCAAATTATTGTTTTTTAAAACCTTTTCTTTAGCTTCACTTCGGAAAATCAAATCTTGTAACGTTAATTTAACCGCCTTATACTCACTGCAAATGGATGAAACTTTGCAGGCATACATATTCCCGATGACAATACACGAATACATGGGCGTAGCCACGATAAAATCTAGGGGGGCAAATTTTTTTTTTTTTTGTAAAATGCTTTTTTGACAGCCTTTTACTCAAAGCAAATGGATGAAACTTTGCAGGCATACATATTCCCGATAACAATACACGAATTCATGGGCGTAGCCAGGATAAAATCAAGGGGGGCCACAATTTTTTTAAATGCTTTTTATTAGCTTCACTTTGGAAAATCAAATCTTGTAACGTTAATTTAACTGCCTTTTACTCAATGCAGATGGATGAAACTTTGCACGCATACATATTCCCGATGACAATACATGAATCCATGGGCGTAGCCAGGATAAAATCTAGGGGAGGGGGGTTAAAACCTTTTCTTTAGCTTCACTTCGGAAAATCAAATCTTGTAACGTTAATTTAACCGCCTTATACTCAATGCAAATGGATTAAACTTTGCAGGCATACATATTCCCGATGACAATACACGAATACATGGGCGTAGCCAGGATAAAATCTGGGGGGGCAAAATTTTTTTTTTTGGTAAAATGCTTTTTTGACAGCCTTTTACTCAAAGCAAATGGATGAAACTTAGCAGGCATACATATTCCCGATGACAATACATGAATACATGGGCGTAGTCAGGATAAAATCTAGGGGGGGGCAACATTTTTTTTTGGTAAAATGCTTTTTGACTGCCTTCTACTCAATGCAAATGGATAAAACTTTGCAGGCATTCACCAGGATAAAGTCTAGGGGACTCCCGATGGTAATACACGAATACATGAGCGTAGCTAGGATTAAATCTAGGGGGGCAGAATTTTTTTTTTGTGAAATGCTTTTCTTTACATTCACTTCGCAGCATCAAATCTTGCATCCATTTGCGTTAAGTAAAAGGCGGCTAAAAAAAGCATTTAACAAAAAAAATTCTGCCCCCCCGTAGATTTTATCCTGGCTAAAAAAAAATTTTCTAATGAATTCCTTACTTACTGCAGTTTTTACCCCTAAATATTAAAAATATTTTCATTTAAATTTAAAACTATTTTCGTAAATGTAAATGTAAATTGTAATGTATTAATTAAAGCTATTCGTTACTAAAAAGTAAAAAATAAAAAAGAAAAAAAAAATTTTTAAGAAACGCTTTTCTTTACCTTAATATATTGATCAGTTGTGAACACAGAATAAATATGAATACCAAAAAAATCGACTAAAAGTCAAAAAATAACAACATTTCAAACAAAATAAACTTTTAAATCAAAATGGAAAACAACTCACACATCCCTTAAAGAAAAGCGTGGGGCGCCCATACCAACCTAAACTTAAAAAAAAAACATGACTGCCGTGAGTACATTTTAATATTTCAGACCGAAAGAAATACAACCAATCATGTTTAAAGCTACCAATTTTCAATAATTGAGAATTTTGTTTCATAACAACGCGCCCCACGCTTTTCTTTAAGGGATGTGTGAGTTGTTTTCCATTTTGATTTAAAAGTTTATTTTGTTTGAAATGTTGTTATTTTTTGACTTTTAGTCGATTTTTTTGGTATTCATATTTATTCTGTGTTCACAACTGATCAATATATTAAGGTAAAGAAAAGCGTTTCTTAAAATTTTTTTTTTTCTTTTTTATTTCTATTCTTTTATTTTGTTATCAAATATTTAATTTGAAAACACAAAAACCATTTCATATTATATTAAAATTTTTTTTTTCTATGACAATACGGTCGTAGCCGGCGTATGAAATAGAATTAGGTCTATGTCGACGTACGACGTAGATACGCTTTTACGTCTACGACAGCTATTGTATGCCTTTGTACAAAATGTGTTACGTTTTTTATTTGACAACGTACGTACGTTCATACGGTGCAATTGTGTTCCTAAGTTATCGAACAGATAATGAGTTTTTAGTTATCACAAGTTCCCTTTAATCTAAAAGTGAAGGATACGCTAAAGAGAGGAAAGTTCTACCTTTAACTTTTGTCGTCAGGTTTTAATTTGAGACTGCCATATTATATTCACATATTTTTTATATATGGCAACTCTAATTATACGTATATTTTTAAATGTAAAAAAGTACGTAGTTGCCAGTTCGTATTTTTATTTTGGCAAAAATAATCGGTATTTTCTTTAGTTTTGCCACATTTTCAAAAATGTTAAGTTTATTTTATATAGAAGTTGTGAAAACGAAAAAAAGTTGAAGGTAACTTTATTCCTCACTAGTGCTAAAGGTACCGTTAACTATTTCGAACTTTATAGGTAAGTCGTGAAAACGGGCCTTACATGCATAACAGTTATTTTAAAATAATTTTAACATAATGTTCTGGAATCGACTAGAATGGTTCTTGAATGAACTTGAGTGGTTGTGAACTATAAATACAGGTTTACTAATAAATGTTTTGTTAACTTTGTTTTAAGACAATAAACGGTTCAGTTCGTTTCAAACAATAGTGGGTAAATTTTGTAAACATTATTAATTAATTAATTAATTAATTTCAATAAATTTTGTTTAGGCAACCATAATATGATTGTGGCTTCTTTATGGAGGACCTATTTAACCATAATATGGTTATCGATGACAATAATATGGTTTAATTAAACATAATACGTTTAATTTTTTTTTTTTTTAATAGTTTTGTTGGAGGTGGCCATATTTAAACATGTTTTTCTGTGACTACCAACACTTGTCATTCACAAATTGGTTTTCATCGACTCTTATAATAAACTATTTATGCTTTTAAAAGAATAAGAAACAAAACACTAAATTTTCTTTTTAATATTTATAATATATACTATATAAAAGTTTGTCATTCCGTCATTTCTATAATTTTTTTCATAGAACCTATGAAGAATATATATTCTGAACCCTTATGATTAGCGAAGTTGATTTAACGATGTCCATCTGTCAGTGTGTATGTTGATATGGGTTTTTCGAAACCCCAGTAATGGTAGGGACTTGGTTGTTATATTTATATGTCACATAGATTCGGTTAAGGTTTGTTTTTGAAATTCAATCAGATCGGTCCACACATGCCTGAGATATGAGCAGAAAACCACGACTGCCTAAAATGTTACTCATAAATCTATTGTTGTTGTTTGTTTTTTTATTTCTATTTTTGTATATCGATAGAACAGCAAGAGCCAAGGTTTTCATATTTATATAACTTTATGTTCTTATCGCACCATATTGATGGGTATACAAGATTCGGCATAGCCGAATATAGCACTCATATTTGTTTTATATATGTATTTAAAATTGCAAACAATTTTAAAATTGTTATTTTTTAAATCCTCTTACCAAAATATTATTCAAAATTTTTAAAATATCAATTCATTTCAAATATTTAAAAAACCATTCTGGCAGTCGTGATCGAATACATTTTTGATTCGAAAGCAAGCTTAGCGCTAACTCTTTCGGTCGATACTGAACGAATCGAAATTATTCTTTCAGTGTTATAAAGCATTTATTTTATTTTTACAAAACTGAAAAAATAATTTCTATTCATTCAGTATCGACTTAAATAATTAGAAATAAATTTTCTTTCGAATCAATAAAGTATTCCATCACGACTGCCAAAAAAAGCCCCCAGATCATTCCGAAAAATCGGCCGGTGGAAATATTAACAATTAAAATATCAATTTAATAACAAGAACTGTACACATAAAACAGACGAGCGGGCTAGCATTTATCAGTTTAATATGACCTGAAACTGCGACGTTAGATTTTATAAAGTTCTACTCCTGAAAAATTCAAACTCTTATGGCCAATTTTTAGCATTGATATTAAAACACATATATGTTTAAAATCGTTTTAAATACAAAATTCTCTTCTTCACTAAATACTTAAACGAAACTTAATTCACCGATGTGGTACACTTAATTTCAACTTAAGTTTCTATTGTAATATTTTAGCAAGGTGGGCTCAATATCACGACAATATAACAACAAGAGGCAAAGCAATAACAATCAGCTGTGTTTTGATACCACCTTGTAAATAAATTTACTTGTTTATGATTTTTTTTGTATTTAGTAGTGCTACCATACTTTTATCTTATTTAAATAAGACTTTTAAAAAAAAAATTCAAAAAATCAATCTGTATTTAAATACGATTTAAGTTTTTATGGAAATTAACTTAATTTAGATTTAATTACTATCCTGAAAATTGGGCATTAGTGCAGGTAAATAAAGATACAGCCAACTATAGAACATCCTTACTTGTTATATATGCTTTATGGGGTTTTTAAATTAATATTTTTTGATACTACTTATAAAAGAATTGCTTTAAAATTTACGATCTCTATTTTTAAAAATTTTATTTTTCAAAAAAAAAAAAAAAAAAAAAATTTTTAATTATTTTATTACACTAGGGTTAATAAGTCCGCGTCGTTTTAATGAAGCAAACGTTGTTGGATAAAAAATCATTATATGTTTCTACGTAGCCTCCTTCGAGCTCCTTATAAAGGGTGTATACAAATTTAGGTATAGTTTGAATTTTTAAAAAAGTTTTTTTTGAGATATTAAAATATTTTTATTAGAGTTTATTAAAAAAAAAGGTTCCGGTTAAAAAATTAAAAATTATGTATGTCAAGTGACCCCTGCCCCTCCCCCCCCCCCCCCTATTGGCCTCCGCAGGCTCACAATCTTTTATGGAAACTCTTAATAAAGTTTTTCAATAAACTGCTGTCATGGGTGTATATCTGCTCGATAATGTTGTTTTTAAGCTCTTGAACTGTTGTCTGACTATTGCAATATATTTTGATTTAAAAAAAGACGCCACAAAAATATTCCAAAGTTGTCAAATTGCACGATCTTGGTGACTAATTCACTCCTCATCTACGAGAAATTATGCGATTTTCGAAATTTTCTTTCAAAAGTTCCAACTCTTCTCTTCCTGTATAGCAAGTGGCAACATCCTGTTAACCCTAGAAGGCTAACGCTATTTAATTATACGTTCAAAGAAACACCACGTATATCTTACGTACTATGGAACTTTACCTAAGGCACTGTATTTTTTTTATTTTTTTGCTAGAAGGCTAACCACGTACGTAACTCTACGTGTAGTTTTTTTTATTATTTTTGCTACACAAGCATCCAGTGATCTTACGGTAACAAATCCACCAAATGCTTTTTTCAATAGTTTTTGAGCAAACGCTAAACATAAACAATGCATTTTTAGTCGTTAAAGTGCTTTTAGAGCGAGAATTGTCGTACACAAATTTTACTCTTAAGACTAAAACCACTTAATTTTTACATATAGCCTTTTGATTTTCTCGCTCTTAAAGCACTTTAACGACTAAAAATGCTTTGTTGACGTTTTTGCTTTTGCTCAAAAACTATTGAAAAAACCATTTGTTGAATTTTGTACCGTTAGGTCACTGGATGCTTGGATAGCAATAATAATAAAAAAACTACAGATAAAATTTACGTTGGTTAGCCTTTTTGGTTAAACCACATATTCTCTACATCTAAATCAACTATTTTACGCCACAAAAAGCTTTGATCATTTCCCTGTACCGATTTCCCTTGATCGATAATACCTCAAGTTTGGACAGCCTTTACTTGGTCCAACGTTTCTTCAACTTGTTCATCCCTTTCGAAAAAATACGATTTGTCAGGTCATCAGAATAGATATTTGTTTTTAAAAAGAAATCATTGTTTACTCTTTCTGCCAAACAATTTATTCAGGTTTGGAAACAAGAAAGAGTCTCTCATGTCTTAATCAACAGAATAGGACTAATCGGAGCGCACTCGGTAGTTTAATTCGTTGACTTTTGCCATGGTATGTTAAATGAGCACAGAAAATTATGTTTTTTCATTTTCTACACAAATCCTAAGGTATCGTCTGTCAATACCCAATAAAAAATTGTATCATTTTGCGAAACACTAATGGTACATTAAAAAAAATAAGACATACAGAGATGCAGTAAAGTAAGCGAACGAAGTCCTAACAAGTTTTATAAAAAAATATAACATTTCAAGTGCTACGGCATTCCCTTACTACGAAGCAGGTTTTTAAGGGAGAATACTAAAAAATAACTGTAAAAAACATTCAGTGGGTAAATCTAATAGCTGCACTCACCAGTTTTTATATGCGTTGAATAAAGCGCCATATAAAATTCATGCCTTCCGTAAGTGAGATGAAAAGCGAAACTTTACATTTTTCCCTTACAAACCTGTTTCGCTCGAAGCACAATTTTTTATTGGGTAGCTATCATTCAAATTGGCAGGCCAACTGATAAATACCTGGTGACAGTTTGAAGGCGAAAAATTCATGAACTTAATGACCCGCCCTCGTATATTAATTACATTCAACTTTCTTTGGGATGCACTACATTTATCTCTTATTTTTTTTTTAAATCCTTTAAGTTTTTTACTTCTCTTTGTGCTTTTTATTTGTAATAAATCGTACTGTTGTGTTCATTTTAGATTCTCACTCTGTCTTCTTACACGTTCACAATTGTTAGTAATTTCTTTTTTAAATTTACCATGTGGTTGCTTTCATACAACATGCAACTTTAAAAGCACACATAGAAACACATCCGTTGCTGGCAAAAGAATTAAACGATGCAAGAATATGCATCTGTATGTGTGTGTCAGCTAGTGGTGTGTCCTCATTATGAAATACTAAAACTTATGTAGAGCCCTAAAAACGATTCTGGTAAAGGCATATAGGGAAAAACAAACAGTGTTCCTTAAACTGTATGATTTAAGATAATCCGAAAATGTTGCCACTTTGTATGATTTAGAAAGGCAAACAATTCGATAAAAATTGTATATGTTTGATCAATTTCTATGTGCAAACTAATCTAAGATTTACCGTAGTAATCGATAATCTGCAAAAACATGTTAAAGAATCTCTACTACTATGCCATGGCATAAGTAGTTCATGTGCTAAAGTATGCACTCATGTGAACGGCTGTGTGACAGCATGAATAGTAATTTTTCATTTTCACAAATCGATGCGTACAATATGGTGCACCACACACACTACCAACTATCAGTTCTATCTGGTTGACAACTAATCGATGAAAAGCATTGAATTCGTAAACATTAGACGAAGCCATAAAGAAAGAAATTTTTCGCGGATGAGTTTCAATTTGTTTGTGACCTGAAAAAATACATGTGATCATTAAGAGGGTATTAACACAAAATTTTTATTTTTTTTTTTTTACCTCTTGGACAAAAATCTACAAGTTATATTCATATCTACCTACTGTAAAAATATAGTTGTTATATTTCCTCTACTTTTTGGTAGTGAAACAGTTGGCTCAAAAATTATGTTTCATATGCCTTTAATATTAAATTTAAAATTATAATGCTTCTACTGAAAGTTTTTAGATTTTAAGTTAGTACCCTCTTTATGATCAAGTGCGATATTTACTTGTTTTTAAACCGATGAATGTAAATTTATGTATAAATTGATAGAACAATATTTTCATTTAGAATAAAAAATTTATTTTAACCACAAAATTAATGTTATTTAATCTTAAATAGATGACTAGCACTTCTATTTATTAGACTTATAAATGAATAAGAAAGTAAAAACATGTTTTTACGGTTAACCCTAATGCACATATGCATGAATAAGCGATTCTGCGTTTAATGAATTTATTGTTTCTTGCTTAAAATGCTGGCGCTTTATTCATGTTTTCATGACACGCTCTGTGGTAAATGTGAAGAACAGTTATTTATCGATATATATAGGAATATTTTAAAGTAGAATATAGTTTAAAATTAAAAAATATTGAGCTTTTGAGCACAAAATGAAATCCTTTTAAATAAGCTTCAATAGTAAGAAGTAAAATTGATATAACGTTTAAGTTGTGTCGAAACTTTAATAATCTTCATTGAGAGCTAACAAACTGTAGGAGGCTTAATGCTTTATAGATCTATGATTTTGAATTATCCTCTCTATATCGGACCTATTTTAAATTATGGAGCAATTATTATAAGGTTTTATGGTGTTATTTCTCGCTATTTAAATCAGCAATTACAGTCCGTTATGGACCAATGCTTCCGCAACTATTGCTCTTCACTGCTCTCTTTGTAAAGCTTTTTTTCTGTAGTCTCTAGCTTTCATTATTCGTAAGCCTGCTTCGACATCATCTTTCCATCTTTTTCTTGGACGCCCTTGTTTTCTATTGCCTTCTGGTTGTTGTTCAAATATGTTCTTAACTGCACGCAGAGAAAAAATAAGTTTAAATATGATTACCTCTAACAAAACTAATTATAAAGAAAATTGTAAAAATATTATGTGTAATATTACCATATTATTGTCACCCATTACCATATTGTGGTTAAATTAGTCCTCCATCAAGAAGCCACCACCATAGTATGGTCGCCTCTAAACATGTTATGGTTAAATATGACAATTATTTGTTTTAAAATTAATAATAGTATTTTCTTATTTTACATGGGCAACATGCTATGGTTGAAAGCTAACCATGCTATGATAAGTGTTAAACATGTTTTGGTTATTTTTAACCATAACATGATCGTAGGCAACCATAATATGGTTGTGGCTTCTTGATGAAAGGCTAATTATACCATAATATGGTTGTCGGTGGCAATAATATAGTTAAATAAAACATGATATGTTAAAAATTTCCTTTAAAAATAGTTTTGTTGGAGGTGACCATATCGAAACATGTTTTTTCTCTGGGTGATCTTCCATACGCAAAACATGCCCCAGCCGTCGTATTCGTTGTGCTTTTATAAAACGTATGATAATTTGACTTTCATTCAATGCCTCTAATTCATGATTGTATCGTGATCTGTATAGACTAGTTTCAATTTTTTTTGGACCAAATATTTAACGAAGTAGTCTTTTTTCAAACAAAGCAATTGATTTACGTCAGATATTTTTAGGGTCCTAGTTTCACGCCCATATGTTGAAGCTGGTTTTATGAGTGTTCTGTAGATATGAAGTTTGAGGTTCTTAGTTAACAAAGAGGATCTTAAGAGTTTTAGATGGATTAACCAGATTCTGCTTGCAGATTGTATTCGATCTCGTATAGCCGTACAGCCGTGCGTGCTTAAACTTATTGACATCATCAATGACGAGGTCTGATATTTCCTGACGTGTGTGTGATCTATGCATATAAATATTTGAGTTCTCTGTGATAATCATAAGACCTGTGTTATGTGATGCTTTCTTTAACCCTCTAAAAGGCAAGGATTCCTCAAGACAGCTATCCGTTTTTTTCCTATTGTGATGCTACTGACCATTTTTTTTTAATGAACCATTGTTACTTTCGATCACTAAAATAAAGCAAGTTTTCAAATTCAGCCTTCAATTCATTTTTATAAAAAAAGAATTAACAAGAGGTTGCCATCAAAATTATAAATATTTTTGAATATTTTTCGCCATATTAAATTCAACTGGGCCCAATTTCAATAAAATATCATGATTCTGGTATTAAGCGAATAAAAGTAATTTGCGGGAGGGGTTTTTTAATCGATCTATGGTAAATAATTGATCAGCACGATCTTTGGTGGTTAGATTTCTAGTCTTTTGAAACTAAATTAATTCACTACTAAAGCATAATTTGTTAAGGTATTTTTCATTCTAAAGTGTTTTCCAAAATTAAACCAAATATAGGTCCTTTGATAAGCTATGGGCCGATCTTCATGATCTGACTTAACTAATTATTAACGGAGAGCAGACATGCTCTCTACCGAGGTTCAATATGGAACAGATAACGAAAGTGGATGGTAGCGACTTATGCGAGAAGAAAAGGTCTAGAATTCAATGACTACAATAGAAGTTGTCATAACCGAAAACTGCGACAACTTTTCTGTGTCAGTGTCTGGGAACTGGGAATATTAGGGAGAGATAGTTGAGGAAACCAGTGTTTGTCTTTTTGGATCATATTTCCATGATATCAACAAAATTTTTTCTTTTCTTCATTAGAAAAATAAATTGGGTGAATTGCGTAGTGGCACCTGTTGAGTAACTGCTCTGTAGGAAGTGCATTGGTGCTGGGTATCACAAAGGGAGCACTGACGGACCCAAGAGAGGTGTCCTTTTGATGGCTGCCCAAGGAACTTAACCTTAGTAAGCTGAAACAACTTGATATCAACATGGTTCTCTTTGTTAAGTGTGACAACGCAATTTAAGGAGCCCTAAACTAATAATTGTCTTTCCGGAGCAGTGATCAGAATTAAATATGGTTTTCGCGAATTTTTCATCATATATTTAAAGCCAATAAAATTTAAATTTTTTATATTCGAAAAAGGACGAGGTTTTTTTAGAACTACAATTTCTTATATATTCTTTTTTTATAGCAAATAAAATTTAATTTTTTTTAATGTTTGCAAGAGGAGGTCTTTTTAGAAATACAAATTCGTACAGCAGTGTTTTTTGCATACCTACAAATAAATCAAATAAATCATGTTATCTTTTTTAAAAGTAATAATTCTTCGTTTTTCTTTCTTTTATTTAAGCTCGCACAAGTCATACGTGATTATGTCAAACATGTTAAGGGTCTGCAGTAAATCTTCAATGTGTCTAAATTTATTGCCTTCATACGTATATTTGATTGTACATTATTACAAAAGTTTTCGCGCTAACGAGCAAAAAATACCTAAAGTTTAAGGTTTAATAAATAAATTGTAAGTATGCATTCATAAATTTAAGTATCAAACATTTTATTCAAATTAGCAGCAAAAAAACTTAAACTTTAATGATTTATATTAACGGCAATATACAAGTTCTAAAATTTCTGTAGGTGCTTTGTACTAAACAAATTTTGTTTCAATAAATAAATTTTTCTTAAAACTTACAGAAAGCTTTCAATGTTTTAAAGAAGACAAAAGTAAAATCGTTTAGTTTAGATAATTGGTGTATTAAGCACCAAGTTTTGGGGATATTGTAACAAAATTTGGTACATTTATTATTATTATTACAGTGACAAATCCAGTTGAGAAATTTGAGAATCAGTATAGATTAGGGTATTCATTCACCGATTAACTGTTAACCGATTAATTACTACCCGACTAACTGATCGGTTAATTTAAAATTGGCAATTTTCGATTAACGATTAACGATTAACCGATGTTACAAATTTTTTTAGTTTTTTGAAGTGTTATAACATATTTTTTAGTTTTTTAATTGTTTGTTTCGTCTCATATAAAAAATTTATATGTATTCGAGCAATACATTCTTAAAATACAGTACAAAAACAGAAACTATGGGTTCGGAAATACATTTTTTTTTAGATTGTTTGGTGCTGAGGTTTGGCAGGATGAGTCAGATGATGACCTTACAATAGAAGAAACTCTCGATTGTAACACAAACTATCTTTAACAAAATTAGCCGAAATAATGGCATAATGGAAAATGTTAAATGTTGAGAGAAATCCTGGAAAAGGACTGAGAAATTAGATAATCTGTATCATGATACAAAGAAACCAAGATAACGCATTCAACTTTTAAAAATGAAATGTTTGTGCGCATCTACGTCACATCAGCGTATAAGTGCAGCTAAAATATAGAAACACAAGCAAACAAACATGTGTATAATATGCTAAAGTGACGTCATATTAAACAGTTGCATTTTGTAAACATGTGCAATGCGTAATATTGTTTTTATCATTCTTGAATCTGTATTATGGGTTGCTTCCGATTTCTCTAACATCTTCGATAATTGAAAGAATTTTTTCTGAGTCAAGTTTTATCAAAACTAAAGAGAAGAATCATAAATCTTAAACATTTAAACCAAATTATTTTTCCAAAAGATTATTTTATAAGATCTTAAACTATTGAAATAATTAATAAAAAAAACTCAGTAAATTTTTTAATAAATAAATAATAATATTATGTAATAATTATAAAACATGTTTTTCATATTAATGAATTACTTTTTTGTTTGCTAGTTCTAGTTCAAGAATTGTGTTGTTCGTTATAGTATGGTTTTTTTTACTAATAGACTCCAATAATAAATAATTTTTGCATTTTTATTAATTGAAATTACTTAATTTATAACAAAACTTTATTAATCGGTTAACCGATCAATAACAAAACTAACCGATTATTAACCGATTAAACCAAAACCTCGGTTAATTAATCGAGCGATTAACCGATTAAAGCGAAAGCCCGATTAAATGAATACCCTAGTATAGATGTCAAGAGATAAAAAATTTAAGCTTTTAGAATGGCTAAATTTCACGGTATGCTTTAATATTTGCGATCGACGAATATTGAGCTGCATAGAAGAGCACACTGAAAGGGTCAACCCCCATTAGTAGGCTGCCTTTAGAAAGAATCGTAGTTGTACTGACTAAAGTGAATCAGTCACAAATTTAATCGAAAACGATTTTGACCGGAGGCAAAAAATCAGCTGTTACTTTCATGGATCTAACAGCAGCTGATCATTAAACTGACCAGAGTAATCCCATGTAGTAAAATTCGCGATGTCCCGTGCCATGCTCAGTGATCGGCTTTTTTTCCTTAACGACTGCCAGAGAATCACTAAAATTGACTGCCGAGGGTGCAGCTCTAGCCCCGACTCTCTTCAATTTCTAAATTCATTATCTTCCCACTACTATGCCGATGACACTGCTTTTGCTTATGCAAACTTTGAACAGCTGGAAAGAGTTCTAGAAAGTAGCTTGCAAACATTTTCCTTATACCACAGCAAATGAAGACTAATACTCCTAACCTTAGAGGAACTCTAACGCTTCTTCGGGAGTTTGTTAAGATCAATACAATTTCCAACAACCTACTGCACTCTGACCTCTTCATTCATTATGATTCAAAATTAATATCTAGAAATCCACCTTTGCTGCTAGCAAAAAAATTACGCGATTATATTTTGATTTACACTAGGCATGGACACCAGAGCTGTAAATGAATCATTTATTTTTGAATTAATTCGCGAATCATTCATGCACTGCGAATGGAGAAAGACGCCATACAATTTTCACGGATCATGTTTTTCACAAAACAGCTACCAATGTTTTCAATTTTGAATTAATATTGTTTACACAAAAAATCAATTGAATGAAAATTTACTCAATTCAAATGAATTTGGTTAAAACGAATTGCAATTCATTTTTAATTCAAATGAATTGCAATTCGTTTCCATTTGAAATTAATTTGTTTAAGTAAATTGCAATTCATTTTATAGATTCATTTGAATTGAATTGATGTTGAATTAATTCAAAAGAATTAGCAATTAATTTCCAAATCATTTGAAATTTGAATTGATTTTGTATTGGAATGGAATTGTCAGGTAGCGCCAGAATACGAATCAAATTATTATGTGTAGGCAAAAATCCTATCAAAATGGAAAAATTTTGTTTATTTGCTAACAGAAACTTTAATTTTTATTTTTATAAATAGTGTGAAAATATTACTAAAAGCGTGCTTAACAATAATTTTTTGTTTAATTAATCTCATGTTTGTATATTGTGGAAAATATATTTTTTTTTAAATTTTTCAATAGAATTTTAAAGATTTATGCAACTTTGAATCTCAACAACATTTTTTGCTGTCACAGCTGTGTTCGTTTACTTGAAATTCTTAATACTTTTACTAAAATTGAAAAATTTGTTTACTTTTTGTATTGAAAACTTCCAACTGCAATAAAAAGAGTAAATTTAAATAATTCCCCCTAGATCTGCTCTTGAATTTGGCTGATTGCAACTCATTTTTTGATTTCATTCATTTGAATTGCAATTCATTGCTCTAATTCATTTGAATGAATTGAAAACGAATTGCAATCCATTTCTGCCTAATTCGTTTGAATTGATTTGATCGTTATGAATTAAAATCAAAAAAGAATCATTTATTTACAGCTCTGGAGTTATTACCCTCCTTATGATCAAGCGCGATATTTATTTATATTGCATGTCATTGAAAAACTTTTATGCAAGTAATTTTTTTTAAGCTTTTTTTCTGTAAACAGAAGCAAGAAAAATATGCTTAGCCCTTATGTGCGTTGCAAAAAAACACATTTAACAGAATTGCAAGGTACCCGGGTACCTATTTGAAATTAATATTGAAAACTAAAATTTTTTGTCGAAATATATGTGAATAATCTCAGAAAATAACTCTGAGACTTAAAAAAAAATATTAATTTTCAGTAAATATAAAATTTTTGTATACGCACTGTGCTATGCAATGTATTAATGCAAGTATGAAATTTAATGTAAATTTTTCTTTGTGCATACTAAAGTTAGCAAATGTAAAACAAAAAACTTGTAAATCTTACTCCGGTGATTACCCTTAATGCAAAGTCTATCTTAGATTTTGACCGAGTACAGGTAACATTTAATGTATGAAGGTACCGGGGTACCTTGCCATACCGTTAAGGGTGTAAGATGAAAACTGCTTCACGACGCCTTTTCAAAATAAGTTTTAAGGTAAAACATAATTATAATTTAAAATTTATTAGTAGTTCTCAAAATGTTTTAGATATGTGGACGGTCTTTTTATTTTAAAAACTTAAGTTGAAAATGCCAAAGGTACCAGGGTACCTTGCCATTCACATAAGGCTAGTTTACACTATTATACTTTGTATTAATACATGTCAAAAACTCAATTAATATGACTAAGTGTGATAGCATTCACAATGTGTCACGAAAATGACAAGTGTTATGAAAAAAGTTTGACATCCCATTAATCTTCATCGTTTTTTAAAAAATTACTAAACAATAATATTTTTCATTGGATCAGGGTTGCATTTTATTTCATGTGTGAGTGTTTATACTTTGTGTGATGGTGTGAACACAAACTGTCATATTAAATTAGATTTTTTGACAGTCGCAACAAAAAACATTAGATTTCAATCTCACAATGTATTATGGAATACGTAAGACTTGTGAGATAGTGAAAACTAGCCTTAAGTAATCCTTGCAAGTAAAAATTGTACTGGCAAAAATTTTCAACAATTTGTTTGTCTCTCAAATTTGTAAGCTCTTTTTATTTCTGCAAGTTTTTCAAGTATGTGAATACTTAGAAATAACAATTATGGAAAACATAATAATAATAATAATAATTTTATTTAATCAAACAGACCTGTTTTGACTTGTACTTTGCGCACAAAGTTATATAAACAGACAACCAGCCGTTCTGCCGGCTGGATGGAGGGCCATCTTCAAAACGACTCTCTACTATAATGTTTTGGGTGTATAAACACACTTATTTACAAACAACGAAAATTCATAAGTGAACGACCAAAGTTTCTTGGTTATTTTAATTTGAATAAATACAATATGCTATGAGTAGGGCGTGGAATTTTATGCAAATGCATGTTTTTCCTCAAAGGTTGAAATATTAACATACGTATTCATAAAAGTTTTTTATATTTAATAAAGGTTTACAAAACAAATTTTCCTTAATGAACATTTGTTAAATTTTATAATCATTTATGAATATGAGAGTTAATTAACAAGTTTCTTATCCGGGTCACAACTTTTGCTGAAAAATAGCATCGATTTGTCAGTGCATACTTTATCGTTAATGCAATTGGCGTCATATAATTCCTAAAAATATATAAAAATTCGCATATTTTTTTAGTTTTTGCTAAAAAAAAGAGCATATTTCTATTTTATGCTAGGAACACAACTGGGACGAACGACGAATTTCGTCCAGCACGACGAAATAGTCGGAAGAAATTCGCTGTATAAATTCGTCGTATGAAACACAATAACGACGAAAAAACAAAAATGGAAATAAAATAGTTTGTATAAGCAAGAAATAGTGTTACCATATGAACAAAGAATACTTCACATTAAAACATTAACAACGTGACTAAAATACTTTTTTATTGTTATATTTTTTTTCAATTTGAATTTTAAATAATATTCAGTTAACATTTTCAATTTCTAAAGTAAAAAGTAACTTTATTTACTAAAACACTTAACATTTTGAAACAATATGGCTACCCGTTGCTGATTTGTTCGTCGTTCGCCGGCGTATGAAATAGAAAAAAATCTATTGCAAAGTCGCCGCGTATGACGAATTTCGGCCGACGCCATGATTGTGTGTATTTTCATATACACAAATATATTTTATTTTTGGCGACGAATATTCGCGGCCAAAAATTCGTCGTTCGTCCCAGTTGTGTTCCTAGCATTATGTTTTTATTTAAAAGATTTTTTGCTATAATCAAAATCGAACAATTGTTCCACTGAAACAAAAATTCAATAAGCTACTTCCAAAATTGGTAACAATAAAAAACTTTATAAATGAGAAAACTACTGTTATTTTAATACTTGGAGTAGCATTTCTGATGTGCAAACTCACCGTTCGATTTCTAACTGCTGTGTTATTTTTAATAATTTTTTGTGTTTTGTTGTGTTTGACAAAAATCTTTAAATGTGTGTCCCAATTTATGAAGTGTCAGAACACAACTTACAATTGATTCCAGACAGAGAAAATGCATGGCATGAAATTCCTCGAGAATATATGGAATTTCTGTAGTATTTTTTTTTATAAGACAAATTCTTAACAGAAACTTTTTTCGAATGAATTTTGTTGTTGTTAAAAGTATTTTGTTAGAAAAAAAAAAGTATTCGATGTATATATATATAGTTTTTAATTAATTTTAATTTAACAGCCAATAAAAATTAAGTTTACTATTTAACCCTGAAATGTTACTATTTATTTTGCTACATTAACGTTACTCTTCGACGAATCAACGAACTTTAAAAAAAAATTCTAGCGGAACGATTTTTAAAGTAAACAAGTAAGAGTGCTATATTCGGCTATGCCGAATCTTATATACCCTTACCCATGGTTTGGAAAGAACAGAAGATGACAACCGGATTTGAACTTCGCTTTTCATAAGGACCCAGAATATATATACTTTATAGGGTGTAGGACCTTCGGTGAAGGGTATAAAAAACAAACTTAATTATAAGTAATACAATACAAGGAATTTTTGGAAAAAAATTAGAGGCAGTCGTGGTTTTTTGGTCATATCTCAGCCATTTGTGGACCGATCTTGCTGAATTTCAATGGCAAGAAATGGTGGACTATATGTAACATAACAGTCTGGAGTCTCCGGAAAACACATATAAAATATAAGACGGACAGACGGACGGATATCGTTAAATCAACTTCTCTCCTCATAAGGACCCAGAATATATATACTTTATATGGTCTAAGATCACTATTGTAGAAATTACAAACGGAATGACAAACTTATATATACCCTTTTCCACCTGTTGTATAAAATAGGGTATAAAAATGAACAAAAATTTTTTTTAGTTAAGCATTTTATTAAATAATGCACTAAAATAAAACATAAAATATAAAAAATAAAAAAGTTCTTTATCTATCTCAAAATTTGATACGAATTTTAGCACTTTTTTGTGTTTTCATATAAATTATTTTTTTTAAAGCTTTCGTCATCAGCTAACGTTTTTGATAACTAGAGCGTTATTTGAATAAACCTAAAAAAGTTATATGATAAAATGCAAATAAATTTCGTCGATTCGACGAACAGAAACCATCCAGGGTCAAAAATTCAATGTTTGCAAGTAAAAGAAAAAGTTACTTTAATTCTATTAAAATGTATGTCAAAACTTAAAAATTAAACAAACACATTAAGTACACTGTCAGTTTTTCCCTAACGCGGACACTATTTTTTTAATTAAAAGGGATTCCCGTGGGACACTTGCTGTATCTCCATTATTAGACAAGAAAAGAACATTCTTTAAAAAACAAAAAAAATGGAAAGAAATAAAAAATAGGAACTATATAATGGCGAAAAATAAGGTGTTGCTTTTGGCGGTTATGATTTTCATGCGTTTACTTATGTCTCAAATGTGACGTTCAAGAACTTCATTGAAAAGTTTTAGTTTTCAGAAAATAAAACATCATATTTGAATGAAAATAGTCTCGTGGCTATGGCTCAATCGCATAATTGTTCCTGGCGAGCTGGACTACTGCACGCCGGAACCATTCTTCGGTGCGAGGTACGCAGCACATACGGCATACGGGAATTGGCTGTCTATTGTGATGCCATATGTGAACCGACTCTAAAGGTCTTTACTGACGATTCGAGGAAAGGAAGAGGATTTTGCGGAGGTTTCTTAATAGGGGAAAAGTATATAAAAGTTTCCTTTCGTCTACCGGATTACTCAAGTTTTTTGCAGGCGGAAATCTTTGCTATAAGGAGGGCAGCTAATTGGCCAAGTTATCATCGCATATCGATGGATATATGCATGTATATTTACTGATACCAAGGCAACATAGAAAAAAATAAAAATTTAATTTCAATTAAAAAATTTGTGATATTAATTAAAAAATTAATTAAATTTGCACCAGTAAACAAATTAATAGTATTAATTAAACCAGTTAATAGTATTAATTAAACGTTTAATTCACTTGATTAAATGTTTAATTCAGTTAATTAAAATTTTAATTAAAACTGATTATATTTTTGATTAATGCTTTAATTGGTGAAAAATGTGGGAGAATTTTTTCTGTGTACCATTGCATCTCTTGCAGGGGTGTCTATTCGACATCTAGGTTAACTGCACAATTCCGGATGCCTTTCAAACAGATTGCGAAGCATTTGTAAGAAACGCTAATGCGGATACCAGGGGCATGCAAACTGCTAAATTTTTATGATACTTCCCACAGACACACATTTTTACCTTATAAAGGAACTCTCATAAAACATTGACGTACCCGTCATCCGTTTATGGGAAACCCTGCAGTCTTTTTTATGACTTTTATTTGTTGTACTTTCTGGTAGTGTATTTCGTGGTATGTTCAATAGATTTGCACATGGCATAATCAAGGTTGTTATTGGAAAGGTTAACTCGTAAAGCTTCTACGAGTTAAATATTTTATGACGCATATGGACGTCATGTCCATACGAAAACTTGGTTTGACGTGTATAAATGTCAATGTCCGCTAATGGGTTTAATTGCATATTTTATTCATTTTTAAGGACTATTTTGAATTTTTGTAAGCATGTTTCATGCGCATATTTTGTCATAATAAATGCTTGAAATTACACGCCCTAGTTATGACTAACGATTACACAATATTTATTAATTAAGCCTCTTTTACACTATCCTGCAAGTCTTAAGAACATTGCACTTACAATATCCAATGATTTTTGGTCTTATTATTACATGTTACGTCTGCACTTTCACTCTTCAAATAAAAAGATAATTCTTTATAGGACATTAGCAGCTATTCAGCATAAGAAATGTTTTTTTAAGTAAATTTAAGCTTTACCGTGATTATACAGATATTGATAATGATCGTTATACACTATCCCACAAAGTCTTAAGTATTTTAAGAAAATGCTTCCCTGATTTAATTATTGTTGGAAATTTTTTAAAAAACAATACCAATTTATCGTGACAGGTTTTTCCAAAAAACGTTAGACTTATGTGATAGTGTTAAGCAGCTATAACAGTCACACACTAGCAACACAAAATGTCAATTTTTTTTTTTTTATTTATTAATAGTTTCTGTTTAGCTGCTGGCAGGAAATGTTTTAATTTATGGATGTCCTTTTTAATAGGTTTTTGCAACATGTATGAGCAATATATTTAACATTTAAAAGGAAACACTTAAAATTTTTAATATATTTTTTATCATTTATAACAAAAAAGAGTAGTAACATTTTGTTAACAAACCTTCAATATTCCATCTGTGATATTCTTCTTGTGTTTCTTTATAAAATTCAATTCTATTAAATTGAAAAATGTTGACTACACACAAAAAATAATTTTCATATTTGAATACGAAAATCGCATATTTGATTACAAAAATTTTTGAATTTTCTGCAATGACGATTTTTGCGGTATCGATAAAAAAGTTTGTATGTATAATTGTTAAATTTGTAGTCAACAACCAAGTTTATTGAGTCAATAAAAAAAGTTGTTGCCCAAAATAATTTTTTTCAACAAAATGTTTACTTGATTTGTTAAAATAAATTGTTGAAAATGTTGAATAAATCAAACAAAATGTTAGTCGAATCTTAATTTTTTTATTTATTAATGATGATGTCATAAATTTTCAATTTTTATATTTTTATAAAAACACTAAAATTTATTATGCGGGGATAAGTAAGTTCCTATGCGCATTCACTGGTTGCATAGGCCAGATCATCAGGAAACCTTTTCCAAAGACTTTGGCAAAACTAAAAATATTATTCAAATAAAACTGTAAAACAAATGAGAATTATGAGCTATTTAAAAATGAACAAGAGTTGTTAAAATACTGTCTACTTTGATTCAAATATTTTTTTTAATGAATATGAAGAAATATTTAATTATTTCAATATTAAATAGGTTTTATTGAGTGCTATTTTGATAAGTGTAAATTTGATAAATGTTTTCTTTGAATCAAACAAAAAGTTTGTTGACCTTAAATTTTATTTTTAACAAACTGTGTTGTTAAAAATTTTCTTGAGATATTTTTTTCTGTGTATTTATCAAGGCGAATTCATACAGATGACCGCATCATGAAATAGAGTTATGCTAGCTATCCCTTTTTTTAAAAAAATACTTTGCATTTTGTTTTTGAAAAAGTTAGCGGGAATGTCAAAATTATTTATTGAAAATATAAAAAAGAAATTTTTTGTTTCCAAAATATACACAATATCCTTAGAAGGTTAATCTTTTAGTTTATATTTTATGTTCATTTTTTTTATTTCATAACATTAAAATAAGTTTTTTCAAGTATTTAGATTTTTTTTGAATTTTAGCTAATTTTTTCACAAAATGTAAACAAAAACAATAAAGAAATGACTCACAAATGTCAACTGTATGAATTCGGCTTTCTATTAATCATATTTAAATGTTGACATTTAAAAAAAATGTTCAAACTTTTATTTATTTATTTTGAATTAATTTAAGATTTTGACATGTCGTCATACTCTTTAAATGTTAATAGTGTAAAATGGGCTTAAGTAATAATTTTAAATTAAATAACACTTTTAACCCTGATGTGTGTATTTGGTTTTCTTCAAATAATAATATTCTTCATATTAATATACGTATAACAAAATTGCAGTTCACTAAAGTACAAAATTGAAATATGATAATATATATTCTGTATTATTTCTCAAAATAAGGAGATGAAGTTGTAGTTATTTTTGTGAAAGGTATTAATAAAAATTCCATTCGTGTCTGATTTTAAGCAAACGTACGTATATATGGGCATTTCTACAAAAAAGGAAAAAACAACAGAAATGGGCCAAATTGATTTATTACTTTATATAGACCCCGCACAAACTCTCTCCTAGAGTAAAGGTTTTGCCACCAAAGTGACTATAAGGAAGGAAATTTCATATTAATATTTCGTATAGATACATCTTGTTTGGAATTTTATGTAATTGAAGCTGGAAAAATGTGCCATTCTTAGTCATACTTAATAGTATACAAGAAATAACAAATCGTAATCGAAATCACATAATTCGTACTTTTTGCACTGGAAATACACATATGTGTATCTAAAAATTTGCATGTTATGTTAAAATATTCAATTATTCACATACACACACATATATTCACTCATAAGATTTACACATTCATTTGTAAATTTTTAATATTGAAGTTCTTTATAAATCCAAAACAACACTAAGCCAAATCTTATAGTTGAATTAAATAAATCTTAATTAAGTTGATTTAAGCCATTACACTCCAAAACTAATTTGGGTCAATTCATTTCATTAAATCGGAGAGATTTATGTAAAATATACTAAAATATAATTTCTGAATTCTGATACTTTTAAATATTGTCAGCTGACTCTTACATGATATAAAACACCACTTAATTGCATTTCTGCCTTTCTAAGGGTAGCAACCTATAACATCTGAGGTACTCTAGCTTCAATGATGAAAGTTGAGCTATATATTATGTGTTTTGATATATAAAGTGCCTAACAATGAATATATACTATCACCATAATTGTATACACCTCAACAAACTTTGAGGTCGCTTGGGTCAAGTACTAAATAAAAATTATGTCACACATATGGACATGAGTTTTGCAAAACATTTTCTAAACAGGCACTGTGCATCACATATTTGTGACATTAGGGTGGTAGTTAACTGTATGTAGCATATTTGTTTCCATTTTGGCATCCTCTCACCACCCAATTCGGTGGGTATTGATAAAAAACGAAGCCAAACAAAATTTAGGATAATCGTAAAAGTAAGTTCATATAAAAAAATAGAACGTGATCAGTAATCACATTACATGAAGTACCCAAAAAAAAAAGCCCAACCCGCTGCACACTGTAACGGAGGCCCTAGCACACAAGAAAATAAATTTTCACGAAATTATAGTCAAAGAAATAATTAAAGAAATTTAATTAAAACTCTGACACTTATATGAGACCACATGGCAGAAATTATATTTAAGCATTAATTTTAAAAAATTTTCTTTCCAGTAAAGAACGTATTATTGATAACAAAAATATATTTTCTTGTTTTATTATGATTTAAACTTGTGTCACTATATCAATGTAATGAACGTGTTAAATATTATTCTTAATAAATTACTCAAGCTTATAGTGCATTTACACTTGTAATTTTTAAACTAGTTTATGATCGTTAACTACTTTCATAAACTATACCGTTTACATCAGCAGTTTTGACAGTTAACAGTTTAACAGCCATGTCACAAATCAGCTGACTTCAGTAAAAAAAACTTTTAAAAAAATATGGACGTTGTTAGGAAAAAAAATTTTTTATTAATGTGGTTTTCATCCAGGTTGAATAAAATTCAATCTAAAATTGACCACTTACGGATGAAAAGAAGAAACCACTATTTTAATATGTTATATCAAATACATATTCAAAAGTATTGTACTCAAATATTAAGCTGTAGATCAGAATGGACACATGTAAGTAAATCAAAAATTTTTCATCTGGACGAAATAATGTATATGTATGCTTATTTATGGTGTAAAATAGGTTCGACATGGTTCTTTTTGGGAGGAAGACGTCCCATTGATGACAGAAGACGTATTTATTGAAAATTTTAGAATGTGTCGTGAAACATTTTATTTGCTTTGTTCCAAAATGGTTAACATCGCTAAGCAGGATACAAGATTCAGAAAATGCATTTCTCTAGAAAAACGTGTAGCTGTCGCTTTGTACACATTAAAATCATCATCTGAATACGCATCCATTGGTCATATGTTCGGAATATCAAAGGCAAGCGTGTGTTTGATTTTAAGAAGTTTTTGTTCTGAGGTCTGGAACGCACTTTCTGGAGAATATTTGTCTCCAAATTTTTTAAACGAATCTAAAATTGAAGAGTGTGTTAATGGTTTTAAGGAACTTGGCTTTCCACAATGTCTTGGAGCAATAGGTAAATACATTCATATGTTTATAAAAATGTATTTAAAATATCTGTCTTGTCTACATTTTATTATTTTTATTTTCATTTTAGATGGGTGTCATTTCGAAGTCCGACCACCCTCTTCAGAAACTACTGACTACTACAATTATAAGGGTTGGTACTCAACCATATTATTGGCCGTAGTTGATGCCAGGTACCGTTTTTTATACACGAATATAGGATGTCCAGGTCGGTCTAATGATTCATCAATATTTGAACAATCCCTATTAAGAAAGAAAATGGACATGCCTATACTTAAAGAAAAATCTGTATATTTAAACGGCATTAAAGTTCCTGTTATGTTCATTGGCGATTCTGCATTTAGACTGTCAGACTATATGATGAAACCGTACCCTTTCCAAGTAAATGCACCCGATAAACAAAAAGTCTTTAATTATACGCTGTCCAAATGCCGCAGAGTCGTAGAAAATGCATTTGGTCATTTAAAAATTCGATTTAGGCGTCTTGGTAAGGGATTAGATAACCGGGTTGATAACGTCAACCTGATAATAAGGAGTTGCTGTGTTCTGCACAACTTTTTAAATGAAAATAATGAAAAAATCAATGAGAAATGGCAAAATAATAGTTTTGAAAATATAAGTTTTAGAGAACAGCCTGATATTGAACCTTTTACGTATGATTCAAATCCAAAAGCAGATGAAATAAGAAATGCCATTGCAACTTCGTTATTAAGCAACTGAGTTTATTTACATATGTTTGTATGAACATATTTTTTATCTGTAAACGTTTATTAACTGATAAATATGTAATGTGTATAACTAAAATAAATATGTATACAATTTACCCCCGTATTCATTAACCAGATTTTGAAAATAAAAAAAGGACATATAGAAAAAAAATTTATTTGACTTCAAGATTTTTTTTTACATATTTTACAGATACATACATATTTATATATGTAAAGTAAATAAAAAAAATAACACATACAAATTTACATTTACTTATAAATAATTAAAATTAGCTCAAAAAATTACATATTTAAAAAACTTTTAAGAATTTGGTTCCTTTCCTTCTCTATGGCAACCATTTCCTCTTGGAGCTTCAGCATTTTTTGGTCTGACTCAGAATGCTTTTGAGATTCGGACTTAATAATTTCGTTTGATTGTTTTAATATATTTAATATTTCTTCTTGATTGCTTCTTCGCTTTCTTTTGTTGGGTGTTATTTCATCGAGAGCACTTTGAGATGATGACTCTAATGTTGGTTCGAATTCATCATATTCATTTAAGATTTCAACAATATGAGTAAGTGAATTCGAACTTGTTGAAGGAGAATCTTCTGTAAGATGGAAGTTTAAAATATTTCAAAAGCACGTCAAAAATTGAAACTTAATTGTAATTCAATAATTCTAAAAAAACACACCACAAATATGTACTATCTGTAGCACACAAAAATTATGTATGTATGTAATAAACTATTTTTACTTATACAAAATTAAAATGTAATTTGTATTTAATGTTACCCAAACTTTCATCCATTAGTGGCTCTATTGAATATGACTTGAATGGACCCAATATGGCATGCACTCTATCATAAAACTCCCACGTTGACGGAGACCCTCCGGATGGACCAATTTGTTTCTTTTCAAACCTTTATTATAAATAAAGCAACGATAGAAGCTATAATTTCACATAGTCACATATAATTGGTTATGAATCCTACCTATACTTAGTAGTAAAATTATGAAGCTTGGATTTAAGCTCATCATTGTTAAATTGGAAACCATTAGCTTCCATTTCTGATTTTATTGTTTCCAAAATATGGCTGTTTCTTTTGCAGCCTCTGAACTCCTCTATATGGTCCCCCCAAAGGGTTATGAAAAGGGATTCTGCATTGTGGCACCACTTTGTTTTTTTCTTACGTTTCCTAAAAAATGTTATTAAAAATTAAATAGAAATTCATTACTTATGCATTTTTTCATAACAAACAATTTTAGGCTGTATTAAAAAAACGTTGGTGCACGTACATTTATACATACAATAAACATACCTTTTATTTTCGTTATCCATATTATATAAAACACTTTTCAATTAATTTTTTTAAACTTTTCCTTGATGTGTTCGTTTTTTTAACGCAAACTTTTTTAAATTAATTTTTTTTTTTTTGATGAAATGTCAAATATAACTAGCGTTGCCAGAGCAAAATTTGAAAAAAACATAGTTGCATTAACAAAAACTGGTTGTTTGCTACTAGTTTATCTCAAAAGCTAGTTGCAAACGTGTTTATAATTTGTATGGAAAAACAAGTTTCTTAAACTAGTTTATCATCATAAACAACTTATAACCTGTTTATGGTGTAGGTGTAAATGCACTATTAAGGTCACTTTTTTAAAAAATTAATTAAAATATTTTAATTTTTATATTCAATATTTCGATTTCCGTTGGAAATCTTCTTCAGGAAATTTTTATAAAGTGACCTTAAGCTTGAGTAATTTATTAAGAATAATATTTAATAAAAAAGGTCGAAGAAATAGAATTATAATTTATTGAACGTGTTAAATGTAATTTTTTTTTTAATAAAACCATAAGTTGAATTAAATAAAAATATTAATATTAATGTACTCATCTTGAACTTTACTATTATGTACTTTGTATCTATCTTTTTCGGTCAGTGTAGAATATATATGAATTAGTATATATCGAGCCTTTGCTGCAATAGAGTCATATCTTAACTTTGAATTTTCTAGCACCCTAAAATTTAATTCTTCTCTCTAGAGTTGAGTATATAACATATTTGTATGAAATTTTTACACAATATGAAGAAACGATATGGCGATTTAGTCCACATTATTAGCTTGTAGGCGGGCCTATGTTCCTCCGGGAATTAAAGAATTAAATGCATTAGCGCAAAAATGTAGTTTTTTGAGTTATGACTCTATTGCAGCAAAGGCTCGATATGTATACCCAGTTAACTTTTTCTCTTAGATATTAAAATTTTCTTAAGCTTCAGATTTTTGCAATAATTAGATTTCATAAAAAAATTTTTGAATTTCTATGTATTTTTTTTACCAAGCCGAAGAATTATTTTTTTTTTTTGATTTAAAATACAAATTTTTTCTCAGAATTGTTCAACCACAATTTTTGAAGAATTTCTTATTTTTCTTGAAATCGCTAAAAAAAAGCTCATTGGGCTTATAATCTCTAAAGCATAAAAATATTAATTAAAACAAATAAAATGTAAAAGCAACACAAAATACTGTTCCACGTTTTTCATGTTTTACGTCAAAATAAGTAATTACATTACCCAAAACAGCAAAAAATAAAACATGTACTTGTAAGTTGTTAGAGGAACAAATATCACGTCATATTAAAAAAATATATTACTCTTACAGAATAAAAAAAAAATTATTAAAAACTTGCAAACTTTTTGCGTATTATGTAAAACAAAAATGATAGTATGATAAAAAAAATATAATATTAAGATTATATTAAAATAAATAAAAAAAAAAAAAATACTATACTAAACAACATCTGTACTCATGTTTTGTAACTTTTATGAGAACTTATCGCGAAAATAAGTGAAACAAAACATTCCATCGTTTCTCGAAAAGTGAGAAAAAAATATGTCGGTAAGTAATTACGTCGTTACATTGGAAGTCTCATATATTCATCTCAAAGACAATGGAAAATTGCAGACGCTGAGAACGCTAAAAACAAATATCGTTGGCGGCTACAAAATTGACAAATTTTCGCTAAAACAACCGACGCGTCGATTGACGTATCAAGGGGCGTGTGATGAGGGAACTTTGGGTGGCTACTGTTGGTTCCTTGTGTGAGAGGCAGAAAATAATCACAAGGGGCAAGGAAATTCAACACTTTAAAGCTATTTTTAATATTTATTGATTTATTAATATCAATACAAAGAAAGCCTCCAAGGCCAATTATTTATGTATTGTTGATAAATAACAAATTTCACAAGTATGCTACTTAAAAACTAAAAACTTAAAAAAAATATAGCAATTTAGCTGTTATGTATATATAAGTATAGTGGCCCCACAGCCATAAGAATATTGGAATATTAAAATCCAATAAAGAAAAAAAAAAAAAATAAAAATTAAAAATTTAAAAAGTGGCAAGAGGCAGAAGAAAGAAAAAACAGTTAAGTGTCAATATATTAGGTCATAATTCCATTAAAGTACTCTATTATTTTTCGCTTATATGCTAAAAATGAATATGAAAAAAGTTTAAGACTATTAGGTAGAACATTCCAAACTCGATAGACACGCACTACAAAAGAGCGGTCAGATATTGAAAGATGTCTAAACGGCACATCAATCTGAATATTACGTGTGGAGTTGATAAAAGAAAATTTATTCACTAAAATTTCCGGTTGTTGAGTTTTCATAATTTTATAAAAATGAAGCAAAATACGTATTTTTAGATAATCATCAAAAATTGTGGAACAAGGTCCCTAGTACGTTCATGCTCATAAACTCTAACACCAAAAACAAAACGAACAACTTTTCTTATAATTCCACTAAGTATGTCCACATTATATAACCAAGAACCTGAAAAAACTTCAAGGCCATAATTAAACTGAGACATAATTAGGGAGTGAGCCAATCGGTACCTTACATGTCTAGGTGTATATGGTTTTAGGGAGTATAACTTTCTCAAGGTGAGACAAACCATATTTGACAGCGAATTAATATGGTTATCAAAATTCAGGCCCGAATCCAAAATAACACCGAGACATCTAAGAACATCAACATAATCAACTAATTGTCCATTTACATAAATCCGAGGACCAAACCAATTTCGGCTCTGCAAATAAAACGTCATAGCCTTAGTCTTAGTAGAATTAATCTCAAGAAAGTTAAGAGACATCCAGTTAATGTTTTTATGGTTACTAACTTTTATGGTTACTAACAATTAGCTTTGTATATTTACTTGTTTTTTTTTTTAATTTAATACCTTTTACTTATTGAAATAAACAAATGTCATAAGGCATTAAGCTTAAAAAATATATTGTTTCGTTTTATAAAAATAAGTTGAAAGAGAAAAATTTCAAAATATCTTTTAAAGTTTTGCCCAATTTTAACTTTGATCCACTGTAACTCAATCAATTCTTGACCAATTTTTACAAACGTACCGTGGTTGTTTTTGTAATTTCATTATCTTTTAACAAAAAAAAAGGAATAAAAAATCATTTTCGAAGATACTTTTTCTTTCATCATCGTTTTTTAAAAATGCAAACTTTACCATTCTTTTGGCCATTCTGACTTCACATTCGGATTCAGCGCACAATTTTACATAAAGATTAAATGTCAGAATCATTTGGTCACGACTTTGTTGAAAGTTTGTGACTCAGTGTTATCAACAACCAATAATAACACTGTGCTAGTTGCACAATTAGACAAGCCGGGCACATGGCGTTTTAGCATAATTCGGGTACGCTGAATCCAATTGTGCCCAACGTTTTTTTTTAGGTTATCTCTTGTTTTCGAGATGGAGGAGGTTGCACAACATATATTCGCTTAACTAAAAAACAGTTTAGTTTATTGAAGTTACTAAAAAAACCGAAATTCCGCAATAAAATTTAATATGAGCAGTCGTTTTAGAAACATAATATATATTTTTTTTTTTTTTTTTTGAAAAAAATATTTTTTTTATCAAAATTTCGAAATTTTTGTTTTTTAAAAATTCATAAAAAATTGGAAAATGCAGCTAAGCTTCTAATTTATTGCAGACATATAAAAAGCGCAGCTGCAAACAAAACCAAAAAATTTTAAAAAAACAAAAATTTCCAAAAAAAAAATATGTTCCTAAATCGACTGCTCATATTAAAAAAAAATTAACTTTTCTTAAAGGAAATTTTATTGCGAAATTTCGGTTTTTTTTTAATTTCAATAAACTAAACCGTTTTTGAGTTACGCGAATATATGTTGTGCAACCTCCTCCATTTTAGAAATAACGGTATATCTTGAATATTATTGAATTCAGCGTACCCGAGTTATACTGAAACGCCATGTGCCCGGCTTGTCAAAAAAAAGTGATAATTTGGAGCACAGTGTAATCGGTAGATCGATAACACTATGTGAAATTGAAATAATAGGCCGAGTAGATCATTTTTAGAAATTCGATTTGACATTGTGGACTACAAAACGGCATTCAATAACAAGTTTTTACAATGAACAAATTTTAACAATTTTAGACTAACCAACATTTCAAAGATACATTTATTACACAGAAAAAAATAATTTTCATATTTGAATACGAAAATCGCATATTTGATTACAAAAATTTTTGAATTTTCTGCGATGACGATTTTTGCGGTATTGATAAAAAAGTTTGTATGTATAATTGTTAAATTTGTAGTCAACAACCAAGTTTATTGAGTCAATAAAAAAAGTTGTTGCCCAAAATTATTTTTTTCAACAAAATGTTTACTTGATTTGTTAAAATAAATTGTTGAAAATGTTGAATAAATCAAACAAAATGTTAATCGAATCTTAATTTTTTTATTTATTAATGATGATGTCATAAATTTTCAATTTTTATATTTTTATAAAAACACTAAAATTTATTATGCGGGGATAAGTAAGTTCCTATGCGCATTTCACTGGTTGCTAAGGCCAGATCATCAGGAAACCTTTTCCAAAGACTTTGGCAAAACTAAATATATTATTCAAATAATAATGTAAAACAAATGAGAATTATAAGCTATTTAAAAATGGACAAAAGTTGTTAAAATACTGTCTTTACTTCGATTCAAATATTTTTTTTATTGAATATGAAGAAATATTTAATTATTTCATTATATAATATGTTTTATTGAGTGCTATTTTGCAAAGTGTCAATTTGAAAATTTTTTTCTTTGAATCAAACTAAATGTTTGTTGATCTAAAATTTTATTTTTAACAAACTGTGTTGTTAAAAATTTTCTTGAGATATTTTTTTCTGTGTATCGATCAAGGATTTGGCACAGCCGAATATAAAACGTTTACTTCTTTATGTTAAATTTAAAGCTATGCCTACTAAAATTTATTTATTTTTCAATCTTAAATAAAGTTCCTTTGTCAAACCACATAATTGTTCTCTATTTATTACAAATATGATTCAATAATTATTACCACAATATACCCATTAACGAATACGCAATAAAACTTTTCTTTACTGGAAATATTCTTAGCAAAATAAGCGAACTATTTATGTGCCGTTAAGCCACAACATAAAATATAATCCTTTTGTATATTTCTATAATAAAGAACTGACCGAAAAGATTTCTATTTATTTAAAGACATCAGATGACAATAAAAACTATTTAAGAGGTCATTAACAGATTGTTATTTCCAACAATAAAGTTTGCATATTAACATAAATACACACTTTTTATGTGTACACGTGCCTAAGCATTTTGTTCGAGTATAAAAGTTTTTTTTCTCGATATTTATTATTTCTTAAGTTTTTATATTTTAAATATGAACTAACAATAATTTATCAAATCTTATCCCAATACTTTGTTTTATGTCCTGGTAGTGCCAGACAAAAAAATTTATCACCACGGTTTCTGTTCACATATGTAGGTGTTTATCGCTCTTTTGATTGGTTGAGTGCTGCAGTGTCTCTTCTTCTTAAGCGAGTGTCGCCGTCATGATTTAAAATATTTTGAGCTTGTGGATTTGGGTGTAGTTTGAGACTTTTTAAATATTTAACTTTATAATTTGTAATCATAGTTTTTACTAATCGCACATGGAGATCCTTGAGGATATTTGAGTTTTTAACATACCAGGAAGCGGCTGTGATTTTTCGAAGAAGTTTATTTTGGAACTCTTGAGTTTTTGCTATATTAGAGGCCAAGACAGGGCCCCATAGTTGAGTATCATAGTGCCAGTTGGGCTTGAAGATTAAGTTGTAAAGAAGAAGCTTGCAATCGACATTTAGAAAATGAATTTGAATCTAAAAAATATGTCAAACTAAATTTTCCATCGTTTCTCGGAAAGTTAAAAAAAATGTATCTGTAACTCATGTCGAAAGCTGCAAAAAGGGATTTCGTAATTACGTTGAAAATGTCATATATTCAACACGAAGGCTTTGTAAAATTGCAGACGTTAAAAACGTTTATCACAAATATCATTGGCGGCGACCATAATTTACCAAAATTGAAAAATTTTCAATGGTGGTGTTGAAAAAACAACAAAATAATGTATGGTACGAATTTAATGTTCGTTATTTAAACCTTATCCTATTTTTATGGGTCAAAATTATCTAAACAGGTTTTATTGATTAATATTTTCAAAATTTATTAATGATTTTTTTTGAAATTTATGTTTCTATTTATTAAATATTTAACTTTAAGGCTTTTTCGTAATGTCTGTACCAAAAATTTTTAGCACTTTGTAAACATAAGTCAAAATTGCCCAATATTTTACACTGTGCAACAAAAAAAATCAGCGTCGATAATTTCAATGCGAAATGAAACTAGACTATTGGTAGAGAAAATCTGCAAAGGATTTTGAAAAGTTAGCTCGGGTACCGGAAATATCGGCCCCCAAAGTTTTTGAATTTTTTGAAAAGGCGTTTGGTATAACGTTGTTCGTAAATTATTGTATTCTATATGGGTTTATTTTACATATATTATAGAACACAATAATTTACGAACGACGATAACTCAATGTATGTAAAACGGGTTTCGAAAAATGCTAAAATTTCAAGGCCCAGAATTTCAAAAAATCCGTTTTACATACATTGAACGATTTCTTGGTCTTAGTAAAATTTGATGCATAAAATATTCGTCGAACATAATAATATATTTTTTATTTATTTTATTTTTGAAGTTTTTTTCACACCCCGAAGTTATTGACAGCTTAAAACGGAATGTTTGACACACTTTTTCTGTAAAGTGGTGAAACCTGATAAATATTATAAGTGATCACAGAATTCATTTGTTTTTTCGATTTGATTGTTGCTTACAGAATTATAAGCGTTAAGAGATTTTTTTAGAATTTTCTTTTAACACATTTTTGAACAAATAAGAGTGCTATATTAGACTACACGGAAAAAAAATTATTTTAATTAAAAAATTTGTGATATTAATTAAAAAATTATTTAAATTTGCACCAGTTAACAAATTAATAGTATTAATTAAACGTTAAATTCTCTTAAGGTTTAATTCCATTGATTAAATTTTTAATTAAGACTGATTTTATTTTTGATTAGTGCTTTAATTAGTGAAAAATTTTGGGGAATATTTTCTGTGTATGCTGAATCTATTTACCCTTCAACATGGTGCGATTAGAGCAGAAAGTTAAATAAATATCATTCTTTAGATTTAAATAGATATATATCTATGCCACGCCCACTTCTGCAATCCCACCCACATTTTGTCGGATGTTGTGTATTAATAACTAAGATGCTTACACTTGATTAAGAACGTAGGCTCTCACCTTTATCCAGATAAACATAAAAAGATAAATACCACAACAGGGGATATTTTGGTTAAATTATTAGACGCAGTCGTGTTTTTTTGCTCTTATATCAGCCGTTGATGGACCGATAAGGCTGAACTTCAATAGCAAACAATTCCGGACTATACACTGAAGAGAAAAATCTATCCATCCGTACTCAAATCAATCCGATTAATACTGCGGTGAGTACGGATTTTCTTGAATCAAGTAAAGAAAGATTGATTCAATCGCGAAATACTTAACTTATCCATATTCAAACCCGAGCTCGCTTGAAATAAACCAAATGTGAAATTAAAAGTAGAATTTTATTATGATTGACGTACTTACCCGTTTTACATCTTACAGAATTTCAAGTATAAATCAACAGCATCATTCCTAATATGGTTTTTACTTTAAAACTTAATTTACATATATAACTAAAAATATAAACTAAATGAGAAGTAAGCGTCCTCAATTTTACTTTTTTTAACATGAAAATAATGTGTTTTCGTCTTGTTCTGTTGTTTTTGCTATTTCTACACACAACAAGCAAATCGTGAGATTATTTCGTTTGTTTTTTAGATCCCAAACCTAATCCTTAAATATATTTCCTTTCGGTGGAGGCCATTAAAGATTTGGCACAGCCGAATATAGCACGTAAACTTCTTTTTGTTAAATTTACAGCTATGCCTACTAAAATTTATCTTAAAGATAGTATTGCGATCTTAAATAAAGTTCCTTTGTCTAATATGATTAAATATTTATTACCACAATAAATTCTTTGCCGGAAATATTCTCAGCAAAATGTGCCGGTTAACCACAACATAATCTATAATCCTTTTGTATATTTTTACAATAAAGAACTGACCCAAAATTATTACTATTTATTTAAAGACATCAGATGATAATAAAAACCATTTAAAGGTCATTAACAGATTGTCACAATAAAGTTTCCACACACATTTTTTTATGGGTACACGTGCATAAAGATTTTGTTCGAGTATCTAAATAATGTGGCCAATTTAATGTGAATAAATATTTTTTAACACTTTAAAAATTCTTACTGTAAGCTGTTTATACTACAAAGATGAAACAGAAAGTTTTGTCTACAAAAATTTTGATAAGCCTTAAAAATACCAGAGCTTCCTGTAGATTAAAAGAAGGAAATTAAATAAACGTATAACTACGTGTGTGATTTTTTTCATTATCCCTTAAGGCGTTAACAACCACAATGTCATAATGAAACATTTATTCAAGAGTTATGAATGAACCTTAATATATTATGAAGTGTGAGCGTGAATATAGACACACAAATGTACAAATGTAAAAATGTTTGTATAAAACACAATAGAGAAACAAACCGAAGTTGTGAGCATGAAAAATTAATTTGATAATGTGTTTGACATTCATGACCGACTTCTAAACATGTGTGATATAAAAAACAAGTAAGAATGCTTTGTTGGACTGTGTCGAATTTATGATACTCTTCATCATTAATTATAATGTTTCGGTACATGAAATGAATATGGAATCTCATTATTGAACATTATGAAGCAATTTTCATAATATCTGACAATTTTGAATTTAACTTATATGGCAACTTCACTTTATGTTACGGTTTTGCTTTGCTCAAGAAAGGACTTTATATGGGACCAATAGTAAATTATGGATCGATTATTACTAGAGTTTTTTTCCCGGAACTTTTCCTTTCCCGGGAAAGCGGGATTTATTTTTCAATTTCCCCGGAATTCCCGCTCAAAACAAAACGATGCAAAATATTATTTAATTTAATTTATTTGAGAACAAATCACATATCCTGAGATCAATTCAACAAGTTTATAAATGTATTAAACTTTTTTGTTTCTGTGGCAGAAAGGTGCTAAATGTCACCTTGAAATCTTTATATTCAAAAGTATATACATATTGCCCAAATTTCAATCATATTGCAGGATTTTTGAGGAAAATTACTTTTTGGTTATCTTTTTTCAATGTGCAATAACATTTGGAGTAATAAAAACTTACAATCTGCGAAATTAGGAGTGTTTAGGAAAAAAACTAAAAAAACTATAACCGTAGAGATCTGATGATTATATCGAATTCGAAGTTAATTTCCAAAATCCACCTTTTAAGTTTTAAATTGTTCTCCTATAAAACTGAACAAATAGACTTAAACACTTATTGCCACAGAATTAATTCAAAGCCAACAGCATTTATATAAAACCGAGAAAGTTAAATTATTCAAACAAACTATTTCATCAAAATTCTGTTTAAATAGGATTTTAGTACAGAACCGTTAAAAAGCCTATTTAAAATTTTTATCAAGAAGATTTCCATGATAAAACTCAATACCTTTCTACGGATGTATGCTTTTATAGCCAAAGGAACATTATACAATCTCTAGACACTTTCAGTTTTCTTAACACTTCCTTCAAAACTTGTTCTTTAAAAAGAAAAAAAAATAATTTCCATCAAATCAAATAAGCGTTTTCTTTATTAATAACTTTTGTCATCATTTCTTATAGAATCTAATCCGAAAAATCTTTTATGCAGATGCTCTTCATATAAAATCATCTAATTTTTTGAATCAAGTGGGTACAACGTTTGATCGTTTTTATAAAATAAATCTGGGTCTTTAAACAAATTAAATAGTACATCTTTATTCTTCTTTCGAAATTTTAGAGCATTACATTGCCTTAATTTTCGAATATGAATTGACAACTCTTTGGCATATGGCAAAAATGTCTTAAGTCAGAAAATGTAGTTTTTCGTTATGTTAAATTGAAAAATATTTATTTGGTGTATTTCATAGATATTTTTCCTTAGAGCATATGAAAACGATGAGAAGCAGTTGTGCTAGACTAAAGTGATTCAAACCAAACAAAAGAGAAAAAAAATTGAATTAAAGCCAATCAAAAAATCAAAATGAGTGCGGGAACTCCCGTACAAATTTCCCGGGATTTTTTTTCCCGAAAAATGATTTTTGTCCTGGAAAATCCCGTAAGAAAAACACTAATCATTAGTTAATTTGAAAGTGTAATTTTCTTCAAAATATATAAGAAATAATATGATAAAATTTTGTGATAATCGGTCCATAATTTACATTAATTCACATCAGAGATCAGCAATGAATCGTTTTTTCGCTACTCATACTGACTCATGCAATTGTAAGTATAAGTGCGTAGACATCATTTAAACTAAACTACTCTGATTCACTCATACTCACAAGAGAAATTAATATGAGTGCGACGTCGAAATTATACGCATACTCATAAATGAAGTCAGTTTGATTTATAATTTCAAGAAAATACTTACAATACTCACAATGATTCAACTCATTTAGCTCATCCATTTACCGTTTTAACACAGCAGATCAAAAACACAACTTCATAATCAACGCTGCCAGATTAATTTGCCGAAAAATCGTCCACTTCATACATGTAATTTTAGTAAACTGTAATTGCCAAATCGCCACTTTGCTATTTCGGGGACAGATCTGGCAGTCTCGCATTTTGCTTCGCCTATACATATTGAGTTGAGTAGATTCTAAATCAACCACTACAAACGTTGCTAAGTATGAGTACGATGAGTAAAATAAAACTTTTGAGTGAATATGAGTTTGAATAACATTGGAATAAGTATGAGAGCGTATAAGTACAAGAATTTATGAGTCATGATTTAGCTCTACTCACTTTTTCACCACTCATTGCTGATCTCTGATTCACATATTAAGTATCTTTCTTAAACAACACAGAAAGAAAAAAACTCGTGATAAATTAACTGTAAAAATACTTATTTTAAATACGAGTCGTGCTCAAAAATTCAAGTACGAATAACACTAAAACATATTCAAAACAATCCTAAATGGGATTACTTTCGAAAATCAATCCCGAAATTTCTTAAACCAAGTAAAAAAAGATTAAACATTTCGTTTGTAGTGCCACTCTGAGAGTAAAATTACAAAGTGAGCGTTTTATCTCATTTAACTTAACTTATCAAACTTTAATGCAGACACTACAACAAGTTTTTAAAAACCGATTTGCTTGTTGTGTGTAGAAATAACAAAAACAACAGAACAAGACGAAAACACATTATTTTTATACCCTCCACCACAATTAGTTGTGAAGAGGGTATACTAAGTTTGTCATTCCGTGTGAAACTTTTTTATTATTCATCTAAGACCCCATAATATATTCTGACTCCTTGAGTAATTCTAAGTCGATTTAGCCATGTCCGTCTGTCTGTCCGTCTGTCCGTGTGTTAAAAACACGCTCACTTTCGAAAAACTCAAAATAAATGAACAAGCTGGGTGTCAAATTTCTTGCAGTTATTCTAAGCAGTTTGGAATTGAAATTCAGCAAAATCGGTTCAGTAGGATCAGAGTTATGAATCAAAATGTGGAACCACCACTTTAAAAATTTGATAATTTTGTTGCAAAAACTAACATAAATGGTGGAAAAATGCACGGAATCATATAAGATTTTCCAAAAATTTGTTTTATTCGACTGAAAATCACGCCGTTAAATTTCGTGAATATCCCTCTATAATTTACCCTATGCCCCATGTAAGACCAACTCCCGGAAAAGAGTTTAATACGCCTAAAACCGTAAAAACTAACGCTATCATAACAAAATTTGGTACTTCACAGTTTTATAGGATAAGAAAAGACACTGTAAAATTTCGTCCATAGTTTACCATAGGCCCCATAGAAAACCTACTCCCAGAAAACAGTTTAGTAGGCCTAAGACCATAATTAATAATGATATCATAATAGAAATTGGTTCGTCACAGTTTCATAGGACTAGAAATGAAACTGTGAAATTTCGTGAAGATCGGTCTATAATTTACCCAAGATCAAGATTATCGGTCAATAATTTAATATTGGTCTAAGCCACAAACAATTTTAATGCTGATGTCGGTTTTTATAAAGATAAATTAATAAAAAAAATAGACATCATATAGATATCACTCTTGAAATATTGGAACTGTCGGTGGAGGGTATCAAAGATTCGGCACAGCCGAATATAGCACTCTAACTTGTTATGTTTAATATGTACAATTAAGAACTCTTACTTCTCAGCTAGTTTATATTTTCAGTTATATATGTACATTAAGTTTTTTAAGTTTTTTTTTAAGTTTTTTTTCGAAATTTGTTCGAATTTAGTTTTTTTAATACCAAAAATCCCTCTACAGTGCTTTTTGATAATTGGCCCATAATTTACCGTGAGTGCAATAATTAATAATTATTTCTTCTCTCGAAAATAACATATAGATCTCATATAGAACCCATGTCTAAAATATTCTAACTGTCGGTGGAGGGTGTCAAAGATTCGGCACAGCTGAATATAGCACTTTTTCTTATTTATGGTTATTATAAATTCACTGCGCTGGGTACAAGCGAGTTGTGGACAAAACCTAACAGCTCGAAAATGTGAACAAAATTGTTAAGTTTTTTCGTTTTTTTTCATTGCATTCTTTCTTAATTTGGCTTTGATATGAGATAAAAGTAAAAGGGTTGACCAAAGTGAGATAAGGGTATTAAGAATTCTCAAGGAAAAGGCTGTGTTGATCCAACAAAAAAAATTTTGCAAAAAAGATAAAAATTTCTTTCTGTAAAAAATAATTTGGTGAAAAAATCAGACCTTTGAATTGATTTTTTTTTATAGTAACATATTTACATATATAATGTACATTATTATTTATTCTATTTGTGTTTTTTTTATTTATATCTGTGAGAAAAAGTGCTTAAGCCGACTTAAGCCAAATTTTAGTTGCGCCTTTGACATCTTTACGTTCAACAGTACACATGGGCAAACCTGCATTTATTTTTTGTTATTTTTATTGCAAAATGGCTTTTGCTCATCTTTTTTCAATGCGTATTTACATTTGGATCTGTATCATCAATAATAACAACTTAACTGCAAAGAAGTGATGATTATTTAATAATAGAAATACATTTTCAGAAATCGCCTTTAAAGTTTAAAATGGCTCTTTTACAAAATACAAAATAGACTTATGCACTTTTTCGTTATTGCCACAGATTTTTTAATAATTTTTTATTCAGTTTTTAAGAATTACAGGAACTATAATTGTAACATTTTTTATTTGGAATGCAATTTTAAACATCTGATTTGTTTGAACTGTTAACAACTGACAATTGCTAAAAGCTTTTTAGCTAATGTGTTTTTTAGAAATTAGCAATTTTCGGCGCGTAGTCTTTAAAGCCCTTATTTTAACGAGGGCCAAAGGTTGCATTTTTTTTTTAAATATGTTTAGCTGCAGTAGAGTTATAATAAAATTTAATTGGTAACAAATGTTAAGATATTTAAAAACAAGATAGAGTGTTATATTCGGCTGTGCCGAACCTGTGATACCCTCCACCGACAGTTTGAATATTTCAGGAGTGATATCTATATGATGTCTATTTATTATTAATTTATCTTTAAAAAACAGACATCAGCATTAAAATTGGTTGCGGCTTAGACTTACATTAAATTATTGATCGACAATCTTGAGTAAAAAATCTTGATTCGTAACAGTTTAAGCCGAACTTAAATGAATTTCGGGAGGGGGATTAATATTGGAGCCACGGTAAGTTATGAACCAATTATCTCAAAATTCCGCAGAGTGAGTTCTGGTATTAAAAACATAAATTTCAATACAGCGGTGAAATTAGTTTAAGCGTTTTAAGTGAATTTCAGAAGACTGAAAAATATGCTATCTAAGGTAAATTATGGACCGTATATCACAAAATTGCATGACATTTTTTCTGGCCATATGAAACTAATTTGAAAGAAATTAAATTAAATTAATTTACCAGAGTGGGCTTTATGTGGGGCCTAGGGTAAATTATGCACCGATCATCACGAAATTTTAAAGTGCTATTTCTAGTCCTATAAAACTGTGAAGTATTCAATTTTATTCTAATACCATTAAAAATTGCGGTTTTAGGCGTACTAAACTGTTTTCCGGGAGTAGGGATTATATGGGGCCTAGGGTATATTATGGACCGATCTTCTCAAAATTTAACAGTGCAGTCGAATAAAACGAACATTTGCAAAATCTCATATCGTTCCGTGCATTGTTCCACCAGTTATGTTAGTTTTTGTAACAAAATTATCAATTTATTAAAGTGGTGGTTTCACATTTTGATTCATAACTCTGATCCTACTGAACAGATTTTGCTGGATTTCAATTTAAAACTGCTTAGGATAGCTACAAGCAATTTGACATCCAGTTTGTTTATTTCTTTTGAGTTTTTCGAAAGTGAGCGTGTTTTCAACAGACAGACGGACATGGCTTAATCGACTTAGAATTACTGAATAATAAAAAATTTCACACGGAACGACATACTAAGTATACCCTCTTCACAACTTATTGTGGTGGAGGGTATAAAAATGCTTATGGTTTAGTTAAGATTTTTTATTTTAGTGATTATTTGAATAAGCTTTTGGTACAAAATAGTTTGATAATTATTATTTCCAATGAAAAAAAAATTTATTATGCTGGATTTTGCCAAATGTATAGCCTGTATCTGTTAACAAGCCTTCTTCCAAAGAATTTTAAACTTTGCTTTTACCGATTTTACAAATTTGTTTAATATAAGTTGCATGCATTCTTCTGAAAACTGATAGTTTTTTTCGTAAAAACTTAGTAACACTTAGCAGATTTTTACCACTTGCAATGTAGGCAAGCATTAATAGGCGCGTTGAGCACTTAAAATTATTAATTACTACATCCGTCGTTTTTGTGTTAATTTCTGAGTTGCTCAACATTTTTGCATGCAATTTGTTTTAAGGAACGCAAAAGGCAGCTAGTTTTGCTATATAATTTAGATAAGAAGTTTAGTTTTAATTCTATGTCAAATCTTGATAGGCGGCAAACGCCGCCAACAGTTAAAATCCTAGTCAAAGTTGCGTAGGGAAGCTAAAAACATTATATATTTCAAATGAATAAATTTCAAATCTGCTAACAATAAATGCAAACAAAAGTCATAGCAAATATAGAATCTGGACAAGATGCTCTTTCCAACTAGGTATAACAATCCTAAAAAAAATAATTATAAATATTAAAAATATGTCCTTGAATATGGTATACTTTAGCTCCCAAAATACTTTAAGTCGAAAGGAGTGTGTTCTGTCGCCATTTTCGATTTTTCAAAGTTGACATAATAACTCAAAATTCTGCAAATAAGTATTGCTTGACATCTTCGCTTAACGATAAAAATTGTTTTATGGTTAATTTCAAACATTTGCGACAATCACTTATGCGTTGCATAATTTTATATCTGTGGCTTGGTGCTGAAAGGGCTAATGTCAATATTTTGTTGTTTTGAGTTAATCTTTGCACAAGGTGTCTGTTTTTACTCGCTTTTACTTTGCTGAAACAGTCAAGTTCTAATTTAACCACGAACAGCTTCATAAAAGCTGTGCTAGCCAATTTCACAAAGAACTCTTCTATAAAAAAAACTTTAATTTCAATTTTCTCAAGAGTAAATATTTTGACATTGGCCCTTTTAGCACCAAGCCACAGATATTATCCACTTTGTAACGGGACCAAAAATCGTGGGAAAGGAAATCTTAATAAAATAAACTATTTGTTAAAAGTTCGGCCTTCTGGCGGTTCTCCGTGATGCAATTCAACAGATTTTGCTAAGTAAGATAGGTCTAGCTCCAAAACAAGGGGAGAGTTTATAACTCTGCGGTATTATACACACGACCTGTGTTTGTTGGGTAACTATCACCTCGTGGTTCTTAAGTTTATCTTCTCTATTAATTTCTTAAAGTTTTTAAAAATTATGTTCCGCTTAAAGTGAAAAATTGGTTGCGGCTAAACGCCTTAATATTACAGCTTTTATAAAAGTCAAAATGTAGAAAATATCTTTAATCCACATTTACGAGTCTTGTGTTAGAATAGCTTACTTAGCAAAATTACTTAAAAAAAATCTTTTTAACTACCACGAATTTCTATAAAATTGTATAATATTTCTCAAATCAATATTGTAAATCATAAATTGTGATGACTTAGTAGAGGTTACACAAATATCAACCACTTTTATATCAGTTGACACGAAACTTTTTATTGCAAAAAAAAAAAAACATAAATTCTGCTTAATAAATTTCCTCATAGCCAGTGTATAAAGTGTCAAATAACACTGGTCGGCAAAAAAATCGTTTTAAATAAAAATATATGGAATACAAATTTAAGGTGGTTAATTCGAATTCGATTCCAGTTTTTTTTTTTCTATCCCGCCTGAAATAAGTCTTATACAGTTTATCATAACTTGAGAACAATTTATCCGATTTTAATCAAAATACTTACAAATTCTTAGGAATAAAATTGCATTCAAGCTATCCAAAAAAAACCTTTTTTTATAGTTTTTAACTGTTTCGGAGTTATTCAGAAATTAATGGCGATATATTTTTTTGTTTTCATGCAAAATTAGTACTTTTTTCTGGGTTTCAAAAAATTATTAAGTATTCATAAAAATATTTTTAATTTAATAAGGGTTTACAAAACAAATTTTCCAGAAAAATTTCCGTTAATAAACGTTTGTTAAATTTAATAACAGTTTATGAATCCGGGTGAAACACTTTACATTTTTATCATTCACCAGCAAGCCAGATATATTACAAATAAATTAAGCCATAGTTCATAAAAATCGGTGGATATGTATGAATGTCAATTTCATTTACTATTCATTATTACGGGCATTAAGCCCGAAATAAGGCGGATTTCATTAAAAAAAACCAGACCTGATAGAATCAATCTGTGAACAGATTTGAGTTCAGTACAGCAAATCTATATATAAATCGGCAAAGGCACAACAGCTAAGAACACGTTCCTCCTCTGTATGTCAACCGATACAAAATATACAAAATATACACCAATTGAAAGTTATTTATTCACAGAAGTGCGCAATATATATATTTTTCTGTTCAATAATTTCAGAGTAATAAGCGTTCAAATTTGTTACAGACACATATCGAGCCCTTAGCGCGAAAATAACGTAAGCGCCAAAAATCCAATTTTACAGGAGAAAGTTTTTTAATTTTATTTCATATAAATTTTGTATGAAATTTGTCGCTTACGATAAAATTGTTTTTGATATAAAATCGTAACGGTTCCTTATGTGACCATGATATTTTAGGAGATTATGCAAGTGTTGCCAATAAAGTCATTTATTCAAAAAAACCAAAATTGAAAAATATGTCGCTTACGTTATTTTTGCTCTTAGGGCTCGATATGCAGAACAAAAAAAAATTTGTTTTTTTTCAATAATAAAAAATAGGGTTGTCGATTATTCGACATTTTTCAGAAACCGGTTTTCAAATATTTCGACTTTATAAATCTTATGTATACATCGGCACAGGCAAAACAGTTAAGAACGCTTTCTGGCTTTGTTTGACAACCGAACCTACATGGGGAGAAAAAAGGATCAAAAAGGGGAAATACGAAAAATTAAATTTCTTTCTTTCACTTTTCCGTGCATCATGAAATAATTTTTAAGGATAATTTAAATATAATTTAAAAAAAAAAATTAAACACTAATTTTTTTATTAAATAAACATTTTCTTCAAAATAACACTACATGCATACTTAACTCCTTCACCGTAGACATATATAAGTATATTATATGGGTGAGAAAAGGATTGTTTTTATTATTATTTTATTTTTAATAAACAAAAATAAAAAAGCTTAATCGTAAAGTTATTTTTAGTCTTTCATTCAGTAGTGGCATGAAGTAGTTTTCAAACTAACCCTTTTGTCCACTCTATTCCGTAGAGGCATGAGGTAGTTTTAAAACTAACCCTATTAGTTAATCCATGGAGTAAGTCTGAAACTACCCCTTTAGTGCACTTTTTAAAACCAACCCACTTTAGTACTCCATGGAGTAGTTTAGGGACTACTTCGGTGGGTTATATGGTCCCCTCCTAGGACATAGTTATGTTAAATGGACCACCTTTTAACAATATATTTGGAGTAGTTTTGGAGGACTCCTACTCCTTTATGGACTACTCTTTACATGCATTAACGTACTAGTCTCGTTATCTGCAGGGATATTATAGGTGCAGCTTAATATTCTACCTACAAAGATAACAATTAACATGCATGGTTCTGATTAAATAAGAATGTATGAGAGGGAGCTTATTGGTTCTTTTTAGTTCTTCATCTGGTTTGATTAATTTGATTAATTTTCGTTAATTTTAGACATATAAACATAAAGTTAAACATGCAATGTCCTGAGTGGATGGATGAAAATCTATAAAGGACACTTTTTGATACTTTTTTGTTTTTGAATTGATATTTTTTATATTTAACCCTTAAATGCATGATTTTTTCTTTTGGATTGAAAAAATGATTTTTAATAGAAAATTAGGTGTAGATTACGTAAAAAATATTAAAAACAATTTAGAAAATAGATTTGAGTGTTTATTTCGAAAAAAAACGGTACGTAGACTTTTGGCAGCAATATGCGTTTGGTACTTAAAATACTTAGGCATGAACATAGCCATATACATATTTATATTACATACAGGTGTTTAGAAAATTATTTCTATTTATGAAACAATGCAAAACAAATGCGATTTTTTATCTGGCACACAGCAACCTTACATTTAGTGCACTTAGTCCGTGAAAATCCTTTGCAACCTGGAAGTTTGCACCTGTTTTTAGTAGAACATATATTTTCATTCTGCCCTATACCATCGGTCCGTATATCTTCTGTCGGTATAGGTTATGTAGGTCCTCGGCGCCTTTACCTCCATCTGCCTTTCTGGTGAAAGGTCTTCCTCGTTTGTTTTCATATGTTTTTTAGGAGCACAATGTTTCCGCCAGGTCTGATTTAGAATCTGGCAATGTAATGTTTGGGTGGTTTGTTTTTTAGAGTATCCATGATTTTATTACGTCCGTATCTGTCATATGGTAAAATAATCTAAAATACCACTTACGACTTTTCATTATTATTTTATTCGTTCCGCGCCTACGTAATTTGAAGCTTAGGTAACAAGCTTATTATCCTTCCAGCATGTCACAGACATAGCCATACTTTCATAATTTGTAACAAATTCTCATAGAAACCACGTCCAACCGTTTAATAAATTATTTTGCGGCAGGTAATTTGCAGTTTTCGAGCCTATTACTTTGAATTGTGCCAAACGAGTAAATTTCCTGAGTACATACATAGGTAATACATTAATGAAACAGACGTATAATAATTACAGAAATAAATGAGTTGGTTAATTTATCGGGGAACTGAACGGCACAGTCTAACCACAGCCTAACCAAACAAGTTGTAACCGTCTATAATTATTTTTGTCACAAACGCATGTTGTAGACATTTGACAACATACAATATTTTTCAAAAATATTGCATGAAACGGATCTCTATTACCCACCTCAATGAAATGCCAACTAAATACAAATCAAACCAACTAAAAACAATGAACGTTTGTTTTTTATTCATATTGCTTGTGTGTGCTCAGAAACGAACTTTTATGAATGTACACACATATGAACATAGAGAAAATTAGCTAGAACTGGTATGTAGACAATTGGCAAAAGTTTGCATTTAAGGGTTAACTTACAAAATTAAATTAACTCACGTATAAGATAAAATATGAACCGGAGGTTGGTCCCTTACCTAATCGATCCACTAAGACGGAAAAAAATAAATGCTCGAAACATATAAATTCATATATACTTTTATTCATACATAAAAATTTATGGTCGAATTCTGACCATAAGGCGAACACTAGTTCAATTTAAATCACATAAAGTTTTTGCTCCAGACTTATGTTTTTTTTTTGTTTTTTGCCGACCAGTGTAGTTAATTGGCATACATTTGCTTCTTTTTTTTTTAAAAAAACCTATTTAAAAAAACTCTGTGTTACAAAATTTAATCAAGTTTTTTTTATGATTTTCATACAAAAGTGAATTTAACACACCAATAAATCTTTTCAAGTTGATTATATTTCTGATTTTTGTCCATTCCCAATTGTGAGTTGCCGTTGACACGTTCATTTAATAACGAACTACTTCTTGATATAGACGTAGGTAGACACATTCATCAATTTAATGAACTACAGTAAAAAAAAGTACGTGTTTTATTAACAAGTGTTAAAATGTGATTTAAATTTTTATATTTTTATGGGTTTTATATTTTTTTGATTTTTGTAGTTATTACCTTAGGGCCAAAGTGTATTTTTTAATGTTTAATAAAAATATTTTATTTATAAATATTAAATAAAAATTAACACTAAATATATTAAATATTTAAAAATATATAAAACTGTGCTATAAAACAGGCAAGACTTTAAACACCATAGATAGACACAATCTGTTTTTATTTGTTGAAATTAAATTCGTAGTAAAATTTTAATTAATTTTTTGAAATTTTTTTGTTAAACTTTAATTTAATTGTATTACCTTACTCAATTCTTTTAAATTCACTCAACAGAAAAAGTAAGAGTGATATATTTGGCTGTGGCGAATCTCTAATGCCCTCCACCGAGGGCTATAAAATTTCAGGAGGCTTTAAATTAAGTATTTTATAAGAACTTCACTTTTAAAATTTGTTGCGACTACATGTTTATTTAGATTCTGAAAGTACGCTTAATACAATAGCTATGGCAAATCAAGATAAAGCGGGTTAATGCTTGGTGCTCATCAATCACATAAGGGTAATTATTGGAGTTGTTGTATTGGACATCAGAGTAGGTAGTAGCAAAAAAGTCTTCAAACAAGTTACTTATTGTCAAATCATTACTGCATTCATGGTTAAAGTACCTCATTATAGTTGGATATCCTATCGATTGCCATTTAGAATTAACGAATTTATAAAATGACTTAGGATCCTGCTTAAATTTAACTTTCATTTCATTTAAGTAATTTCTACACAGATTTATGTTTTGTAAATTATATTCAACACGAGATACAGAATCTTTACCATAAGCATAAGATTCCGGATAATCATCTTTATATTTTTTGAAACAATTATTTTTTATATTTTTTAGTCTAGAACGCAGTCTTAAGCTCCAGGGAGGTCCTGACGGTTTAACTACAGTGATTTTTAGAACACACTCATTAAGATATTCAAAAATAATTTTATAGAAAGTATCAATCATAGTATCGATGGAAGAAGGTGTGCCATTTGAAATAAATAACTTCTCAAGCCAGTTTGTATTATTTTCTTCTTTCTACACGAGTTTAAGTTAAATATAAAGAGAAATGAAATTGACGAAACAAACCGTTTGTGTATGAACATATGTGCAGCCTTAGAAGAAAATTTAACAAAACCTGATGTCTGCACAGAAAAAATTATCAGTAGTTTCTTATCAATTAAAAAAATTGCTTAAAAAGTATTTCAATTTAAATTTTGATATTTTAAATAAGGCTTAAGTTCTTCAAATTTAATTTTTCATTAAATTATTTTTATGAAGAAAGGAATTTTTCAACATGAAATTAATTAAAATTTATTGACAATTTTTTGTTCCTGACTGCCGCCGGAATCGAACTCAAGCTTTCACGGACAGGTTACCCTTACATGTTTCAATTGCAACCACTCAATCTCTTCAGAGGGTTTTGCCGTTTAACACTCACAGCCATTGATGATGGCTGGCAGTCAATAGTCAAACATCAATCTTTAAACCAAATTGTATTTAACCTTTGATAGATCGCAATTTTCTTTGAATGATTATCTATTTTAATTAATTTACATGTTCTTCCTTACTTTTGTTTTTTTGTACTTTTGTTGAAGAGTTTTTCTCGAAGTCCAAAGTACATTTTTTGTTTTTTCAACTTTTTTTTTTTTGTCTTTCTTAAATTTTGGACTTACCAGCATAACATTTTGTCATGACATAGTTGCTATCGCAAAAGTTGTTTTCGTTAATTTTTATGCTAATACCAACATTAATAAGGAAGTTATGGCATTAAAAGCTCTTTTCGGGAGTAGTATTTGTATGAAAACTATGGTAAAATATGGGTCGATTCAAATAAAATTTAATAAAATCAGATTTAGAGCGCAATAACATAAGCTTGGAGCAAATTTAAACTTAATATCAACATAATAAAATGGTTTATGATCACAAAGTCGTGCTACTTAAACCGATTGTCGCTACTTTCAACAAACTTGGTGCCTGTGACAATTGAAACCAATATAACACATTTTGTCAAATTAGCGCTTAAATTGGACGGGCATAGTAAGACCGACTCAAAAATTAAACACAAGTGAGTCAATCTGTATACTAATAGTTGGATCTAGCACCAATATTTTAAGATGTTACAAACATCAGTACCAACGCAGGATACCTCTTCAGTTTGTGTTGTGGGTACAGTAAAATCCCGATAATTCGTAATCGCAAGGGACCGGCCATTTCTTACGAATTATAGGGGTTTTCGATTTACGAATTAACGGGGGTTTTCAATTTATTTACTAAACCGATAAAAAACAAAAAACATAAAAGACAATTGTTAAAAATAAAATATATAAAAATTATATATAACAGTTATTCATGTAACAAACTGATCTTAAGAAAATAAACACACACACAAGCAAAAACCCACGCAAAAAAATACCGGTAAACAAATAATTATTCTTTCAATGTTTCTGGTGTTTTTATTGCGATTTATAAGTGGTAGTTAGCAACAATTATTCGAAAAAAAAAATTACGAATTAGCGAGGGGACCAAAATATATGGAAATTTTACGAACTAACGAGATTTTTTCAAGGGACCGACCGTTTTTTACGAATTATCGGGAATTAAGATTTATCGGGGCACGAATTATCGGAATTTGACTGTATAAGGTTTAATTAAGAGAGCGACGCACATTGGAACATTTTGGCCATTATCGCATTAAAACTCTGTCACTTTAAAATAGATCTCAGTTATTTTGAAAGGAAATTGTGTGCCCCGGTAAGCTAGTTGGTAGTGAGCTAGTCTGTCAGTGCCGGGGTTGCGGGTTCGATTCCCGCCAGAGACTCTGGTTTCTTTCCTGCAGACAAGCGTAGAGCTTCGCGGGATTAGCTTAGGAAATTAAAAAAAAAAAAAAATATTTGCTATTATTTTCTTAAAATTTAAAAAACTGATATCATATTGTGCGTTTCTTCCTTAACCAGGCAAGCGTCATTTTTTCGAAATTTTTTTGGTTTTTCTGGCAGAAAATAACATTTGAAAAAAATTTAAGACTATTTCGAAAATGGTATGTAACGGGTCCGCCATCTAACGTTTTTTTTTCAACTAGTGCTTATTTCGTGAATGGTAACACTTAGCTCATGTCTGATTTGACAGATATTTAGTTTTATCCTTCCGCTGAACGAATATGGTTGTGAGTACACTTGAACAACGCTGGGAAATATTGCGACATTGCTTTGAAAATCATGGTAATGTTGCATAATGCGTGCAAAAATTGCGTACAGATTTTGGATGAAGCTCATTTTGATCTTGGCGGGTATGTAAACAAGCAAAATTGTCGCATTTGGAGCACAGAAAACCCGCACGCATACATTGAAAACCCAAAACGAGTCACTGTTTGGTGCGGATTTTGGTCCAGAGGCATAATTGGGCCATTTTTCTTCGAAAATGAGCAAAGAGTGGCCTTTACAGTCAATGGCGATCGTGATCGGGCCATATTGAACGAACTTTTATTCACAAAAATTGAAGAGGAGGATATTGGCAACATTTGGATTCAACAGGACGGCGCTACGTGCCACACAGCCGAAGCTACACTCGATGTTTTGCGCCCTGTTTTTGAAGATCGCATTATCAGCCGCAGAGCTGATGTCGTTTGGCCACCTCGGAGCTGCGATTTGACACCATTGGACTATTATTTGTGGGGTGCCGTCAAAGATAAGTGTTACGCTGACAAGCCAGAGACAATATTCGTGAAGCCATTGGTGAAATACAGCTGCACACAATCGATAATGTGCTTAAAAATTGGACCGATCTTGTAGGCAACTGCATGGCCAGCCGAGGCATCCCTTTGAATAAAATTATTTTTCATTATTAATCGGAAGGATTGTACTTTCAAATAAAAAAAGAAATTTGAGAAAATATTCAGTAGTCTTTTTTTTATAGCATTTTCAAAAAAAAAAAAGTTATTTGGCGGACCCTTTATAAATTTATGCGTTTAGTTATAAAACTTTCTGTTATTATTGCACTTAAAGATAGGTTAAGCCGAATATAGCAATAATTACTTGTTTTGGTTATAAATCGTTATCGTAAAGAGATATGAATTGAACAAACATCTTATATTTAAAAAAAAAATAATTTAGCTTAACATCTAAGCTTTTCGATGAAACTAAATTTATGGGAAACTTTAAACCTTTGTAAAAACCAATTATGATTACGATTTTCCACTGTGCAACATGTTCACCTCATGAATGTCCCTTTGGCTGCTTCTATGCATAATTTTTAGTACTTTTTTTTTTGCTGATCAAATTTGTAGTGTTAACTTTCGCAGAAATTAATTTGAACTCAACACAACCACAATCTTTGAATAATAAAATAGAACTCGCATTTATTAACTAATATTTTTTCCTTAAATACTAAAACTCTTATTACTAAAACAATAACAATATTCCTACCTACTAGATTTTATAAATTACAATAATACATACATGCAGCCTAAATAAACAAAACATTAAACTATCGTTATAAAAGCATTTCTATTTATTACTGCAATAGAAGATTAAAAACTCTGTTGTTTACAACAACAAAAAAGGATCGCTCACATGTATGTATTTATTATTATTTAAATGTGTGCACCACATGTTGAGTTTAAAGTAACGTTCTGGCGACCTTGCAAGATTGTAGTCTTGTTTTTGATGTGTGTACACCAGATCTTTAAACTCAACATGTAGGCTTCATAATTTTGAAAATATTGTTACTTTTTTCCTTCAAAAAACGCGCTTGAGTTCTTTTAATTGCAAATCCAAATAAATACACACACACTTATTTAACTTAACAAACTTTATTAGAATTAATTATTTTGTTCACAAAATTTATTCAATATTGTTAGTTACGAACAGAACCGTTTAATGTCTCAAAACAAACTCAACTAATAATTCATGAGTCACCCCTTTTTATATTTCATAACTATTTCTAGTCTTTTTCCGAACCTCCCTGTAGTAACAATTTATTATGTTCTAAAATCATTTCTAGAAATGACTGGGAAATTCATGTAGTAACTGTTATTATCTAAATACACTTTTAGGCGGTAATACAGTTGTGTTGAAAATTATACATGACAATTTTAAGTTACTAATTTGACATAAAACTATAAATTACAAAATAACTTATAACTATAACTATAAATAATTCATAGATAAATTAACTTTCGTAACATTATTTTTTTTGATTTATGATTTTTTTTTTTTTAATTCAAATCTTGAATAATTTCATTCCCAATATATTGACCATTTGCTGTTAAGAAAAATTGTACTTCAAGTACTTTTTCTCCTTCTGTGTAAAGTCGTGTTATACAAATTCAATTAATAGCAAATGCAGCGAGTCATCATCTTTCTTCGCAGATGTTACGTTAAGTATTCATTAAAAAATCTCAACAAATTTACGACAACTCCTTGTTTATAGTATGACTACAAAAGTCATTCATGAGCTCAAATCAAAAAAATACTTAAATATTCCTTTATGGTCGTTCAAAGCAGACATGCATTTGCGATAATCAAATGAGATGTTGGTGGCTAAGTGCAAAGAATTTTTGCTATTTAAACTGTTTTGTAGCCAACAGCCATACGCATTTACAAAATTGGTATTTGTTTACGTCATGTTACGCAAAGAAATAATTTTCAGCATCCAAGAATTGTAAAAGCAATTCTTAAACAAACATTCCTTACATAAATCCTCTCTGCAGTTTTACCAATTTAATCTATGAAATGGTAATTAAAAATACATATTTTTTTTTTATTTCTTTTGAAATTTAACATTTCCGACAGAATATTTTCTGACGGGAAAACGTCGGTATGTAGAGCGAGAGAGAGATAAACAGTGTTGATTATAAATATTTATAGTTGCCCTTGTTCGATGTTACTAGTTAAAACAGCGTTGTAAGCTTTGTTTTTACCAATAAAAAAGACGACAAATTTTTATAAACATGTTTTAGATTTGAAAAAATACACAAACATTAACCACATCCAACTTTTACTTTCGACTGTAAAACTTATCAGGTTTTAATTGTTAAATTTTTTCAACTGCTCAAAAAAAATGAAAAAAAGAAAGAAACGACAGGACACAACAGCAAGATTAATTGATGCAAAAAAAAGACGTAAAACACTAAATGGAAAATAAAAGAAGAAATGAAAAAAGTTGGGTCATTAACTCTTTAGGGTTGTAAATAACTAATGACTTGACCATTTATTTAAAGAGAGACTTAATTTCAGAAAATAAATTTAAAAAATCACATTGTAGTGGACAGCGTATGAATTAAGCGATTTTTAAGAATAACATTGTTAACATTTTTAACTGTACAATTTCATCTTTCAGTTCTTGAATTGTTTGCCTTTAGGAATGAATGTTATATGGGACGAAGAAAAGTAAATAGGCAGCGAGTTATGATCCCTACAAACCCAACATTTTTCGAAAAGGTTTTGATTTGTACAAATTATATCTATTATGAATTTTTTTAATACGTTTCTGTAATCAATAAATTTAGGAAGATTGTCTGAGTGCGCTAGTATTGGGACTGCTAACACACCCTTAGGCCGGTGAACTATTTTACGGTTAAGTTTCAGTGAAAAATTTCCGTCTGTTGTCACCTAGTTTGCTAAGACGTATATAATACCATAAGGAGACCTATTACTGCATAGTCTTCTCACTTAAGCTGCTACACTTACGGACGTTTGCGTGTCATTTCCTAAATAAAAAAACGCCTAATGTTCCCATTTTATCTTAGTAATAGACACATGGATTGCTCAGAGCCGAACCAAATTAAATTAAAAAGAAAAATAACCTAGTGATGATATGGATTACGCACTCGACCAAGAATATAAGAATGCGTTCGTCCGATGAAGAGACAATGCAGAAGTTATTTTGGTTACGAACGATGCTCTAAAAGAAATACGCAGAAAAATTTAAAAATTTTCTTTAATTACCAAATTCATACCGAATCCATAGAATCAAGCAAATAATTTGTTGATCAGTTTTGCCTTTCAATTCCATTCAATTTGCAATACACTCTCAGTTTTTAACTAATACACTCACACTTTTTAAATTAACCACGAGATGGCTTTCAATTTCACTTTTCCATTTGTTTGGCAATTTTACTTTCAATTTAACAACTGATTACATGTTTGTCTTTATAAATTGTTTTCTTAGTGAAATGTTGAAAGTAAATTACTTACAAATTGAGTGCAGCCTAGGTCACAGCTTCAATTTATGTAAATTTTGACAAGCAGTATATGTAAAAGACTATCAAGAACAACTTGATCGAGTGGCCGCAGGGTTACTAAAAATTTTATATTTTGAAAACATATATTTTTTTTATTCAATAAATGGTATTTTTAATTTTAACGATCAAAAAACGTTGCCGTTTAAAACAATGTGTTAATTGATTTAATTAAATATAGCTTAGGTTTTGACAATTCCTAACGACAATTCTACAATTTGAATTATTTTAACGCAGAGAAAAAATATGGTTGGGCATGGTTACGGCAACAACACTATGTTTAATGTAACAATATATTGTTGTCGTACACAAATAATTGTTATTTTTATTTAATATCAACAATATTATAGTTACTGTTAACATATCAATGTTTTCGCAATTATGAATTTGAGTATTGTTGACCGAAAAATAATTATTTTTCTAACAACTTAATTATTGATAACTTTCTAAACATATTATATTTCTCACAACCATATCATGATATTTAATAGCAATATTATGTTAAAGATGCAATCAAACTATTTTTACTCTAATCATATTATGTTAGCGCCATTTGTAAAATAATTTTGAAGAAGTTGTGTCGTTTTTTTTATTTGTGAGCGGTTAAACAATTAAAAGATAAAATTCCATAAAAAAAATAAGTTTAAAGAAATTAAAAAATTAAAATATTAGCGGAGTTCATTCAAGTATTAGTGATGTAATAGTGCAAATGCAAAATATCATAGTTTTTTGTAAAATCCAACAACAAAACACACAGAGATTTCGTTATATTTTATAAAAGTGCTACGATATTTCTGTGGTTTTCATGGGCAACCGCGTATGTCTTAAAACGAATTGTTCAGGAAAGCCGAAAACCCATTCTAGATCAAACTATGGGCTAGGTATTGCACATTTTAAACTTTGTCATTACGTTACAAAACGGAATTGATCCATCTTTTTTCAAAAAAATATAAAGAGCGTTCAAAATTAGACAATATGGCATCAACATCTTAAAATCAAAAAAATGGACACACGCGGTTGCCCATGAAAACCACAGATTTTTCATTTGCTCTTTTGCAAGCCTTATATTGAACTCCGCTATTTGATTAACATTAAGAAAAATTGTAAAAAGCCACAAAATAAAAAATCGATTCAAAAATATTTTAATTTATTTTGTATTTTTATGACAGCTATGAAAGGTGCAGTATCATAATATGATTGCTTCTAAATTTATTATGATTAACATGACAATAATTTGATTACTTCTTAACTTAGTATGATTAACAGAATAATAATATGGTTAAGGGAAAAATATTATGATGACATATTACGAGTGTATTGAGTCATAATATGTTTCAATAATAATCTTAATATGGTGACTACAATCATAATTCTTATCATATCTTAGAATATGTTTACCACAACCATGTTTTTTCTTTGCATGTTATTTTAAACGAAAAAAAGCAATTACGATTTTTTGTTATTTAATTAATATTTTTATTAATTCAAAACAACTAAAATGGTAATTAAATCAAAATTATATTTTTAATTTTCTTTCAATAAAAAAAAAAATTTTTGATTCAATTATCACATTAATTAAATTGAAATACTTATTAAACAAAAAAAAAATAAAAATAAAAAAAAAAGAAAGAGAAAAAAATATAATAAAAAAAAATTTTTTTATTGATAAAAAACCACAGATAAATTTTTTCTGTGTACGATAATAAATGTTTTGCGATACGATAGAAAACAACAGCAACAAAAACGGATCGCTGTACCCTAAGCCAACCTTATTGCTAACAACAATAAACTATATGAGCGGAGATGACTTGCATGATCGTGTTGCCGCTAACTATCGGATTGGAATCAGAGGCAAGCAGTAGTGGTGGCCACTTTGGGTTACCCGCCTGGACAGCGCCAGTGTCAATGCATGAAAATTGCACTGCAAGATCGCTGAAAATTGCATTGCATGATCGCTGAAAAAAAATCAGAAGCTTTTGAGACAAATTTCTTTTAAAAACTCTATATCAAAAACTACCTTGGTATCCGCCGAACCGGTAACAAATCGTCGTTCGTAAATTATTGTGTTCTATAATATATGTAAAATATAACCATATAGAACACAATAATTTACGAACGACGAAATACCGAATTGACTTTATCCGATAAAAAAAATGGAAGTGTCTACGACTTTATAGACCGCCTAACATAAAAGGTATTTAATCGTCGATGCAGAGTATACAAGAAGAACACTGCCTTAAAATGCTCTCAACGTATTGTGGATTTATATATGTTTACCCATACAAGCTTCAAGGGCCCCACAAAAATTAAAAAAAAGTGTTTTATTCAAAAAATAAAAATTAAATTCCTCGATCTTTTACTTTGGCTTTAGCTCTCATATTAACGATTTTGTAGTGAAATGTAACATTTATTTTATGATACACATTTTAATTTATAACATACATATTACACAGAAAAATGTTCCCCTAAGCTAGTACGGCGAAGCTCTACGCTTGTCTGCAGGAGCCCAGAGTCTCTGGCGGGAATCGAAAGCCAAACCCCCGCTAGAGTTAGAATAGCTCACTACCAGCTAGCCTACCGGGGTACCCCATTATTCCAGCGGTCGAGATCTCGACCAGCAGTTTTCAAAGGTAAAAACAAAAATTCCTAAATTATTTTCGCCCGATATCTAATAAGCCAAACAAATTCCATAAAGATATTCAAACATTTATATAGTCAGCTACAAAAGACTATATACATATTTCGCAAAAAAATAATTATGACGAGCTCATTTTCTATTATTCTCTACTTTACCCCGCTGTCAAATATTCACGTATTTAGTTTATTTCTATGTGCCGAGTTACAGAGTCTTGTTAAAAAAGCCATTCGTATAGCAGCTCGAAGGAAAAAATTATCTCGAATCGTCCATTGTAAAGAAAAAACTCTTTAGGGATTTTTAAAGTAATTTTAGAAACATAATTCAATTTCAATAAAGCAATACACACGCAGAGAAAGAACATTTTTCAATATGGTCACATCCAACAAAACTATTTTAACGAAAATTCTTAAACATATTTTGGTTAATTGAACCATATTATTGTCACCGGCAACAACATTATGATTAAATAATACCTCCAGCACGTAAACACAGCCATATTATGGTTGCTTCTAAGCATCTTATGGTTAAATATGACGAAAATTTTTTAAATTAACTTTTTCCCAAGAGCAACATGCTTTGGTTGAAAACCTACCATGCTATTACACAGAAAGAAAAACCCTAGGCATAAATCAAGTTTTTTATGATTACTTTAAGTACGAGTCGTACTCAAAAATTTAATTACGAATAACACAAAAACGTACTCAAATAATCTTAAATGGGATTACTTTCGAAAATCAATCCCGGAATTTCTTGAAATAAGTATAAAATTCTTAAATCAAGTAAAAAAAAGATTAAACTTTTCACTGTGTTCAACCCTCCGGCTTACACATGTTTTAATTTTCTATACATATTGAAAAAGGTCTGGTCAGACTCATGTGTACCACAAAGGGTTAAAAAGTAAATTTGAACTCTTGCTTCTCATTAAGTTTATATTTTTGTTTAAATTTCTATAGAAGATTTCTAAAGTAAAAACCATATCGGTCATGATGTTGGTGTTTAATCATTCTGTAAGGTGTAAAGCTACGGTCAGACTTACCAAATATTTGACGAAAAAAACGGGACCAACAACCAAACTAAAAAATCATTTCGCTTAATATCAATATTTTTTTGATTAAAATACCACATCTTACAAAAAACTGTTTTTTGCTATGTCTAGTAGTATAATTAGTTAATTTTGTAATATTAAGACCATTTTAAATCTCACTAACTATTAACAAAAGTAGGGGTTACGCTTATTTGATCAAATATTTAATAAGTGTGACCGTAGCTTAAGACGGGTAAGATAATCAATCATAATAATTTGTTCTTTCTAGTTTCTTTTGTGGTTTTTTTCAAGCACGAATTCATGATAAAATAAACTTTATAATATTTAAATCAATCTCATTTTCGGATAATTTTAAGTACGAACTCTGATTAAAAAAAAATTTTTAAATTCTTAAATCAAGCTCATTTTGTTTTACTTAAAGGCTCAGTTAGTCTTTACTTTCTGTTTCTGATCTGATTCGTGCCGTTCTGTAACGAAATTGTAATACTTACTTTTTCTTTAGCAACTTATCAGCCATTTATGACAAATTTATTAGTTTTACACCGTCCATTGTTTTATTTCCATAACTTTAATGCACATGTATTTGAAGAAATATAATTTTATGAATATTTAAAATCAAAAAATAGTTTATTTCAATATAAATATGTATTTTTTATTATTTATTTTGCTGTCACTTACAATAAATTAACAAGTTTTTGATTTTAACAAACTGAACCGTAATAGAACAGAAAAACTAATCAATTCCACAGCTTTTTAATAACAAAAACAAATCAGCTGATTCGTTACAAAACAGAAAGTAAACACTTACTGAGCCTTAAATCAATTTCATTTTCGGATTATTTCAAGTACGAAATCGGGATCAAATATGGATAAAGTGAGAATTTTGGGATTGAATAATCCGTACTTGAATCAATCTTTTTGTACTTGATTCAAGAAAATCCGTACTCTTAATACTCTTAATACCGCTTCGGATTGAATTGAGTACGGATGGATTGATTTTAATTTTGAGTGTACAAGTGCTAAGCAAATTTTAGTTTTAATTAGCCATAAAATGTTCGGAGGCAACCATAATATGGCTGTTGCATCTTGATGGACGGCTAATTAAACCATAAAATGGTTTTCGGTGACAATAATATAGTTATAATGGCAGTGTAAATAAAACTAAACTGGCAAAATAAAATAAATTAATTTGTTTTTATTTTGGTTTTTTCTTTACCCACTTACAACTACATTTAGAGTTGACAAAAAATCAACCAATTGTAGTCGGGACTGTTTTTTGTTGTTGTTGTTTTCGTTTAAGCTTTGAGATTGTTACAAGTAAAACTGGGGTTTATAATTCTTATTCGCTTAACAGTTTTATTTGTATAATATCTTAAGTTTTTCTAAAATCTTTGGATGAAGTTTCCTGACGATCTGGCCTAAGCAACCAATGAAATGCGCGTAGGAATAGCTTGTCCCTTCAACAATAAATTTCAGTTTGTCAATAGTATGAAATGGGAATTTAGCACATTTAAACGAAACCTTGTTAAATAATTTTTTGAATCCCAAGAAAAACTTTGACAACATAATATGATTTAAATTTTTCATTAAAAACAAAGTTTTGTTTTGTTGAAACATGATTTTCTTTGGGTGCAAAGTTTGCAGTCCAAGTTGAACTATTGCTAAATTATCTTTAACCGTTTACAAAGTAATCAATGTTACGATGTTATTACAAATCAAATTGAAACATTAACAAAGCCATATGAAACTTTTGGAAATCAAATTGAAACATATACAATTCAGCAAATATTTCGAGAGTTTTATAAAAATACAAGAAATAGAACAAGCCATGTTTTTTAACTACCTACAACTTTTCTATTAATTTCCAAATATATAGTGACAGTTTCACCATCAAAATTATCTTTAACACACTCAATTACACAACTAAATAAGTCTTCATCTCTGACGTCAATTGTATGTCTGATACATCATACTTATTGACACCTGTTACAATAGACTTTGGGAAGCAAAACTTTTGTTCTTTCTTTTTCTTATCATCTTTAAAGTTGCCATAAGTCTTGTTGTCAGGATGTACAAACGAAGATAAATTAAATGAAAATATTGGGGTGTTAAGTATACAAGTGTTAATAAAATTTCATTGTCTAATAATTTCTCTATATTTTTATAGCTTTTTAGATTATGACAAGACTTTCAGGATAATAAAAACAAATTATTTTTACCTAATTGCAAAAAAGTTGATTATTATTAGGATATTTGTTTAGTTTATTAAAGAAAGATAAGCTAAAAAGTAGTGAATAATTAGTACTTTAAGTTGTTAATTTGAAGCAAGTATTTGTTTTCTTTTAAAAAAGTAAAAAATTATGGTAGAACATAACAATTTGAACCTATTAAAAATTCCATTTGACAGACTTAGAACGAACTTCTCGCTAGTGCAGGGCAGTGACAGATAAGGTGTTCTACGTCCTTCTCGGATAGTAATCCTAGTGTTTGGCTCGCAGACGCTGTACATGCCTACATATAAGACAATGCCACGTGATAACAAATATCACTAGTTATACGTTCCTTTTAGTCCAGTCCCCCGTACTATATAGGGCATATTTAAAAGGATATTCCACCTTCTGATTATATATTCTCTGGGAAAACCGGGTACAGATTTGTTGAGATCGCAGGCGACCAGAGATCCCATCTGCTATCACGAGAAAGAAACAGAAAAGATGACCCTCAAAAGCGTGCCCAAAGGCATATTTTTACCACTTATGGGGCTTATAGAACATCTTGAATAAGTGCTATTACCCTTCAATAGCGATAGCTATATAGCTCCAGCTCCTAGAGAGGGACGAATTCATAAATCTGCTTGACTATATACTCAAAATTGCGCACAGACAGTAGTGGTTGGTAAACGTATTTTTTGTAACTCAGTAGTTAAGGCCACTTTTAGATTAGGTCCAAAAGACAGATAGATACATGGTACTCTCTTCCAGTGTTTGTAGCCAACCAGGAGCTCGCAATATCAATAGTCAATTGGCGAAGTTCGAATTTACAGAAGAGCAGAGGTACTCCAACGCCTTTTAAATCCTGTGGATCCCGCAAGGTCTAGCAAGCTTATCCGCCCTTATGTTTTTCAGTGTATCCTTGTGCCGTAGAACCCATATGATCCTTTTTTATATTACCCTGCGGGAAATTTGTGTCAATTGTTCCAACAGACTAGTCCTGGGATTTGTGAAAAGAAAACTACTACAAAGAGAAAGAACTCTTGACCAGTGAAAGGAGAACCAATCATTTACCAGGTATATGAAGAACCCACAGGTAGAAAAAGAATAGACGTGTGACTTGTCAAATGGTGTCAATTGACCCCCTCCAATGACAACCCCAAGTAAAAGTGATAGGTCCCATTTATATAAAGTGTTAGAACTAGAACCGGTCCCTAACACCAAAGACCTATCACGGGACTACTTTGGTGTGAGTCCGCTTCCCTCTAGGGTAATTACACTGTGCTCGAAATTGACACTTTTTTTTAGACAAGCCGGGTTCATAGCGTTTTAGCATTATTCGGGTACGCTGAATCCTTAAGGAAATTTTATTGCGGAGTTTCGGTTTTTTTTAGTAATTTCAATAAACTAACCCGTTTTTGAATTACGCGAATATATGTTGTACAACCTCCCGAATTATGCTAAAACGCCATATGCCCGGCTTGTCTAATATTACAACTAGCACAGTGTTATTAGAATTTGTCAGGAGTGAACTTTTTATGTTTTAAACATACTTATGGAATCGACATCATAATTTCAAGTCACACAAGATAAATGTATGTCAAATGACAATTGCTACTCGTTACGATTTTAGGAGCATTAAGTTATATACATTTCGAGATTTAAATGGAACTTTTTATAAATTATGTTATTGTTTTTAGTCATATAAAACTTCTATATTTACTAACAAAAATTCTTCATCACGTTCTTATTTGGTTTTAGCGTATGAAATAATTTTTTCGAGTGAGAAATAGATATGGGATTAATGAATCACCTTTTGTTTTGGTAGTGTAATTTTTAGTCTTATGAAACTTATTGAACCAACTATAATTACATAATTTGTTTAGATATTAAGCCTGTTAAACTGATTTTCGGGATGTGGTTTTATTATTGACTTATGGTAAAATTTGGGCCGGGATAATCACAAAATGTTTAGCTGGTTTTTCTATTCAAATTATACCAATTTAAAACTTATATTGGTTAAGGGCCATTGGTAGTGGGCTTCCGTCACCGGTACTTTAGACATTGCTTTTTAAAAATTCTTAAAATTTAAATAAACATGGGATATTTTTGTGCAAAAGCGGTTTCTTTAATGGGCTCTATGGTCCCTAAGTAGAAAATTTTTCTACACCATAAATAGTGACTAATACTAAAATTGAACGTCGCACATTTTTAAAAATATATTTCAAATTCAAAAAAAAAAATTATTATTTTTTAGAGATTGAAGCACCAATTGTGAAAAAGAAGTAAATTTACCCTTTCAAACATGTTTTATTTTGGTGATTTCGAAAACTAGAGGGTGAAAATGTTTTACAGAAATCTGCCTCATAGGATTTTACATAAATCTTTCTACTGAGCACATGATATAACTTAAATGTAAGAGCAAAATTGTTCTTTATGGCGATTTATCTTTAAAATGAGCCAACACACTCCACCTAAAATTATCTCTAGATGTTATCTTTCAAAATGCCGATACACGTAAATAATTGTTTTGCTCTCTTCCAAAAGAATATCTCATTGTCAATTTGTTACTTGCTTGGCGTTTTACAGTTTTCTAGGTAATTTTTAACCTTCATAAGGTCTTCAAATTTGCTGACGTTAACGGTCTTCGGGTCAAATTTGACACAAATAGAAAATTTTATATAAAAACTAACTTTTTTCAATTAAGAATGTTTTAAAAGTGGATATTTTATTTCAAGATTTATTCAGTATATTGAAGCTGTATTAATTGTTAACATTTATTGCGAATACAAAAGTACTTTTAACATAAAGTGGTTGTATATGTTTTGTGACATAATTGGCACCGACTTATTTTTGACTGTTAAACATATTTCTTCCTAGGTTTTGGTTAAAGATGACGGGTGCTGTTCCTGCTCAGCTACTACATGCACTTTTTTGCAATTTTGTAAAAAATAGTCTTTGGGTAATGTTTTTGGCTGCTTGATATAGGGCGCGGCAAGTTCAAAACCTAAATTTTCTAAGAAATTTCGACGTTTGGCAAAACAGTTTTCGTTTTAGTCATGTTTAGCTGATGTTAATGATGGCCTTAAGTTGCCAAAAGCTCTCGTGGAAATTCAATCTTGTTTTTACATATAGTTTCTACCAAAGTAAAACAATCGTCTGCAATCATACTGTGATATTTCCAACCAACTGTCAAATCAAGAACTACATGCATACATTTGTTTATTTGTAGGCGAAGTTCCTATTTATTATGGTTTTATATTCCAGGCATAACTAATCAACCCTTAGATTTCATAGCTCACGTATCGGCGCAAAATTCTCTAAAATTTGGCGTTCACTTCGAGTATCCTTGTTGTCAAATCTTAGTAGCTCTAAAAATAGGGTTTCCTTTCACAACATCCCACAAACTGTTTGTACTTTCATTATTTGATATAGAGAACCAATAAATGCGAAATTTTGGTGCCGCCACTTCAGTCCAATCAATACCAAATACAAATTTACCTGCATTTTTAGTAAACTTTAAAATAACGCATGTCATAGGAGGTGAAAAAAAAAATAAATAACAACTGAAAATTTCTAACGAAAATTCTAGAATTTTGCTACCGGTCAAATATGACCCAAAGACCTTAAGTGCAAAAAATTTGATAAATATTTTTTTCGTGTTTTGTTATGTGTGTTTGTAGACCTTTTCACTTGTTAAATGTGTAATGTTTATATTTTTCGGCTTGAGGTCTGTTTCATAAAATAGAATAAAAATAAAAGCTCTTGTTTTGTTTTAATTTTTATTATTTATTTATTCTAATATTTCGACCAACTTTGTTGGTCATCCTCAGGGAAATAGTTATGATCTAAAAATATAATTAATTTAAACATGTTTCTTAATTTTAATAACAAACAATTCATTTACTTAATATTTAATGCAGTGTGGTCCGATGTTATCGTTTTAAGTTTTCTTCACTGACTGTCTTATAATTGTCTTTTGTTTATTAATCTTGTGTTTGTTTATTGTATGACGATATATGTGAGCGCAATTATCGGTATCAGTTTTGAAGTTAATTCTCTTTTCGTTTGGTGTATTTATAATATGTAGCATCTACTGCATGTATCGTTTAGTGTAATTATTCTCTCCCACAAGTATTCTCACCTTATCAAAGTCTGGTTGATGTCCCGTTTATATATTTTTTTCGCCAATATTTTTGTCTGTCAAAAAATGTCAAAAATATAAAAAATATAAGTCGGCCACTCTTAGAAAAAATTTAACTCTTATTTCAAAATGGGTCAGATTTGACCCGAAGACCTTATAAAGGTTAAAAATTTCACGACTTTTAGAAAATGTTGCATACTTTCACTGTATTTCGCAAGCTTTCCGAAATTTTTTAATATTGTTAAAATGTCGCTATTTTAAGGAAGTTTTGCATGCGAACAAAATTTTTTTAAATTTTATTAACAAAAGAAATTTCTTCGATACTTCACTTTAATAGAAAGTTTTACGGTATTATTTGAAAAATTTCATTACTAATAGTTTATTTTAAAAAATATTAATATTTAGTTTAACTTAATATTTTCATATATGTAAAAAGCAATTCAATTTATATTAAAATATGAGAAACTTTATAATTTTTATGAAATTTTAGAATGTGAAAATTTTTTTTTTTTTAAATTTACAATTAAACAGCGCTTCAAAATGCAATGGTTGTATTTTGTCATGTTTTTGCGGTCATATGATCTGACACCGTTGGACTTCTTTCTAAAGGTATATTTAAAAGCAAAGGGTACGTCAATAAGCCATGAACAATTCAAGAGCTAAAGGATGAGATAATTCAGCACATTAACGACATTGAACCTCAATTATTTCTCAGTTTCATTGAAAAAATGGACCATCAGAGCCTTGGCGAGCATTTGACCGATATTTTGTTTCAAATATAATTGTCATAGATCTTTCTTTATACAGAAAAAATATCACAAGAAAATTTTAAACACCAAAGTATGTTAAAAATAACATTTTAGGTCAGCAAATTATTTATTTGATTCAATGAAAAAATTTATCAAAACTACACTTGTAAAATAGCACTTAATAAAACATAATATTTGAATCAAAGTAAAGACAGTATTTTAACATTTTTCTTCCATTTTTTAGCCAATAATTCTCATTCATTTTACAGTTTTAGTTAAATAATATCTTTAGTTTTTCCAAAGTCTTTGAAAAAAGGTTTCCTGATGATCTGGCGCAACCAGCGAAATGCGAATAGAAACTAGCTTCTTTCCCCTTAATAAATTTTAGCGTATTTATCAAAGGAATTTAGCACACCATAATTAATAAATAAATAAATAAAGATTCAAGAAGCATTTTGTTTGATTTATTCAACATTTCTAAGAATTTATTTTAACAAATCTCGTTAACATTTTGCTGAAAAAAAATATTTTTGGCAACAACTTTTTTATTGAAAATTCAAAATTATTTTTTATAAAATATGCGATTTTCGTATGCGAATATGAAAACTATATTTTGCTGTGTATAAATAAAAAAATATTAATATAATGCTCTGAACACTTTTTGAGTTATTTACAATTAACAGCGTGGATTTTGGTTGGACCACCCTTTATATAAAGGAAATTTTACAACATTTTTACGATTTATATGAGATCATTAAATATGGCAAATTTCAAAAAATTCAAATATCGATATTTATACAAAATTGCACTACAAAATTATCCGTTTTGTATGAGATAAATTTTTTTAAATTTTTTATTATTTTGTTGATTTTTTATAGCCTTAATTTCGATAATTATACAAAATATCGATATTTATACAAAATTGTACTTAAAATTTATCCGTTTTGTATGAGATTTTGAAAAAGTCCTTACACAAACCTTGGATATGAAATCAATTTATCATTTGTCAAACACAATTTTCAAACCTTTTTCAATTGTTTGATTTTAAAATTTTAATTCAAATTGAGAATGATTTGAATATTAACATTTGACATGCAATGTTTTATCAATTTGACGTCAAATTGTTAACAAATGTTATTCTTAAATCAAAAAAAAAAAAAAAAATGGTAGCACTGAAGCGAAAAATAAATGTAAGCACTAAAAATTGGAGATTAAAGGTTAATGTGTTACACAATTAAAGAAAAGTTATATATTACGTAAATTGAATTCGCCTTTAAAAATCCTTAATTTCTTGTTATTTGTGAGTAAAAAGTTAATTACAAAGTGAAAGAATGTGAAGAAAATATAAGTTTGTAGTACGATCGCGGTGCTACGTCATGACAATCCTCAAAACCAAAAGAAGTCAAGTATTTAGTCTTTCCAAGAATATGAGGACGGAAAGAACACTATTTCATCTTTAAGCTATGGTGCCGAATATTTATTTCACAGTTTATTTTAATAAATAAGGAATTTAAATTAAAAAAAAAAAAAACATTTTTATTTATGTTCCACATTGTATTAAAATCCACATTTGAGAAAGCAAGTTGAAAAGAAACGTTGAAAGCAAGTTGAAAACAAATGCATTTCTCAATTTGAATATAATTTCCCCTTTTTGTTGAGAATTCTATGATTTTTAAAAAATTTTCAAATCACTATCAAACGTCTGTCGTTTAAGAAAAGGTTTGATTTAAAATTGAAAGTGGTTTGTTTCGTGTTTGTTATGTATTTACAAAAAATTTATATTTTACAAACGAATTAGGTTTTGTATATATATTCATTTTATTGTTACATTTAACAATTTAACTATAATAAAAAGTTCATAAACTATTTATTATTTGGTTGATTTTTTATAGCCTTAATATACTTACATTATTTATGCACTGTTTGAATCTGTATTATTTAAACCGCAATCAATAGATGTTTTTAAATTTCCCATATGGCGTATGAGTATTATTTTATTTGAAATAAAACATTTATCTGTGTATGTATATAAAGTATACGCATCAAAGTAAAAAAAGAAATTGTATATTGAAGCGTTATTATTTTCACACTCTTTTGATAAGTATTTTTAATGTATTTCCCAATGGTGGCATTAGATTATCTAGTGTTTTGGAGAACAAAACATTGCAATCATTTTAATGTTTCGTCTGCACGTCACTACATAGCAGTAAAAAGAAAACTTACAAATGATTGATAATAATACTACATGTCAAAGATTACAAAAAAAAAAAAAATGAGAAAACATAAAATAAGCTTAGATATATAACTTTTAAACGTTTCATAGAGAACACATTTAGTTGGTATTTGCAATTAAATTGAAAATGTACAGTACATGTAAAGCCGAACAGGAGACTAATTCTGGCAGTTGTGATCGAATACTTTTTTCAATACAAAAGCAATTTTATTTCAATCGATACTGAATAAATCGAACTTATTTTTGCAGAGCTGTGAAAACTCAAATAAATGCTTTACAACACTAAACAAATATCGAAAGAAAGAATTAGAAATAAATTTGCATTTGAATCGAAAAAAGTATTCTATCACGTCTGCCGAAATTAGCCCCCAGTTATTTATGTAAGAAGTATTGTTAAAAAATATTTAAAAAAAAGTAACAGTGATATATTTATGTGCCGAATCTTTGATACTCTTCACCGAGAGTAAAAATATTTCAGGAGCGGATTTAATGTAGGATCAATAAGTTATCAAAAACTTTATCAAAACTATCCTAACAGCATTATAGTGCGCTGGGCCTAAGGCGCACTAAAGTATATTCCCAATGTATGCTTTATATGAGACGAATGGTAAATTATGGCTGGATTTTTACACGCCAAGGAAAAATATGGTTGGGCATGGTTACGTCAACTACACTATGTTTATTGTAACAACGTATTGTTGTCGTACACAGAAAAATGTTATTTTTATTTCACACAATGTGCTAAAAAAAATAACCAGCCTCAATACTTTCAACGCAAAATGAAACTAGTCTATTGGTAAAGCAAATCGGCAAAAGGGTTTTGAAAAGTTAGCTCGGGTTTCCGAAACTTTGGCCCCTAAAGTTTTTGAATTTTTTGAAAATGCGTTTGATATAAGTCCAAAAAAATATACTAAATCTACTTCTGAGCTAAAAGACTATTTCAGATGTCTTTAATGGAATTGTATGGCGATTCTTTTCTAAGAATATATTAACCCTGTAACACTCATTTTAAGGGTTAATTTTTGTTCATTTTTAACTTCCCCACAAAAGTATACTAAAAGGACACCTTATAGGGTTAAAATGTTCGACGAATATTTTCTGCATCAAATTTCACTAGGGGTCTTTTAAGACCAAAAAATCGTGCAATGTAAGTAAAACGGGGTTTCGAGAAATTCATAAACATGAAACTTATTATGATAAACATGACAATAAAAAGATTTCTTCTTAACATATTACGATTAACATGACAATAATATGATAACTTCTTAACTTATTATGATTAACATGATAAGAATAAGATTAAGGGGAAAATATTACGAAGTAATATTACGAATATATTTGGACATATTATGATTTAAAAATAACTGTAATATGGTCCCTACAATCAAGAATCTTATCATAATATGTTGCTCTTAGAATATGTTTACCACAAACATGTTTTTTCTTTGTGTGTTGTAATGTCAGAATTTCATAGAAAGGTTCAACAAACAATTTTTCAAAACTATTTATTTCAATTTCTTATAATCTCGTTTCTTACAGTACTCGATATGAATAATTCTTTTTAATAATTATTAATAAAACTTTTTATTATACCGTATGAAAAATTTCCATCTATTTCATATATAGAATTTTCATTAGTGCAAAACAATATCATAACATTGGCATAATTTTAATTTCAAAAAAAAAAAAAAAAAAAAAAAAAAAAAAAAAAATATTACCACTATTAACAGTTTTATTTGCTAGTTCTATTATTTCGCATTGAGCTGTTTTGTAATTTAATATAACAGTTTAAAATTTAGAGAACAATGTCGGGTTTACAGAATGTTAGTTAATATTTGTCTCAGAGACTTTTTGTGAACATGTTGCATGTTGATCGTTTATTCGACCTAAAAAAGTAAGAGGAAGAGCTACACACATATATCAGAGTTTTTTTTAGCAAAATTTATTTTTTTGAATTATTATTTTCGTTTTAAATTATTTAAAATAAGAAAGCTGTGTTTAATGGTACTTTCCACTGTTACCCTACTTTTATTAACCAGCTTAACCAATGTTGTCCACGTTTTTCATGCAACAACTCAAGCAAATTGTTTGTCAATCAGTCAATCATAAAACATGCGTAATTACATTGCAACCGAGGTGTTGTATAAAAAATAGAATGAGTTAATAATTCTTTTCTTTCGATCAGCGAATCAATTCATATCGTGTTCTTTTCAAAAGTGAAAAAAAACAAAATCTTGTGGTTATAAGCCCTAACGATCAACGCCCATTTTTTTTATTATTCAGCATTTAGGAAAAGTTAATTAATATTTTATAGTGAAAATACGTAGATCAAAAGTTGTATTTTCAATTCAACAAAAATTTTCTTTTAGTAGGAAGTAAGAATAATTTTCCTTGAAGTAAGAAACACTTATTTCTTAAAATTAAAAGCCAAAAAAAGTCCCTAGCAAAAAAGTCCCTATTCATTGTTGCACAAATTTTCCTATAAAACTCAATAAAATTTTGTTACATAACAGGTAAATCTATGGAATTTTTAATAATTTTAATACAAAATTTATAACTAAAGTCTTCCGAACAGGATTTGCTATTTTTTTGTACATTCCCAAATTGGGGATCTTTTAGTGGTGGGCTCATTAGTCGAGCCACCACCGTGCTATATTTTTTTATGATTGCACTTTTTGACAAGCAACAATCTAAAAAAAAAATTTAACAATTACTGATTTACTTCCATATGGATAAAAAGAACAAAACGAAGAAGAAAACCAAAAAACACATTTAATTATTACTAAGCTGATCATTATTATACCGGTGCTGTGAGGAAAAAAATTACTTAAAACGTTTTGTTGCTGAAGAATAATTGTAATAAAATTTACAAAGTAATCCAAAGTTTTTAAAAAAATAACAATAATCCTATTCTGGAAATTGGAAGTCTGGGTAACAAAACCTAAATTAAAGCTCGTACAAGGGAAAACTTTACCTTAAGATGCCACACTAGAATTAACATTCAAACAAACTAAAAACAAAAACCCTCGTAGTGTAAAAACATTGTGTGAAAATTTCCGCAGTAACTATAACATCTATTAAAACAAAGTTAAAATAAAACTCAAATTGCATAATGCTAGTTTTTTTATAAAAATGTAAACCGAAGAAAACCCAATTTTTAAAATTTTCAAAAGTGTAAAAAAAAAAAACTAATATCCTAAATATCGGAAATATGTATTTAAAAGCATTATGGAGTTTAAGTTTTTATATTTAAATTTAAGGTTCTAATTCATTTTTTTTTTCGTATATAGTTTAGTTATTTTATGTTCGTTTTATGCATGGAAATACCCATATTTTAATTCTTTATTAAAGACACACATCGTCACATACTCATCTCTTTCTCAATTAACCCATTAAACATCCAGCACATTTGAAGAGGCCTCATCAAAAGCTGTTATCAACATTGTTAAAAATCGGTGAGTTCAACAAAATTTAAAGCAACAACAAATTAAATTCATAAACGTATACAAAGAAACAATATACATAAAGTATATATATTTTTCATAAGCGTGTTTAGCAACATGTAACTTTAAGAGAATTTTACTGTTCTCTTAAAAAATACAATTAATTTTGTTGCGTTAATATTGTTTCTTTGTATGTTATTGTCGGTATTATTGATTATTCCCATGCATTAAATACAAGTTACAAAAAATTGTTTTTCTTATTAATAGTTAGTTATTATTATATAGATTAAAATTAATAATGTTGGAAATATATTGTGAATAGATTTCTTATTTATGAAAACAAAAGTTAGAATTAGTTTAAAAATTTGATTTGCTTATTAAAAAAATGTGAATTTTGAATTGAAACAAAAAAAAAAATGGAGAGATAATTTATTTAAAGTTTTCTTACGAAATGTAGTGTGATCAAAAATTGATAGATCGTTTAGAGGGATTTTGGTAAACTATTGGCGCTACTAAAATCAATGGTAGGAAGGGTAAAGAGGCGCGCATCTATCCAACATCATCTCGGGATAGATTTTAGACATTTATGGTTAATTTTGTAGTTTTTTCCGTTTTTTTTTTTTTGTTGTAGTTGATCATGACAGGGGTAATAGTAACATCTTTTATTATACATTGATCAACTTCTGGTCCATTTATCTTATTATAGTGACATAGGGAGTCTATAATAATAATATTTGATGTAACTCATATGTTATTGACAAGAGAAAATTCTGGGAACAAGAACCCCCCACCCGACTGACCGCTAGTGGTTATCAATGGCTCCCATCCGTTTCCTCGTTTTCTACTAGAGCACCAATCGTCAATAGCAAAATTGTGGCTATTTTATATTTTTTCAAACATTTTATAGCCGTAAATGCGATTTGTTCATTACAGTGTACGAATTATTATTATTTTTTTTCTAGCTATATTTGTATATATTGCTTAATTTGATCTTATTAAAATAAAATATCATGATCCGATTCAGTTTTAGGCATACTAACGTAATTTTTTTAGGGAATCTTATGTGCGACTTACGGTAAAATATGAACAACAAAATAATTTATAGCCTTATGGAAGCATGATAGGGCAAATTTTGCTACAAGAGCATTCTACGTTGATTGTTTCATATTTGAGGTCATAACTCTTTTCCTTTTGAACACATGATGCTGGGCTTTCAATCTCCAATTGCTCAGGAGAAGAAGAAACAATTTAACAAAAAAGTATTTCTGTTCTTTTGAGTTCTTCAAAAGTGAGCGTGATTTCAACAGACAGTCATAGTTTATTCGACTTGGAATCACTAACAGACTCCACATTCATATTTATTTAAATATGTACAGTACTTATACCTTAATATAACAAGTATATACTTAAATAATAAATAACATTCATATTTACAACTAAATTATGGTTGCAGCTTCTTTATGGAGGAATAGTTGAACCAAAATATAGAAGACGGTGATTTTCATCTGGTTAAAATAACCATAATATATATGGTATAGAGCTAACAAATATTTTTATAAGATGTGATCATATCAAAAATGGTTTTTTTCAAAACGTGTTTTTGACTAATAGGCTTTTAAACTGCTTAACTTCTAACATCTATCATTAATTTACGAACATCTTCCCTTAAGAAATACATACGGCTAAAAATCAACATCTTTCAATTCAATTCAATTTATTGCAGGTAATATAAAAGCCTCATTAGGCCAATAAACTATATTACAAAGAAATATACCTGAATTAATACTAAAAATATTTCAATTAGAATTTAACTAAAATCCCTAGGTCCCAAACCAAAATAAAAATCAATATACATATATATGTACAGTCTACATTGTACACATATATATATATATATATATATATATATATATATATATACAAAGGTAGAATTAAATAAAAAATATAAAAAGACAATGGATCCCAAAATATATATAAGCAACATCACGTTTAAAATTAAATACAATGAATTGTTCACTATAATTTCGGAAGAACAGCCAACATTTTTACACGAAAGGCGTTATTTGAGTGTAAAAACACACGAAGCTCAATGGGAAATATGTTCCAACGACGTGCAATTCTTACAATAAAAGACCTTTCAAATAAAGCATTGTTAGTTCTAGGCAATATAATTTGAGGGTTTCTTGTTGAATGGGAAAAAAGAAATTTTATTCCAAATTGTTGCGTGGGAAACCCGCTTTTTATAATTTTATAGAAAAACACCAAGTTACGTAAAGTTATTACATTACCGAAAGAACAGCCTATAAAGCGTTTAACATATTCAGACATGTGATTATTTCTACGAACACCATAAACGTACCGTACAATCGTGTTAGCGATGTTCCTATCTCATTTTTTCCATTCTACATCTTGCGATTATTTGCGGCATGACTGACAAACAGACGTTTGTTTTGAAAGCAGCGTTGCCATTTGTCCAGTTTTCCTTTTTTTGCAATGTTGTTTGATTAATATTTTTATATATTTAAAAAAATTTAATTTCAAATAAATTTTTGTGTTTTAATTTAAAATTTTGGCACTTTTGTATAAAAAAAATTTTGTTTTTTTTTTTTTAAATGGTGACAGTTTTGTCTGATGGTAGATGTTGACAATGTTAACGAATGTTTTTCACATTTTCTACACCTTTAATGGTAGATGTTAGATATTGATAAGTGTAGAAAGACTTTAAGTGAAAAGAAAATTTTGAAGAAAACTTAGAAGAAACTTCAAATATTAACGATGCAGAAGAAGACGATACGGCTGCCAACCAGTTTCCTTTAAGTCAGTTTCTCGAAAAAGTGACCCACCTTAATGCCACCGAAACACTGATAAAGACAAGAAATAAATTAATCTGCCTATTTCTTTTTATAATGCAATTTACGACTGGTGGAATTCGGCTGAGTTTCCTGGTAGATATGGTTCCCTAATGCTCTCGCGGAGATTTTAAAAGCGTCAAAATCAAATTTACTAAAAGAAAATATTTTATAAAAGAAAATGCTTGTGCGAAATAAGGAACTTGTGTTTTTTTTTTCTAAGCCTAATAATAACAGTATTTAAAAAAAGCAATTTCATAATTTCCAAAAATATTTAAATAACTAAACGCATTTACTTAAAGTATATACCATATTAAAATTCGGAATCATATAGTGAGAAAAGAGAAGTGCCATTTAAGTAAATTTGGTTAATGAGCTTTTGTTTTCTCAATAACAAAGCAAATTAACGTGATATCCGGCCGCTACTGAGCCTTTTCGCTGGCAAACCATTTCCATCTTTTATTTTCGAGTGTAAATTACGGTTCCCATATTCGTTAACGTATCACTACAAACCCAGCTAGCATTTGGGTGATTATTGTTTGTAAAAATCACCAAAGCGAGCCTCTTCAGATCAGTTTTGATGATTAAAAACTGTTTTATCACTAGAGTGATTGAAAAAGGATTCATATATGATTCATTGATATGTTTAAATATTTTGAATTTTTGTTTTTACCAAATAAAAAAAAAAAAAAACAAAAACAGAAACTTTCATGTTAGCGAAATAAATAAGAAGCTTGGCTAAAAAAGAAAATTATTGAGAATTTATGAACACAAATGTTAGTCCAAATTGTTTCTTCTCTTCAATGCGAAAAACCGATAACTTTTGTTTGGTTTAAACCAAGGCGAATTCATAAAGGTGACAGCATCATGAGATAGAGTTATGCTAGCTATCTCTTTTTTTGAAAAATTCTATGTATTTTGTTTTTGTAAAAAGTTAGAGTGAATTTCAAACTTATTTGTTGAAAATACAAAACAGGAAATTTTTTTTGTTTATAAAATATACACAATTTCTTTAGAAAGTAAATCTTTTTACTCTATTGAAAATTCATTGTGGCTCCATTTATTTCTTACGCATTTTTAATTCCTTGTGTTTATATTTTATGTTCACTTTTTTTGTTTTAAATAAGTTTTTTTCAAGTTTTTATATTTTTATTAAATTTTAAATTTGAATTAAGTTTTTCACAAAATGTAAACAAAGCTTGACATTCAGTATACAAGCCAAAAAAATAAACAATAAACAGATAATTTAAAAATGTCACCTTTATGAATTCGCCTTGGTTTAAACTAAAGCTGGGTCGAGTAATCAAAAGTCATAACTATCAGAGCAAAAATAAAAAACATGACAATTAAAAAATTATATGAAATATAATCAAAAACTATATAGTTTACGATTGAAAAATGAGACGAAAACAAAATCAATAATGATTATAAAAACTACCATTAAATTGATCAAAAAGGAATCAGAAAATTGTATCACAAATGATTCTTTCTCACAACAAGAGTATCATTTATGATTAAAAAATGAGCTCATATACGGATATTTTGCTATTGAAGCTGATTCCTAAATGATTATATTATGATACTAAATGTTAGCTGGGAAATTGTATGTAATAAATTATCTTTGTATTAATCGGCTTAACAAGTCTAAGTGTGTAGTTAGATAAAAGACTTTGCAACCAAATGGCAATATGTTTGCATTAAGAACAAAAAAACTTCTCTTCTTATACAACAATGTTGTAAAAATAGTGTATGGTAGTCACGTTTTTATACTCAAAATTATGAAAAGAATAAAATGGGTAGAAAATAATCATTAATGCCAAGGCTCAGACGGTAGTTGTCGACTACTAATAAAATTTAGGAAATTTAAAGAAAATAACATTTCTTTAGAATTCTATCTTATTGTCTTCATATTAATTTTGTTTAACAACAAATTTAATTTTAGATTCTAATAAATATTTGTAATAATAGCAAATTTAGCACATTCATTAAATCAGTAATTTATCAATAAGTTTTTTATCGTATCATTAACAGATAGGCTATTAAGTAAGATTTTGTTACAGCCATTGTTACATTTCAAAGAGAATTTACAAATGATGGCTTCTTAAATAATTCTTAATGAACTTTCACTTTTAATTTAACTTAATCATTAACCGAGACAGATTTTAAGATGCTTGTACCGAAAGCTTTAAAAAGTTAAATTATGTTTTATGGGTTTGTTTGCTGGACTGTTCCCTAGGGGAAAGGGAACTAACAGCAAACTTGTCATGGGACAGTTCTAAAGTGCAAGGGACCGTTGCTAGTTCTAACACTTTTTATCAAGGGGACTAGTCACTTTTTCATGGCGATGCCCTAGGAGGGGGTTAATTGGCACCTTTCTGACACTTTGTGACAGTGCACTGAAATAAGCTAAATGGATAAATTCAGTTTTGGTTAATATAATGGCTGTCGCAGATATTGTCCCATGTTAATATGATAGATTTCCTTCACATAAGATAATACCAGAAATAATTAGCCACTACCCGCACAAAACCAATCACATGACTAGTTTTGTGTCAATTGCCTTTCCTAAGGAGTCATTTTTATTCAAACACATTATCACCAGTGATATGTCTTGTTTTCATCTATTATAATTCGTTCCGTTTTATTATAATATTTTAGTCACTGGTCACGGGATAATTGCTTTAAGAATAATTGACACAAATTTCCCGCAGGGTTTCATTAAAGAAAATAATTGTATTACGAATATGAACCTAAGAAAATTTTTATTGTATCAAATGATTTTTGAACTATTTTTTGATTAATGCACATAAATTTAATTTCGGTGAACTGAAACCTGTAGTTGAAAAATCAAATGCAAATATCTACTATGAATAATTTCGAATATGCAAAACGCATGATGTTTGTTGTAAATAAAACAAAACATTTTCAGAGAATTATCTTAATAGTTTTATTATTACAGGTTTATGTGTAAAACAAAATATCGGCCAAATGCTTTCCACGGCTTCGGCTGCATTTCTCTATCTGATGGTCCATATTTTCAATTACTCTGAGACATAATTAATTTTCAATGTCGTCAATATGCCGAATTAGCTCATCCTTTGCCTCTTTAATTATTCTTGGCTTATTGACGTAAAACAGTGTTTTTTATATATGATCGTGGGGGCCAATTAACATCGCCACGACTGAGGTAACACGGCCATTCAATTCCTCGCACAAAGAGCCATTGTTTCGTTAGCTGTGTGGCAAGTGACACCATCCTGTTGCAATCACATATCGTCCAGCTCCATATCCTTAATTTCTGGCCACAAGAAATCCGTAATGCGGTAATTCTGCTTGTTAACGAATCCACTGAGGTGAAAGTGTGCCTCGTCGCTGAACACGATTTTCTTTGTAAAGTCGCCATTGACTTCTGTTTTTTCGAAAACAACCATTGAAGTACCTCTCTATTGTTGAATTTGTCAAACACTGAAACAAATGAAATGTGTAGGAATGACTCACACTTAATATCGTGCATTATGGCTAGGCCACCCTTTACTTGGAACAACATTAGGCGCAACGTTAATTAATCTTATTAAATTAATAGTTAATAGTAATCGAATTTAATGCCAAAAATTAGCAAGAAAAAATATTGTATTATAACTACTAAAAACACAACCTTGGGTTACTAGTAAGAAAAACAAACAATTCCCAACCTTTTTGCTAGTTAAAAAAAAAAAAGCTACGTAAGTCCTTAACACCCACGAAAAATAATATAAATGAACAAACATTCCATCACCTGAAAAAAGTTAATTACTTGTATTTTATTTTTCAAGCTTAACACAGGAAAGTCGGTGAAAATTGCTAAAGTGTGTTGACGTGTTTATGATTTAACAGTGCATAATAAAAAATTTTACACAATACGATTTAATTTCATACTAAATTCATAAAACTCATTATACTAATTGAAGGTAAGCTTACTTTTTTGTCATAGTATATGAACTAAATTTTCCACAAAGTTGTACAACAAAGTGCTAAAAGTGTATTTAAAAATAGTCTACAACCTCATGCCTTCAACATAAATCTTTTTTCAACTTTTATGTTTAACAAACGGAAGCTTAGCCATGCAGGAAAAATCACATCAACATCATCATGTTCCTTCGGTGTACAGAGCAAGTGTGTTTGATTGTTAAATATGAGTAAAGTTTCATTGTAAAAGGTTACGTGTTTGTACTTTGTGGGTAAGTTATTTACAAAAATACGGAGTAATACGCATTTCATCATTCTGTTTGTAACACAACAAAATTATCATCAAAAATCAAATAAGATAAAATATATAGTGAACTTCTAAAACGATTAAGCCATGAACGTCCGTCTGTCTGTTAAAAGGATGGTTAAACTCGCATTTAACCACCTGCACAAAAAAAAATTCTCCGAAATGTGTCACCAATTAAAGAATTGATCAAAAATAAAATCAGATTTAATAAAAATGTAATCAAGCGAATTAAACCTTTAATCAAGTTAATTAAACGTTTAATTAATACTATTAATTTGTTTACTGGTGCAAATTTAACTAATTTTTTAATTGAAATCATTTTTAATTTATTTCTGTATAATTATAAAAGAAAAAATTTGCCAAAAAAGTTTTGACGACATATTTGCTTGAGATTGAAAGTGGACCACAGCAGTTGATTATTGAAGCTTTTTCTTTTAACTAATGTACCTCGCCCACGCAAACAAATATTTCTTATATACCACGGGTTATTTTTTATTGGTTATTTTATAATAGTACCAACCTATCCATTATTTATATACAAGGTAATACTATACCTTTTGATAATCGGTAAATGATAGTTTTGCTTTAACATTTGCGAAGTTAACAGATAAAACGTGTTATTTAGGTGTTTTTGTCGCGTTCCTTGAAATCATGAGTCTATGTCAACAAGACTCCCGTATGGTCATCAAGTCTGGCGACGGCCAATTGGCCACTTTAATATTTTCCCGCTTAATGAAATCAAAAAACTTGATCAAATAAACAATATGCAAAAAAAATAAAAAACCTCAAGTTTTTCGTAAAAAAAATACCGTCAAAGAACATCAATTCACAACATTAGCATCACCTTTTGTATACAAACTGGGTACAACTAATCACCAAACTTCCACTACAAATTATAAAGGTAGGGCCAAAATCCACATTGGGGCTTAAAAATTTAATAACTTTTAGGCTTATAAATTTTTTTTTTTTGGACTATATAAATAACACCTGGAGAATTTACAACAGAACAAACAACCAGACTATTTTTTTAGTTAAATCAATTTTTTAGTTAAACTTGCAAGTATTGCAATTTTTTAAAATTCTGCTTCGAAGTGTCTAGATTATGAAATTATAGTTTTGCAAATGTTAGTATTTTTATTTTGTCTTTCCTCTTCACCTCAACATATTTACAGCCAACTTCAAGTTAAAAACTGTAAGAATGACAAAACAGAATTGCAGAGTACATGAAACTGAGAACCTCACACCAATTTTCTCCCCCCTGCCATCATTAAACTCAAGAATTGCTGCAACAAAAATTGACATGTTTAAATGCAAAGAGAATATCGTCGGCATTTAAGCGTCAGCATTTCGCCCTCTTAAAGCCCTTATGACACTACATTTTTAATGCATTGTTCAAGTTTTGGTGAACAGTACAAATATAATGTAATACAAAAATTTACCAAGTGCAAAGAGTTAAGCTGTATTAAGGTAAATGACAAATTGTCAAAAATTTTACTAAAGTTATCGATAAAAAATGAAGTTACGTCAAAAAAAATGTAAAATTGTTTAACTTAAAATTGACATTTCAAGCTTGAAATATTAAAAGTGTTGCTGAATCAGCGGTTTATGAGCAAATTTAGCGATTTGCCGCTTTTTGTTTTTGGGTTTCTCATAAACAAAAAGTTGGCAACATTTAATAAAATAAACAAAACAGGGATGGCTATGTTGTTTCAATTGTACTTTTTTGTTGATACTTTTTAAACTAAGATTTATAACTTTTTTTTTGGTGTTTTTTATGAACATAAATAAAATTATAAATAAAATTAATCTCAACTTAAAAAAAATCTTTTAGTATAATTAGGGTAAAAAAGTACAATTTTTAAAGGTTGTTGGTACAATTTTAAAAATTCTCAACGCCATCCCTGAAACAAAACCATAACAAGAGAAAAAAAACTAAAAAACTTTGTTTACATTTTTTTATAGTTTGCTCTTTCTAACATTTACTGTTTCTTTCTATCAATTCTATATCATTTGGAGCACAGCCGCGAATAACGTTTTAAGTTACAAAATAATTATTTTTCAGGAGAGCAAAAAACGTTTTTAACAGCAAGATTATACATTTTTTATTTTTTTTCTTTAGATTATTAAAAATAATGATAATAAAAACTTTTATGAAAAATATCAAAATATCAAGAAATTTAAAATTTAAATTATGTACATGCAAATTTACAGTTTTTTTTAGTGGAAAAACGTGGAAGAACGTTTCATATCCACAATCGCGATGTCATTTAAAACGTTATTCCACGTTTCACTTTGAATCATTTTGTAAGTAACTTACAACGTTCTTCCACTAGCTGACTCTTTGTATGTCATTTTTAAGGCGTTAAGGTGCATAATTTTGGGTGATTTAAGGTTTAAACAGTGTAAGAGAGTAATGTTAACTGTTATCTGCAAAAAAACAGTTTTTGCAAAAAGTGGCTTTTACAACGTTGTTCGCGGTTGTGCTTCAATTAATGAATAAAATATGTAGTGTCATAAGGGCTTAAGCAATGATTGGTTACTTAATTCATCGTCACCACCAACATTATACCGTAAGAGATTTGCCTCGATGCGGAAAATATTAAATGTTTGGAACAAAGTGTTAACGAAACACAAGAAATATTTACCAAAAGGCTAATTTTAACCCTGAAAGGTTACTCTTCATTTTGGAACTTTGAGGTTACCCTTCGTCGAATCGACGAACTTTTAAAAAATAATTCTAGCGGAACGATTTTTAAAGTAAAAAATTAAAAAAAAAAAATAAAAGTTATTCTTTGATGCGAATTTTAGCACTGTTTGGTGTTTTCAAATTCATAATTTTTTTAAAGCTTTCGTCATCAGCTTACGTTGTTGAAAAAAAGAGCGTAATTTGAATACACATATATATTTTATCATATGAGTAAATGAGCTTCGTCAATTCGACGAAGAGTAACCGTGCAGGGTTAAAAAAAGATTAACTGTTATTTTTAAATAAGGTGCAATTGAATTAAAGCCCATAGTTCATCACCAACATTTGAATTTTCAGTTAAATTCAGTTAAAGTCACCTCAAGGTGACTTTTGGCCCACCCAGTACATTGTAATCTTTTGTTTATCACTAAAGCTGCGGGAATATGAACGTTGCAATTTTTAATTATTATTCAAACGTGAAAATAAATTAAATAGCTAAATTTTAATTTATGAAGGCTTGTGTTTTGTAATAGCCCTTTTTCTTGAATATTTCAAACACTTCTTGCTTAGCCCATGTTTTGCTTAAAATTTAAATTTCAATAATTTACCTACCCAATAAAAAATTGAGCTTCGAAAAAATCAGGTTTGTAAGGGAGAAATTTTAGAGTTTCGATTACCATCTCGCTTACGGAAGAAGTAGCACTTAAAATGTTATTTTTTTTTTTTAAACAAATTGTTAAAGTTTATTCATTAATTTTACTGAATCTCTGTATACAGAAAAAATTATTAGTAGTTTTTATCAATTAAAAAAATTATTTAAAAAGTACTTAAATTTAATTAATGTGATAATTGAAACAATTAGTTTTTTTTGTTGAAAGAAAATTAAAATAATAATTTTTATTTAATTACCAGTTTAGTTGTTTTGAAATAAATTTTGAAATAAAATAATAATTAAATAACAAAAAATTATTTCTTTATAATAAAATAATTTTAACTTGTGAAATTGTTGTTGGAAATTTTCAAAATCTATCAACACATTGTTTACAACGGCAAAGTTTTTTGATCATTTTTTTAATTAAAATTAAAAATATCATTTATTGAAAAAAAAATATTCAATATATAAAATTTTTACAATTTTTAGTAATCAATATAATCATTTTGATTAAAGGTGCAAAATCAACAAATGGATTGCTTGATTCTATGAATTTAGTATTAATTTGGTGATTAGAGAAAATTTTAAATTTTTTCTGTGTATGTCTAATTGCGTAGCGCATAGTTGTGCACTTATTTATTTAAATGTAGTAGTAATTTTTTATTGGGTATATTTAGGAACTTTTTTATACCCTATCAGTATATTCTGGTATTGTTGTAGTATATAAGAATTATTTTGAAAAAATAAAATACATAATGCAACATTTAATGAATAAAATAAGTTTACAAATATGTTGAACTTCTAGCATGTACTTCTTTAACTACTTACCCCCCTATTCACAAACGATTATTAAATTTAACAAAAGTTTATTAAGGATAATTTTCATAGTAAATTTGTTTTTTAAACCTTTATTAAATTTAAAAAATTTTTATGAATACAGACAGGCATTAATCTTCTCAGAAATACTTCGGTCTTTTATTTGTGACTAATGGCTAATAAATCACTGATGGCTTAAACGCTGGTTTTGTTAAACTAAACTTGTATTGATATGCAGTTTAAACTCAACAACTATAAATCAGTGTCCCATGTATTATATGTTGTAAAAAATAACATGTGGCAGCACTACTATAAATCTTATCAAGTTCATATGGTCTGTATTGGTAGTTTAAACGCCCAATTTTATGCGTTTAAAGATGGTTTATAGTATATAGATTTGTTGGTTTATACACACTTTAAACCAAAAAGAGAGTTTAACTTGCTCTGATTTTTTAGCCCTATATATTATTGGACTTTTTAGTTAAACTAACAATAGTGAGTGTCATAAATTCGAAAAGACCGAATAAAATTTTCTAACCTTATTCTAAAATCCTTTTTCTAAAATCTTGTATTAAAAGTTTATTATAAAAGTCGCATAAGACTGCAATTAAAAGCGAATATTTAGATGATGGCAAAAGAGGATGTGTTGAGTTTTAACGTTTTCTTTTTTTTCTTCTAATAAAAGGTTATAGTTTTTCCTTTATAATGTCATAATATAATCATCCAACGTAATAAGCGGCATAATAAGAGTTTATAACAATATTTAAGTTACAGGTTGAAGCACGGGAACTGACGTCATGAACAGAAACACTTTATTTTAATTTAAAAATTATAATCCAATGAATTTTATCTATTATATAAAGTGACGACAAGAGAGTTCTTAAGATAAAATTAATTATAAAAATTGTCTACTTACTTTTCTGTTTACACTTAACTTAATTTGTAAAATTATTATAGTCAAAACAAAATTTGTTTTGGGATTTTTTCCAATTTAAGTGATTAACTATTTTAGCGTAAATAATAGAAGTTTTTAATATATGCAAGTGGCATTTGAACATCTCCTGAAAGTAGCAATTGTTGTAAAATTTTAAGTGTTAATATAATTGAAAAAGGTGTGATTGCAGACCCATGTGTCTCAGTTAATGAAATGGAGTTATTTAAACTGTTGAAAAAGTGAACAAATATAAATTACCTGTTCAATTAAAATCAAGGAACGTTTCTACACAGAAAAAATTAAAAATTGTCTCTAATCAACAAATTTATTCCAAATTCATAGAATCAAGCAACCCATTTGTTGATTTTGCACCTATTACCAAAATGATTATATTGATTACTAAAAATTGTAAAAATTTTATATATTGAATATTTTTTTCCAATAAATTATATTTTTAATTTTAATTAAACAAATCAGCAAAAAACTTTGCGGTTTCAAACAATGTGTTGATTGATTTTTACAATTTCCAACAACAATTCCACAAATTTAAATTATTTTTTTTTAAACGAAATTATTTTTTGTTATTTAATTATTAATTTAATTCAAAATTTATTTCAAAACAACTAAAATGTTTATTAAATCAAAATTATATTTTTAATTTTCTTTCAACAAAAAAGAATAATTGATTTAATTATCACATTAATTAAATTTAAAAACTTTTTAAATAATTTTTTTAATTGATAAAAAACTTCTAATAATTTTTTCTGTGTATATGCAAAACATTTTAAATATTTTCAAGCAAAACATCTACAAATAAAGCATTTTCGCCAACAGGGTTACCGTTGGAAGTTTTCAAAAATGATCACAAAAAAGGAATTTTCCAGAAAAAGGGGTCAAAAAAGACGCAGACCAGATGAAGAGCCACGGGAAATCGAACCGGCCACGTTACGAATCGACAAGGCAGATATTGGCAGATATTGGGTCCTTTCCAGGTTTCCAGGATCTTAGATAATGATCGATATGTGGACGAGGATTTACCCTGTTCCAGCCGAAAGCAACGCCACTATTGTTCTGTGTATGCTTCAGATGTGCTGAAGCCCTGGTGTTCTCTACCGCCTTTAGATGATGAAGACGATAATGACCACCTCAGCGAGGGCGCTGAATCAGGAAAGACCGAATTGTAGGCCACTGTAATTTTTTATTTTCTTTATTTTACGTTCTCTATTGTCTCTTAACGACATTGTTTTCTTTTTCTTAATGAATTGTTACTTTTTATTTATATTGCTTCTTTGACTTTAGTTTTAATTTCTTTTCAACTGTCCATGCGACAATGTCAAATAAATCATTCAAAATTATTCGCTTTGTGTTTCATTTGCTTTAAAATTTTTAAAAATTAAGCTAAAGTTTGATCAATTTACGGGTCACGCTTTTTTTGTATTTTTTCCTCAAATATTTGTTAGGGCTGAACATACCTTCAGATGAAGAATAAAGTGGGGTTGGTCAAACATTTGACCCATCTAGGGGCATCCTTGGCATTTCAGGGGCCAAATTAAGAAATTTTATTAAACCGCCATATTTGTATGGTTGAAATTCAAAAATTTAGCTGGTACAGCGCGAAGGATGCACCTTATGAATTTTTAAAAAACAAAAATTATTATTTTTTCAAAGTTATTTACGGGAATACAAAATTGATCATTAATACGATTTCTATATGACGTGCTAAATTCCCAATTTTTCATATTTGATAAATACACTGAAAATTATTGTTGAGGGAAAGCTAGCTTCTATGCGCATTTTACTGGTTGCTTAGGCCAGCTCATCAGGAAACCTTTTCCTAAGATTTTAGAAAGGCTAAAAATATTATACGAATAAAACCCTAAAGCGAATAAGAATTTTAAACACTCAAAGTCTTACTTGTAAGTAACAATATCAAAGCTTCAACAAAACACCAACAATAAACAGTGAGTTTATCTTTTCTTACATCCCACTACAATTGGTTGGGTTCTCTCCGACTCGAATAGTAGTTGTAAGTGGGTAAAAAGAAAAAACAAAATTAAAAAACAAATTGTTTCATTGTATTGTCTTCGTAAGAAAACAAAAAAAAAAACCAATTTGCCAATTCAGTTTTCTGCACGGGCACGCACATGCAAGTATATTGAGGCCAGTTTTCACGACTTAACGATAGCTAAATGTAGGAATTTATCGAACAGATAATGAGTTTTTAATTATCACAAGTTCTCTTTTACCTTAAAGTGAAGAATAAAGGCGCCCGTACACGACATGTTTTTGTCATCTGACATGTCAAATTTTCCACTGCAAAACACATACATGTCGTGTGTTACCTTTTTAACTTTGCTTCTGTAAAAGTCAGACGCAAAGCCATCTGACAAAATTTCAATTAGAGCGTGCTCTATTTTCTTCTGACAAACCATCTGACATCAGAAAGCTATGCCGGCAAGAAACCGGCAGCGGCGTCCACTATTGATGGAATCATTAGCCGGCTGAAGTTAATTTTTTACAATACCGAGATATGTTTGATCATCTTACCATTGAATAGAATTTATGTGAATATATATATAAAAACCGTTTTATTATAAAATCCTAAATTGGTATCTTTGAATTAAAAGAAAAAAATGTTAAGATGGCTGAACTATTTTACGGCGCAAATAAAACTTTGCATGGCGGCAGCAAGCTATTTTGAAACCGAGCACTACTTTGGTTTCTGCAATAACAATGCGAAAAAAACAGAGACAATGTCAGAAGCAAATTACATGTACGTTTGTGACCGAATTTTATAAAGCTTATGTAAAACAGCGATTTTGACAGACATGCACAATTACATGTGACTTGAAAATTTGACATGTCAGATGACAAAAACATGTCGTCTATATGCTCCTTAAGCTAAAGAGAGGAACGTTCTACCTTTAACTTTTGTCTTAAGGTTTAGATTTGAGATTGCCATATTATATTCACATATTTTTTATATATGGCAACTCCAATTATTCGTATATTTTGTAAATGTAAAAAAAGTACGTAGTTGCCAGTTCGTATTTTTATTTTGGCAAAAATAATCGGTATTTTCTTTAGTATTGCCACTTTTTTAAAAACGTTAAGTTTTGAAAACGAAAAATAGTTGAAGGTAACTTTATTCCTCACTAGTGCTAAAGGTAGCGTTAACTATATCGAACTTTAAAGGTAAGTCGTGAAAACGGGCCTAAGTATATTATCAAAGTTATTTACGGGAATACAAATACGCAAAATAGAAGTCAACTTTGGCTGACAGTGGTAAAATGTAAAAACCTGCAAAATGGAACGGAGTATTCAAAAGTGATTAATATTTTAAAAAATTTATTAATGTAGGTTTCTATCCAGTATTTACAAAATAAAATATCTCTCTTGGTTTTTGTTTAAATGGCTTATGTACCGGTCGCGAACGTACGATTTTTCCATATGTTTTTTTATTATTATCACCATGCATTCATTTTCCCATAAATATCTTCATATTTCCTTTACTAAAAATACTCCCTTTACAATTGATTGTATTGGAGAGATTGTGAAGAAAGAGTGCAAACATAACTTATTTTTTGCATGTAAAATAACTATATAAAAATGTCTTTAGAAGTAAATAGAAAATATAAGAAAATATAAAATTTTCCAGTTTCCAGCGCAATTTCTTCAAGTAAAACAGCTGAGATATGCTATGAAAGCATTCTTTTCTAAAAACAAAGACTTTTTTTTATAATAATAAACAATAAAAGACGAGGATTGTCAACATTTTATTTGTTCATCGTGGTAGACCATTCTGGGGAAATGCCCACATGTTAAAATTTACATTAACTTACAAATAAGTAAAATTAAATAAAAAAAATAACAAAACTAAAAAATTCATTGTATTAACTTATTCAAAATTTTATACTGCAAGTGTATGAGAGTTCAGTACTAGTATGAACAGCACAGACATTTTTTAAACGATTTGGCAGAAAAAACCGGTGACCGCTGTAAAATAAACTTTTTGTTAATTTATAAAAAAAAAACAAATATTGATCATGCTTTTAAAAATAAAGATGACAGATTATGAAAAAAGGAGGACATAAAAAGAGGACACAAATTTTATAAATGTCAGCCAGTTAAAATTTATGGTTGTCCTCTAAAAATAAGTACGTTTAGTCTTGTCAGGCAATACCAACATTTATAAGAAATTTATGGCGTAAACAGCTATTTTGGGTTGCCTTTCGCGAGATTCTTAAAACCAAAACTGTACAATTAATGTTATTTAAACATGTCAGGGTAACCAGCCGCCTGGGTTCGAATCTCAGGTCAGTCAAGAAAGAAAAATTATCAATAACAATTTTAATTTATTTTCATGTTGTAAAATTCCTTTCTTCATAAAAATAATTTAATGAAAAATTAAATTTGATGAACTTAAAGGTGCTATCAGACGAAATGTATTTTACATATGTACTGTCACTTTTCTTACCCATATGTAATTCCGTATGTATGTCAAAATTTTCTTAAATTTTTCTTTACAATATATTTTTTCAAGAAATTTCGTTTCAAAACAAACCAGCTGTTTTGTTTATGTTTGCCACAGAAAAATAGAGCGCGTTCTAATCGAAAAAATTACATATGTATTTCCACATGTATTTTACACATGCAAAGTTTCATATGTATCACACGATGTGTACAACTTTTACAGATGGAAAATTTGACAGTACATATGTAAAATACATACCGTCTGATAGCACCTTAAGCCTGATTAAAAAAAAAAAATTGGATTAAAACCATAAATAGTTCGACAAAATAACCACAATACTAATTATTGTTAAAGCTAAGGCACGAGCTCTATGTGTACATTTGTCCTTCAAGTTGTGCTGAAAAAGGTCAACAAGAAAAAGAAAGACAAACATGGAAAAACAAAAATGTACTTGGGACTTCAAGAAGAATTCTTGACAAAAAGTACGAAAAAACAGAAGTAAGGAAAAACATGTAAAATCAATTAAAAATTGATAATTTTTCGAAAAAAGCAAATTTCGATCTACCAAAGGTTAAAATACAATTTGGTTTAAGGATTGATGGTTGACTATTGACGTCAGCAGTCATCGATGGCTGCGAGTGTAAGACGGCAAATCCCTCTGAGGAGATCAAGTGGATGTAATCGAAACATGTCAGGGTAACCAGCCGCCTGGGCTCGAATTTCAGGCCAGCCGCCTGGGTTCGAATCTCAGGTCAGTCAAGAAAGAAAAATTATCAATAACAATTTTAAATAATTTTTATGTTGTAAAATTCCTTTCTTAATAAAAATAATTTAATGAAAAATTAAATTTGATGAACTTAAGCCTGATTAAAAATATTAAAATTTGGTTTATAACCATACATAGTTCGACAAAATAACCACAATATTAGTTATTTAAAATTTTATTAATTTGGGCCTTATTTGATTTCGTTGCGCTTTTATTTCAATTCAAAATTAGCGTTTTATTACATATGAAATTATGAGAAAGTTATAAGCCATTAAGTGGAAAAAGCCGAATTTATTTTTCACACAAAATTGCTTTTATTCAATTTAAATTAAAAAATCTTTCTTTGATTCAAAACCATTAATTAAATATATTTTGGTTTTTAAACACTTAATGGCGAATAACTTTCTTATTTTTTTGTCAGAAAGAAATAAATCATAAAATGTTCATTTCTAATTAAGCAAATTTAAACAAAATTTTTTAAATTACTGCAACTCACAGACCTGATAGAGGGCTAAAAGAACAGACTGATAAATTTTAAAAGACTTCTTTGTGTTTTCGTCCATACACCGACACTCCGCCCTAATGTGCAATGCAAAAAAAATCTAAAGCAAATACATAGGCGAATTGATTTGCAACAATTTTTGTTTCGCGAGTCTTTAAGTGGTATCTGGCAACTAATTATATTACCAGATTAAAGAAGGATTTGTAAAAACAACTTAGCCACTGTGAAATGCTTTTTTTTATTCAAAAAGATTTTTTTGGTCCATTTTCCGTTTACGTTAGTCGATTTTTTATACATTGTTTTGGGCGATTTAGCTTAGGTTCATTTTGCTGGTAGCCATAAAATTATATTTATTATAGCAATTTAAATTTATTTTCAAAACAATCAATAATATTATTTTGGAAAATAGTATATAATAAACCAAAACCAAAAATAAACTGTGCAAATTTCAAGCTGGTGTTTTCATCTAATTTAATTAAAATGGATTTTTAAACTTGTTCGCAGAATATTATATGTATTTAAATTTATTGTTTTATTATTTTGCCTCCTAGTTCAGTTAAATATATGTATTCCACACACATTAGCTTATTCTCACCGAATAGATGAGAAATAAAACCAAGGTTTGATTATTATTATAATTTATTTTAAATATGACTTTTTATGTTTATTTTAAACAAAAATTATTTAATTTTTTCTATTCCACCATTGCGGTGCAGCATACAAATGCAAAACCAAAATGTTTTGCTTTAATTAATCTAATATGTTTTTCATCTTTTACCACGAAAATTAGAAATTTTTTCATTTATATAATAATTGTTTAAAAACAATAAAAAATATTTTTATATCATTATTTTAATGAGTGCGATAATAAACTAATTATTGTAGCAACGAAAATTTAATCACCGAGTGAAAACCTGTGAATTAGGTTTAATTTAATATTAAATATTTTTTTTTTTTCATTTTTATGTCATTAAAGTAAGAATTCTTTGTTTTACAGTGCTGGATCTGAAATAGGTCTGTTCAAAGCTCTCCAGGGACTTATAGGCATCATCTTTAGGATATTTCACCTTTTGTTTTCTCATAATCCGACGAAGAAATCAGGTGCAGTCAATACCTAGGAGATCTGTACAACCTCTTGTGATCGCGCCTGAGCAGAGGTCCTTTCTATTACCATGGGAATCAGTAACATCCAAGGGCATGGCACCGAACTGATTATCGGAAATTCTTCTTGTTGGAAATGCTTTCTATCAAAACGATTGTGGGAGAGTTCGGCCTGAGGGAGGATAACCTCAAGGTGCAGCAAAGATTAGCAGCTCTGCATCAAGGGGCGATTCAAGAGATTTTACTCTCAAATTGCTTCCTGGGTGTGTTAGTTACGTTCACGTTACGCTATCCATCTTAATATTGTACACAGCTGTTTATGCAAAGCTTTCTGAGCATGAATTATTCAATAAGGTTATTTTTTAATTATATAAAATATCGTTTTTCGTCGCGGCATTTTAAGAAACTCTCACATTTAACAATGTTATATCAAATTTCATGACAATATTAATTTTCTTAAAGATATGAAGCATACTAAAGAAGATATTCGGTGTTTGGTTTTATGTGCGATATATGGTTAAATATATTGTTATTATATATCTAGTCAAAAAAAATTTATATTATTAAATTTAATGACCTTACCGATAGACATTGGATCCAATCGAATATGCAGAGAGTTTTTTCCGACACTAAAAATCAGTTGGAATCTTAGATTTTGAAATGTAACATCAAACGAAGTTAACAACGATATTGTAAAAATTTTTGGGGTTTTGTAACACCCAAGAATATTCCTTAGTTCGCCTTTTAAAATACTAATCGAATCACAGTCATTATCCGACTCGATCCGTCTATCTAACGGCTTGTATGTTTTGATCTACGTCCAGTGGAGTCTGCAGTAACAAAATCACGAATTCTGAAATCATGAAAATTCCAGTATTTTACTTTACTTGGATTATTGAATGTATCCCAGTTTAGATTTTGGTATTATTTTGCATTTAATTTTGCCTCTTAAATCCTTATAAAATTTGGTAAAATAACATGAATTTCTATTCCTAATTTTCGTACTTTATTAGTTACTTATATTATTCACATAATCATAGTGTGTTAAAAGTTTTAAACTAATAAAATTTCTAATCCAAATTTTTGATATTTTAATCAGGCTAAACGAATTTTAGAACAGGAAATGAATTAAAATTTTTATTGATAATTTTTCATTCTTGACTGCGCTAGGAACGGACGTTTCGATTGAAACCACACAATGTCTTGAGAAGGATTTGCCGTTTTAACACTCACCGCCATTGACGACGGATGGCAGTTAATAGTCAAACATCAATCTTGAAACCAAATGGTATTTTTAAACTTTGGTAGGCCGAAATTTGCTTTGAATGATTACCTATTTTATTAAATTTATATGTTCTCTCTTACTTCTGTTTTTCGCACTTTTTGTCAAGAATTCTTCTTGAAGTCCAAAGTTCAATTTTCGGTTTTTTTATGTTTTTGTCCTTCTTTTTCAGCAAAGCTTGAAGGACAAATATAAACATGGAGCTTGAGCCTGAGCTGTTACACAGAAAAAAATTACGACAAATCAATTGTCATATTGAATACCATATTCGTCAATACAATTGACTTTTTAATTAAATAGGCACCAACAACTAAAGTTGTAAATACAAAAAATTATTTTGTTAATTAAAATTGTTAAAACTCAACAAATATTTTAACAATGAGTTTGTAATATTGAATGAAATATTTGTTAACAATTAAATATAATTTTTGATTGTGAGTTTGTCATATTGACAAACTACTTTGTTGCTAACTAAGTCAAAAAAAAAGATGCAATTAAAAGTTGTTTTTTTATTATTTTTTTAGCAAAATATAAAATAACATCACTAATAACATTATACATTATTTAATCCACAAATAAGACCTGGATGTACTGGGAGGTTCATACATTAGCACAAAACGGAATCTTGGCACCATTATCAGCTATATTTCAAAATCTATAATTTATAAAAGAATGTTTCAAATTTATTTATAAATTATTAGATAATAACGTTACTTACCGTATAGATTGATTTAATTTCGCAATAATCATCATATCGTTTATTCCTTTAAAGATTTTAAATCGAAGATCCAGAATCCAGATTTTATTTATATTATATTATATTTTTAATTTTTTGACACAAAATTATTTTTTTCTTATAATTTTCTACAAATGAAACAAATTGTTAGTATGACAATTTACAAACATGTTAATTAAGAAAATTGCTAAAAATATGAGAAAACTTTCAACAAATTTTCTTTAATTACTAAATAACTTTTGTTATTTCTTTCTGTGTAACATTAATAAGTATTGTGTTTGATTTATTGAACTGTTTAAAGTATTTAATCCAAATTTTTATATTTTAATCAGGCTAAAAATTTCTAAAAAATATATTACATTTTTGTACTTTCAGACGATATAAAATCATAAAGGTAAGTTTTAAATTAATATATAAACCGGAAAAAATTAAATATAAGCATTGAAATTTAGTAAGAAAGAGTTCGGTCAAGGCAGCATTATGAAACCCTACACCACAGTATTTGCAGACCACTTTTTGAGATTGTACTCTTTTTCCATAGGCAGCCATGGACCTGCCAAAACAACCTGGGAGTTGATTTTTAAAAATATTAAAATTATTATAGAAATCGGTTAGATAAGTAGTTAGACACTATACCGAAACTTAAAACTTTCTTAAAATGTATTCAATAAAAATCTTATTTCATAAAAATCACATTCTTTCACTAATTTTGAACTAGATTTGGCATTGTTCCACTGTACGATATTTCGCTGCTGTTAATTTTTGGCAATTATCGTGTAAAAAACACAGCTTCGTGTAAATGAATGTGAGCGATGTAAACATATATACAGATTCAGTTTAATTATAATCTGATGAATTATTAGCTTAATTTCATAATTAAGCATGTGCATTGCAATCTCTGTGTGCAGACGGCTCATGTCTCATTGGCATGAATGCTACTTTATTGGCAAGAGAGACGGGGGGAAAAAAGCCAATTATGCAATAAAACCAATTAAATGCCGGAAAATAAAATTCGGAGAAAATCTCAAATAATAAATTTGATAGATTCCTATAAAATTTGGGAACCGAAAATTCTTTTAAATTTATTGTCATAACTAGGGATGAGATTTTCATGCATTAAAAAAAAATAGAAAATATGCGCTTAAAGAAAGCACTAAAAAAATCCAAAATATGCACTAAAAAAATAAAAAATATGCACTAAAAACTTAAAAAATTTCTATAAAAATCGTTTTTCAATTTTACTAAAAACAAAAATATAAAAACTCAGTCTATTGTTATTTAAATAACTTTAAATAACTAATTAAAATGTTTGTTTGTTTAAATAAATAAGTACTGTTTCATTAAAAGTAAAACTTTGTGTTGTACTTGAAAAATGCCGCTGCATTTTGAAAAAATAAATTTTCAAATCCCACTTTAATTTCAGATCAGATAAGAAATATGTATTTGAAATTTATTTTATTTTTTGAAGTCCTTAAATTTTTTTTGCAAAACGTTTTGGATTTTTTTGAATCTGTCGGCCGATTCTTCTTTCCACATTCTTTCTAACATTCTTGTTACTACTGGCTGCAGTGAAAGGGCAATCAAGGGAAACATTTCATTAAAAACTGCAATATTATCTAATTTTCTCTGCAACGCGGTATAACCCATGTGCCAAGCAAGTAACTTGTAACAGGTTTAGGTAAAATATTTTTACCCATTGGAAGCCTGAACCATGTAAGGTGCTGTATCGTTTTAAAAAAGAAGGATCTTTTGTCGAAATATTGAAAATCTTGAATTAAAAGTAAAGCTTAAAAATAATATATTTATTTATTTTATAACTTTTTTGGAAGTTTTTTTTTTGTGTTTTTGAAAAGTTTTTATAATATAAAAATTAAAAAAAAAATCACTCAAAACATGCAAAAGTATGCGTTAAATACCTAAATATGCAACAATATGCATTTTCACCAAAATATGCAACAATATGCAGAAACAAATCGATGCCATTTTAACGCAAATTTAATGATTCGGAAAGAAAATTGGTCGACATCGTCAAAAAACATGCGTTTGCATGGAAATCGCATCCCTAGTCATAACTAACGGCCAGCCCAAAAGTGACTCGTTTAGCTAACGTTTAAAACACAGACAAATTTTGAAATATTGTTTTTGTTTAAAATGTAAGTTAAGCGAGTCACTTTTGTACTCGCGTTCTAAAAACAGGCAGTAAGTTTTTTGTTGGTTTCTTACTTTAGTGGCTTATTAAAAATAGCAATTATTCGGAATAACCAATAACCTTTCGTTTTAAACTTCTTCCAAACAAAATCATTATTTAGTGTTTCTATTAAACTTTTCTTGGTAGTAAAATATTCAGTTTGTTTTGATTTAGGATTATTTATATGTATTTATATATATATCTTAAATAGCAAGAGCAAGTAGAACTTTACTTGTTTTCTGCTTATAACATCACAAGTGTATTACTTTATTCTATTTTTATTTTTATTTCATTTTGTTTATAATTTTTTTTTTTTTTTTCTTAAAAAACTCGAAGTTTTGTTTTTAACATTTCTTTTGAAAACTTGATTATTCTTTAGTAAACACAAGAGTGATTTTGCTGAAATCTAGTTTTGATTGAGTTTTAATCTAATATAATGTAAATTTCTATTGCAAAAAAAAAAAAAAACTTATCCAAACCAAATTTTTTTTTTGGACACAAATTGCAATCACTTTCAGCAAAACTTCTTGTATCTAATAAAATAAACTTTTTGAAAATTTAAAAAAAAAATTAAAAGTTTATTAAATATAAAATGCTCAATAATTTGCATTTAACATAAAACAATGGAATTGTTCATGTTAAGAAAATCAAATACAATATAGAGGATTGGTTAAAATTATTTTTTACAAATAAATACAATCCAGTGTTTATGAAGCAATTAAAATTTTCTTATTCTGTCTTCAATGACAACTTTACTGTATAAATAATTTGCATGATGTTTGTAAATAGTGAATAATTGCCAACTACTTTCAGTTCGAAATGTGTATTAAATGTAGACTGCAATTTGAGGTTTATGCAGCAGTTGCGGACCTTAATTAGTAGGGATGAGGTTTTCATGTACTAAAAAATCGAAAATGTGCGCATAAAATATGAACAAATACTCCAAAATATGCATTACAAAAATAAAAAAATATGCACTAAAAACTCGACCATTTTCAATAAAAAAATCGTTTCTTTTTATTTTATTTAAAACAAAACAAAATAAAAAATTCTATTGCTGTTTTTATTCTATTGTCATTCAAAGGTGATGAATTTCATTTAAAAATCGAGATAAAACTGAAATTTTGAACCCGACCCCCTCAGATATCGATGAAATTTTGTTCATAGCTAAATTTGATCAATACAAACAAACTCTCATTTTTAGAAATGACTGTTTTGCGATTTTTTGGGCGTGACACAGTGGGAACGTTTTCGAAAAAACGCGAAAATGGTCGAAAAGAGCTCCATTTAAACTACAATAACTCAGAATCGGCTAAACCGATTTCCATGATCTTGGTATCATTAAAAAGATATTTTAACAGGCTTTATGACACGTTAAAAAAAAAAAAAAAGAAATACACTGTAAAAAAATTTATAACAAAAAAAAATTTTAACTGACGAAAAAACCAAAAAGATCAAGGGTTTTTTTACAGTGTATTAATTTTTTAGAAAGGTTTATCCTTCATCTATACCATATCAAAAAATAAAAATGGGTTCTTTTTTAGTTTTTTTTATATAATTTTTTAAGTAGTGTCACTTCTAGTAATTGCCCTTATATTTTATAACAAAAAAAAATTTTTGGTAACGAAAAACCAAAAAAGATCAAGGATTTTTTACAGTGTATTACTTTTTTAGAAAGGTATTTCCTTCACCTATAACATATCCAAAAAGTAAAATGGGTTCTTTTTTATTTTTTTTTTAAATAATTTTTTAAGTAGTGTCACTTCTAGTAATTGCCCTTATATTTTATAACAAAAAAAAATTTTAGGTAACGAAAAACCAAAAAAGATCAAGGATTTTTTACAGTGTATTACTTTTTTAGAAAGGTATTTCCTTCACCTATAACATATCCAAAAAGTAAAATGGGTTCTTTTTTATTTTTTTTTTAAATAATTTTTTAAGTAGTGTCACTTCTAGTAATTGCCCTTATATTTTATAACAAAAAAAAATTTTAGGTAACGAAAAACCAAAAAAGATCAAGGATTTTTTACAGTGTATTACTTTTTTAGAAAGGTATTTCCTTCACCTATAACATATCCAAAAAGTAAAATGGGTTCTTTTTTATTTTTTTTAAAATAATTTTTTATGTAGTGTCACTTCTAGTAATACGTACCGAAAGTCTTTTTTGAACTTTTTCACGTAAGTTTCCTTGTTTAACAGTAATTGAATCTTGCGATCCAGGCATCATTAGGCTAATTTCATCATCTTCATAATACAACTTGACTGTGCTTAGAGTTTCGGTTGGTAAACTACGTCTGCTCATTTTAAAAAGATTGATATCTGCAAACTTCGTTTTATTCATTTGGATATCTTTACTTTTTTTGATACAATCGTGAGATATATCATCCCCAAAACGATTTTTAATTTCTGCGTGACTCATATTGATTGGTAAGAGAGATAAAAGTTTTTGCTTTTCCAAAAGATTTGAGCTGTTCTCTATTTGATATTTGATGTTTTCCAAAATTTCTTCGTAAATGGCTTTGACGTTTTCAAGTTGCGCTGACAAATCAGATAATGGATCAGCTCCAAGTGAATCTGCTATATTTTCGAAAATTTGCAGTGATTTTCTATTTCTGAATGCATCTTGTTTCATATATTTCCTTTTAAGAGGCGACATTTGGTTTGGTAGATGAGGAATAATATGATCATTTATATTTTCAATGACTTCCGTCCTTTCGATGTTTGCATTACAAGATGGAAGTTCATTCAATTCTTCGCTAACTTCATCGCTGGGCGTTGTTGGTAAATAATTTGAGACTTCATTCTGCTCCACGTTGGATTCATTACGACTGCGCGCTTTTCTCAGTGTATTCCGGCAAGTTTCGCAAATACGGCTACAATGAATGTTGGCGACAGCTTGAAAATATTCAATTATATTTGCAGCCTCGTTTTCAAATATTTTACGAAGCGAAGCGCAACACTTATTAGATATTTTTATGCATCTGTACTTATTGTTTGAATTCATATTCACTCAAATTTTTAAATTATACGCGTAAAAATTGTAATGGGATATCTTGGCTTCTCGAAACTGTTTATAATTATGAATTATGAATTTTTTGTTCTATATATATTTCTCTTTATTATGGGTAAAGTAATAAATGTTTATGACAAAATAGAAAATTATTATGAAGAATACAACTAGAAGTGACACTACTTAAAAAATTATTTAAAAAAAAAATAAAGAAGAACCCATTTTACTTTTTGGATATGTTATAGGTGAAGGAAATACCTTTCTAAAAAAGTAATACACTGTAAAAAATCCTTGATCTTTTTTGGTTTTTCGTTACCTAAATTTTTTTTTTATAAAATATAAGGGCAATTACTAGAAGTGACACTACTTAAAAAATTATTTAAAAAAAAAATAAAAAAAAAACCCATTTTACTTTTTGGATATGTTATAGGTGAAGGAAATACCTTTCTAAAAAAGTAATACACTGTAAAAAATCCTTGATCTTTTTTGGTTTTTCGTTACCTAAATTTTTTTTTTTTATAAAATATAAGGGCAATTACTAGAAGTGACACTACTTAAAAAATTATTTAAAAAAAAAATAAAAAAGAACCCATTTTACTTTTTGGATATGTTATAGGTGAAGGAAATACCTATCTAAAAAAGTAATACACTGTAAAAAATCCTTGATCTTTTTTGGTTTTTCGTTACCTAAAATTTTTTTTTGTTATAAAATATAAGGGCAATTACTAGAAGTGACACTACTTAAAAAATTATATAAAAAAAACTAAAAAAGAACCCATTTTTATTTTTTGATATGGTATAGATGAAGGATAAACCTTTCTAAAAAATTAATACACTGTAAAAAAACCCTTGATCTTTTTGGTTTTTTCGTCAGTTAAAATTTTTTTTTGTTATAAATTTTTTTACAGTGTATTTCTTTTTTTTTTTTTTAACGTGTCATAAAGCCTGTTAAAATATCTTTTTAATGATACCAAGATCATGGAAATCGGTTTAGCCGATTCTGAGTTATTGTAGTTTAAATGGAGCTCTTTTCGACCATTTTCGCGTTTTTTCGAAAACGTTCCCACTGTGTCACGCCCAAAAAATCGCAAAACAGTCATTTCTAAAAATGAGAGTTTGTTTGTATTGATCAAATTTAGCTATGAACAAAATTTCATCGATATCTGAGGGGGTCGGGTTCAATGCATCTCGATTTTTACATGAAATTCATCAGGTATATTATTTTTTAAAACTTAATTTAAATAACTACATAATTTAAACTTTTTTTTGCGTAATCAAAATAATACTTTTTTATATTATCAAAAGTAAGCCTTTGTCTGTTAAAAAGCTTTTGTACATGGAAAATGATTTCTCAACGTCAACCGAAGTTGAGGTATATTTGAAGGGTGAGAATATTAATTTTCTAGTTCAGATCCCTCATTTGAGTCCAGATCAAAAATAAATGAAATTTGTTTTATATTTTGCAGGACTTCAAAATATTTTTTTGCAATACATTTTCAATTTTCTTTTAATTCGGGCTATTTTTCCTTCCACGTGTTAATTTTACTTTCTGCCATATCAATTAATTTGAGCTGACTATTAAGTGAACTAAATCCTTCCAATTTAGTTATTGTTTCACCAATATATCCGAAGTTGAAAAATCAAATACTAATTTACTTTTGATGTTATTTAAATTTAATATTTCTTTTACTTTTTTTATTTCATAAGCATTGTTCATAACAAGTTCTTCAATAACATTCTTAAATTGCTCAAAGTTTTTTGAATAGAATTCTAAAGCATCTATCCAGCTTCCCATTCTTGTTAATACTGGCTGCAGTGGTGACGGTATCAAGAGATATATTTCATTAAAAATTGCAACTCGTAAAGGTGCCTTTCAAAATGTTTTTTTTTTCCGTATGAAACCAATAAATCAATATTATCGAATTGGCTTCAAAATTTCTCTGAAACTCGGTGTTACCCATAAGCCAAGCAAGTAACATGTAACAGTTTTGTATAAATTGTTTTAGGACAATTGGCCGCCTTAGCCATGTAAGGTGCTGCATTGGTTAAAAACTGAAGGATCTTTTGTCGAAATCTTGTATTCTCAGCAGTGCTCAAAAAAAATTATTAATTGATTTAAAAAAAAAAAATTTGCAAAAATTGTATACGATTTTGAAATTTTTTGAAGAACTTTTTTTATAATATGGATATTTAAAAAAATATATCACTCAAAAATGTAAAAGTATGCAAAAATATGCAATTAAAACAATATATGCAAAAGTATGCATTTTTACCAAAATATGCAACAATATGCAATAACAAATCGATGCCATTTTAACGCAAATTTAATGATTCGGAAAGATAAGTGATCGACATCGATCTAAGACTATCGACAAAAAATATGTATTTGCATGAAAATCGAATCTCTATTAATTAGTAATAATTTAAACTTAATTAAGCAAAGATTTTGATTTTGTCGACATATTCACGCAGAGAAAAAACATGTTTAAATATGGTAACCTCCAACAATACTATGTTTAAAGAAAATGTTAACCATATTATGTTTAATTTAACAATATTTTGTCACCGACAATCATATTATGGTTAAACTAGTCCCCTATCAAGAAGCCACAACCATATTATGGTTGCCTCTAAACATGTTATTCACGAATAATCGCGTAAGTCGGTTTTTAACGAAATTGAGATAATGATGTCAAAGTGCTACATTTTGCATTAGGTTTTTATAAGTATTAAGGTTTTTAGAATATAATGTAGTATTATTAATTTTTTTCTGCTAAAAACAACTTAAGTTAACTGTTTAATAAAATATTTTGCTATTATAACGATTTATGTCGACATACATCGCCAAAAATTGTAAAATTGCTGAATATGTTTCCAAATAAAAAGCATATGTGATGTTATGTTGTTATTCGTGCAAAAAATATGAAAGTATTTTTTGAAAATTTGTCTATTAATAACAACTTATATGTACATGTTCGTTTATTGTTGACTTCTTTAGTTGCAACAACAGCAGATGAGCGGTTGTTTGTAATTTTAAGTCCATACGTTGTGCTATAAGTATCAAAAACTCTGAATATGTCGCCAACTTGTGTGCTAAAAATAACAACGTAAGTCGTCATGTGTGATTAAAATGATAACATTTATTTTCACAAAAAAGAACTTATGTGGAGATATGATGTTATATTGCACACACTTAATGAGTCAATCAAACACATGTATTTTTAATCCTTTTACAGATTGTGATCCTGTGAGGATTTTTTCATGAAAACTATGTATAATACGTAGAAAGTCACTGTTAAGAGGATAGTAAAGAAAAAAGTTTTAAAAAGCATCTACAGAAGCCGCAATTGAAAAAAGTAATTGTTTTTGCTCTCCTGAAAAGTTTGGTTTTATAACTTACGCGATTATTCGTGAAAACCACAGAATTATGACAGTAATTTGTTTTTAAATTAACAATATTTTTTTCCTCTTTTTCAAGAACATGTTCGTTCTTTCGCTCTAAATTAAAATAGTTTTGGAGAGTTTTCGAAATAGAAACTAAAATATCGTTGCCATACTCTACCATGATAAGGATGCTATTATGAGTTACACTTACTAAAGCTATGTTCACATTATGTGTATTTGTCATGTGGAATGTCACTTTTTTACCCACATTGTTAGCTCATATCATGGTAATTTAACCATTCTGAGCTGACGACATGTGATTTCATTTGTATGTCACAATTTGAGTTTTACATAAGGTTTATAATTAACATGTTTGCATGTTGGTATGTACCGTACATTTGACATAACCTATCAAAAATAAAAAAAAATACATACTTACTATTTTCAATAATAAATTTGTGTATTTTTTATATTTATTAAAATTTTGTTAATAAAAAACAGTTGATGTCAGATACGTTGTCACTTGAAAATAGAACTAAATCAAAAATATCATGTGTTCTGTTCACAGAGAAATAACACATGATATTGCTTGGAGGAGTTCAGATGATATGTACAAATTTAACATGTAAAAAATTGACAATCCACACGACAAATAGACATAATGTGAACACAGCTTAAGAATAATTATAATGTATATGTGCACAAAATACTGGTCGTAATTATGTAGTGTAAAAAAAACTTTAACTGATACATAGGCTTTTACTCGTTCAACGACAAATCCCAATATATGTCTGGGATTTCAAGGAGTCCCCATAAAAAATTTTGTGTTATAAGGTTAAAAATCAGCCAAGAGTATGAACACGAAAACAAAGTATTGTAAATATTTCGACAACAAATTCTTAACAAAATTCTAAACAAAACGTTGAAAACAAAGAGTGTGAAAAATGTCATTGTTGTCAAATTGATAACACTCTGTGGTCAAATAGATATTGCCTGGTTGTCATTACTAATACAGATTTTCAAAGTATTATGAGAAAGAAAAAAACCATAAAGCAAAGTATATTTTTTAATATAAATTCGGTTTAATATTTTTCTGATTACATTAAGGTGGATCTCATTTTCTTATTTTCCAAAGCCGAAAGGCAATTTTGTGTGAGGTTAAGATAAGAAAAAAGCTTGAGCTAAACTGGTATAAAATTGGCATGCTACGCAAAGGTTAAATTGCTTTGTGTTATAATGATTCTCAAAATACTTTAAGAATCTGTGCTGGGTCTTTTCAAAAAGGTGCATTTAGATTACTCAAAATTTTATTTGAAATTACTCGTTCAATTTATTCATTTTTTTAAATTGAAGTTTTTAATTACTTTTTTATTGATACCCATTACGACTTTAACAAATTACTTTTAAAAATCAAACGCTCATTTATATAAGATGTGTGACTCGTCAAATGGTAAGCAACTCTAACGACAACTCCATGTAAAATGGAATGTTCCCATTCATATAAAGTGTTATAACTCAACCCAGTCTCTACCACCAAAAAACCTATTGCAAGACTACTTTAGTGTCGCTACCATCTAGGGTAAATATCCGGCTAGTAGTCAAATTATGATTTTGATTTTAAAAGCTCTTAAAAATTTCATATAAAAATATTTTCTCAAAACTCAAAAAATCATTAAAACACTTAAAATCCATTTCCGCCAAATCCTGTTAAAAAGCCAAAACTTGTAAATATCAAGTACCATACAGAATATTAAATACTTCTAAAATGTAGCCTTTTAAAATTCTAAACATTTAATTTTCTCTTACCGTTTAGGATTTCAAATTTTATTTCAACCTATTATATACAAAACAAAAAGAAAAAAACCTCAGTTCTATTCTTTGACAATCTATTCAGGTATCTAATTAAAATGTTGTTAACTGCTATTGAAATGCGGAGAATAAAGCAAATTAATTTTAGTACCTTCTATTTGGTGAAAGTCTACTTTTTAATTAAATAGTGAATAAAAGCTGAAATTTACGCACACAAATTGTTAAACTTTTTACCATTCATTGTTTTACAGCTTTTAATTAACGGCCTTTTGGATAACGGCTTTGTTGAAGCCCTAGATGTTTTATTTTTTATTATAAAATATCTTAACTACATTTTTACTTTGAATTTATTTGTTTATGCCAATTAAAGGAAAACAATGGAGAAGGCTGTATTTGGCGTGCTTTATCTATGATAAACCTCGGCATTAATTAAAGCAAAACCGTGAACATATTTAAATAGCAAATTAAATATTTATGCGATTCATATTTGACTATTAGGTTATTTTGTTGCTTAACCCTAATGTGCTCGGTAGTCTACATTTGTAGCATTTTTGCAGAAAAAGTTGAATAAAAAAATATTTTCCACAACAGCAATTCGATTCTAAGCAGTTTTCGCCACTAACACGTTAAAAAATAATTAACTGATACCCCTATATCCTTCTCTTCAAAATGACCATCACCTGGCCGGTAGTCTACAAATGTAGACACCATATAAAATGTATAGAAATTCACATCACTCTCCTACTTAACTCAAATTTTTTTTTTTCTCACATTCGCTTAAATGTATGCGAATCATAAAAGCGAATATTTAATAAAAAAAAATAGTCGCACCTTCTAAACTAAGAGAAATCAAAAAAAAAAAGGTTATATTTTTAAAAGGAAATATTCTTTATATTTTTATTTTTTTTAAATTCAACAAAACCTTCCCTTTTACTTGGTACCCCAAGTTTGCTTAAGATTATTAGTTACTTATAGCCGATGTGCGAATGAAATTCGAATTTGTTTTTGTTTTAAATGTAATTGTACGAAAGAAAGAACTCTTTCGCAAATCGAAAATAGGCAGTTTTATAAAAAAAAAATTATTTTAAATAAGTATTTTTGAAAAATTTTTAATATTTTTAATTAGGCTTAAGTTCATTAAATTTAATTTTCATTAAATTATTTTTATGAAGAAAGGAGTTTTACAACATGAAAATTAATTAAAATTGTTATTGATAATCTTTCATTTTTTGACCGTGGCCGGGATTCGAACCGCGGCCGGCAGGTTACCATGATATGTTTCGATCGCAACCACTCGATCTTCTCAAATGGATTTGCCGTTTTACACTCGCAGCCATCGAAGGCTGCTGACGTCAATAGTCAAACATCAATCCTTAAACCAAATTGTATTTTAACCTTTGGTAGATCGAAGTTTGCTTTTTTTGAATGATTATCTATTTTAATTGATTTTACATGTTCTTCCTTACTTCTGTTTTTTCGTACTTTTGTCAAGAATTTTTCTTGAAGTCCAAAGTACATTTTTTGTTTTTTCATTTTTGTCTTTCTTTTTCTTGTTGACCTTTTTCAGCACAACTTGAAGGACAAATGAACACATAGAGCTCGTACCTTTTTCAGCACAACTTGAAGGACAAATGAACACATAGAGCTCGTGCCTTAGCTTTTAACAATAACCATAAATAGTTCAACAAAATAACCACAATACTAATTTTTGAAAAATGTTAAGTTCTTTAAAAAGGAAAAGAGATGAGGAAATGAAAAATCAAATACGAAATTTGACTATGCTTTGTCTCTAGAAGGACATATAGAGGTGTTTCTGCCCAAATTTAAATTTGTCACAGTGTTATTTTTGAAATTGAATTTTTATATGTATTTCTATTTATATTTACTTCGGTTTTTTTTTTTTGTTGTTTTTAATATATGCTTTTATTATAGTGTTTGCAAAATGTTAACAAAATATGTATTTGTTTGTCTGTTGCTAAAAACAGTAAATAACGTAAGGAATTTTTTTAGACACGTAGGGATTTTTTTAAATTTCTCCTGGCAACACTGGTATGCATGCTGGTGCTTGCATATTTAAATTTATTAGATTTTATTAATATGCATTAAAGTATAAAACTCTGCTTACTAGTGTTCTTTTCATATGTGGGCATTGTTTTCCATACAAATACATATTTGCTACAAATGTAGACTTACGACCGCCGACGTAAGCTTACAATCCCGAGCACATAAAGGTTAAGCTCATGCCGTATGGAAATTATAGCCCAAAAATTTTTACATCAGTTGTTTTTTTAGCTGCATAAGAACTTTCGATATACCCGGGTGCGCATGTTGCGATGGTTAAAGTTTAAAAACATTTTTTTGAGTATTAAAGGAGCAAAAAAATAAATCTAGAATCTGAATTCGCTTTCTTTTAAGTTAAATAAGGACGATCCAGAAGCTTGTTTAAAAATTTTAACCTCTTAAGACCCGAACATTAACCCACTGAATTTTTACATTTCTTATATATTTTTTATTCCTTTTTGGGAGCAAATAAGACAACTGTATATTTTTTTTATTTGAATTCTTAGAAATTACTGGTGCACATATGTGTACCTCAGGTTTTAAAATATGAATAATTTCAACGTAAATCCTTAATTTCTTAAAATTTTAACTGAACCGATTGAGAAAAGGGCTTATTAACAATTTGTTTTATCTTATGATGTGTAATTTAAATTTCGGTTCTTATTTTTTTTTTAATTTTTATACCCTCCACCACAATTAGTTGTGAAAAGGGTATACTAAGTTTGTCATTCCGTGTGAAACTTTTTTATTATTCATCTCAGACCCCATAAAGTATATATATTCTGGCTGCTTGAGTAATTCTAAGTCGATTTAGCCATGTCCGTCTGTCTGTCCGTCTGTCCGTCTGTTGAAAACACGCTCACTTTCGAAAAACACAAAAGAAATAAACAAACTAGGTGTCAAATTGCTTGTAGTTATCCTAAGCAGTTTGGGATTGAATTTCAGCAAAATCGGTTGAGTAGGACCAGAGCTATGAATCAAAATGTGGGACCACCACCTTCAAAAACTTGATAATTTTGTTACAAAAACTAACATAAATGATGCAAAAATGCACGGAATGACATACGATTTTGCACAAGTCCGTTTTATTCGACTAGAAATGACACTGTAAAATTTCGCGAAGGTCGGTCAATAATTTACCCTAAGCCCCATATAAACACTACTCCCGGAAAACAGTTTAGTACGCATAAAACCGTAAAAAATAATGCAATCATAACAAATTTTGGCTCGTCACAATTGTATAGGACTATAAATGATACTGTGAAATTTCGTGAAGATCGGTACATAATTTACCCTAGGCCCCATATATGCCCTACTCCCGGAAAACAGTTTAGTCTCCTAAAACCATAATTAATAACAAATCGTCACAGTTTAAGATAATAATAATAAAAAGACATCATACAGATATTACTCCTTAAACGTTCGAACTGTCGGTGGAGGGTATCAAAGATTCGGCACAGCCGAATATAGCACTCTAACTTGTTTTCTTTCTTTTTGTTCTTTTTATATGTTTTTATTGATTTAAATGATTTATTAATATAAAATATCATTCTATATGTGATTTAAAAGCATTTTTAATGCAAAAATACTGTTTTAAATTTTTATTCGATATTCCGGATAATTTGCTAATCCGGATTAAGAGGTGCAATCAATCATCCGTATTATCAAGCTTTTACTGTATGAAGATTCAATAAATAAGTATGAAAAAAATAATGGAGGCAACCGAACTATGGTTGTGGCTTCTTGATAAAAAACTAACTAAGCCATAATGTGGTTGATGATGGTAATAAGATGGTTAAGTTTACCATAAAAATGGTTACGTTAACGATAAAAATTTTTGTTGGATGGGAATATATTTAAAAATGTTTTTTCTCTGCTTTTCCTCTACTTTTTACATAAAATTTATTTATGTTTTTTGAAAGTAAGCCCCTAGGTTTTATTTTATATTTGCGTTAAAATATGGAAGCATATAGTGCCAAACTGCCAGATTGGCCCTCTTTAATATTTAATCACCAAGGCCAAACTGCACTTTATTGGTCTTTTAGTAATTTTTCTTATTCATTGTAATGTTTAGATGATAATCGTGCTAATTAAATAGGAAAATTACTAAATTTCTCGAAGAACCCGAACAGCATTTTGGCCCTTTTACGCAACAGCGTCGATTAATTTTAAATATTGCTAACAAACAAATTAAAAATACGTCTGCACACTTCAAAACTAATATTTGAATTCACAATAAATTAAATTTACCTAAAAATATGACGCATAACCAACTTTCCCCGACCATAGGATTTAAACACTTTAAAGCCATAAAAAATTAAAACACCTTGACTAAAAAATATTTATTGCTTAAGGTCACGAATATTTGTTATGGTTTTTATGCCAATTATTGAAAGTTCTGCTTTGTGCTTTGTTCTTTGTTCATAAATTTGTATTTATTCCTTCTTTTTGCGCATTTCACAGAAAGAGTTTTAATATAAAAATGTTTTCTTTGTTGCAATTGAATATAAAGCATTATTCTACACAACTTTTCCAATCGAATGTACATGCATGTACCGATTTTGTTGTTTAATTCAATACACAAAAATTTTGTTTGCAAATGAGTCAACAAAAGAGAAAAAAAAACTTTTTAAACATATACCTAAAACAATAGTGCGAATTGTGTTTAACCACAAAAACCAATAATATTTTTGTTTGGCTTAAATTGCGTATCATTGTACATATAAATGTACTACATACAAATAAAGACCAAAAATTAATTGTTTTGATTTGATGCAAAGGTAAACAAATAATTATAGAATATATTGGGAAACCGAATAAGCAGTTATGCAATTATTTTATAGAAAATATTAATTTTCAGATTTGAACATCGTTATAGTTATATGAAATGAAGTTAACTTTAATAAATACAGGTTTGTGAAGGAGCCAATATGTACATTAGGGTTGTTACAAGAAATGAATGTTGGATTTTTCCATCGGGGCATTACTCTAAAATGTGCCAATGGCCCAAATAATCCGATTGACAAAGTATCAGCTAAATCAAATATCATAAACACGTGCCTCATTGAGCATAAATTAAGGAAAAACAGAGATTTTTCACTAAAATTCGTATTTCTTTGTCTTTACAACCGAAACAAATCATGAGTCGAGTCTTATTTGATAGGAAATTTTATTCTTATTAATTTTGATTTCTATAATTTTGTTCCATATACTAATAGATAAAGAGATATTTAGCATTAATTAAGGACAAAGAAATACGAAATAATAATTTATGCTCAATGCGACACGTGTTGGCGTTATCCGATTAGGCTTTAACTTTTCCAATTGAATTTTCTAGGCTATTGGCACATTTAAGTGGGGTGCCCCAAAAGGTAACACCTAAAAAAATTTACCATATACCTTGTAACACCCTAATGTACATATGTACATAATTATAAAAATTTCTCACTGCTCAAAATAACGTATGAGTAATATGTATTTGCATATTATCAAGCACAAATATTCATCATACGTATAAGTAAGTTATACTTATACCCTTAACTTGGATTATTTTGTTTAATTTTAATATTATTTCAAATTAATACCCGGTAGGCTAGTTGGTTGTGTGCTAGTCTGATGTGTTGTTTCCAGGTGACAGGCAATTGATTGTGTAGTAAAATTTATATCAAGAACACTCAAAAAACTGAGCGATGACAATTCAAGAGCTAAAGGAAGAGATAAATCGGCACATTCACGACATTGAACCTCAAGTATGTCTCATTGTCATTGAAAATATGGACTATCGAATTTTGGCCGATATTTTTTTTCACACATAATTGTCATAGATCCTTCAATAATAATAAAAATTATTTAGATAATCTTCTGAAAACTTTTTGTTATTAACATCGCGCATTGTGGTTGGACCAACCTTTGTTTTAGCTATTACGGTTAATATCCTTCCTCATTTGATTCTCGAAAAATGATAAATTATTAAAATACAAGGAAATTTCCCAACTACATACATGCAGGTCTTATTAATAAATATTCTTTAGTTTTTTTCTTTAGCTTCTTTAGAATGTTTAATAGTTTTTTTGTCAATCATAAAATGGTACTTAATTTTGGCCATGTATTTCTTTGAAATTGGGCGACAATAACTTTTATAATATTTGCCATTGCATGGAAAATTTTCGCGATGTTATGTGCAGCATAGATTATTACTTTCAATTCAGATAGAAATTTTATATAGATGCCGTGTTGCCGCTTTGTGGATGGATAATTACCCGATTTTGGTGCAATTGTTAATGTCGTGAATAACTAGAACGTGGGTAGTTTCTTTTAGGTATAAATCCGGTGTAATTGAAAATTCTTTCTAAAATTACACAAATAAAATCATGGTGACATTTATTTCTTTTTAAATTTTGTTGATAAAAAATGCCCAGTCTTCTGGTTTTCAAAACAGACTTCAATCGTTAAATATATGTTTTCAAAAGCTTTTCGCCAGATGGCCCTTAAATGTGGATTAATATGACTATCATACACGCAGAGAAAAAACATGTTTAAATATGGTCACCTCCAACAAAACTATTTTTAAAGAAAATTGTAAACCATACTTTTATCACCTACAATTATATTATGGTTGAATTAGTCCTCCATCAAGAAGCCACAACCATATTATGATTGCCTCTAAACATGTTATGGTTAAATATGACAAAATTAGTTTTAAAATTAACAATATTATTTTCTTCTTTTCCAAGAGCAACATGCTATGGTTGAAAATCAATCATGCTATTATAAATGTTAAACATGTTTTAGTTATTTTTAACCATAACATGTTCGGAAGCAAACATAAAATGGTTGTGGCTTTTTGATGGAGGACTAATTCAACCATATTATGGTTAAATAGAACATAATATGTTTAAAATTTTCTTTATAAATAGTTTTTATGGAGGTGACCATATTTAAACATGTTTTTTCTCTGGGTGTAGTGATTTTAAACCTGAAAATTATTGGAAAAAGTTATTCAAGGTTAAAAAATAACTTCGAGGAACCCATGTATGTTTCTTATATTCCGAGTTATAAAAAATTAAATATTTATTTTGCAACTTTAAAAAGCTTAAGTTCGGAACGGTTGTAAAACTGATTAAAGAAAGAGACGGTTGTATGAAACCCTAAAAGAAATTTTGTTAACTACAAAAGGGGTTTTTTAAGAAAAAAAATGTAAAAAAAAATTATTTCAATCGAAGATCAATACATGGCATTAACATTTGAAACTGATTTCAAGCATAAAAGCACCGTACCTGCCCATGGCAAAACGCATTGTAGCATTAATTTTAGTGTGCTCTTTCGAGCATTGCTGGTTGCATGTCACGAATTACATGAGCAATGTTGGCCTCAAAGGCGTCAATTTATAGTGATTTATCAGTATAATCGATAATAATACTCGAAAGGTGTCACATCACACGAACTTTAGGACTAATTGACTGGTTATTTTCTCGATATTAACATACAGGTTTGATTCTTTAAAAAACAATTTTCGCAACTTAAATCAGGAAGTCGCTTTTGAGTTGCGTCAATATATGACAGATTTAAAAAAAAAAAATTACTAATTTCATGATTATTTGCCAGAGCAAATATTTAGAGCAGTATGATTTTCGTATCTGGATTAAAAAACACCCATTAAAAAGGAACGGTAATGAATACTTTTTACCTTCACTAGATATGTGCAGCCAAATGTGGAAGTTGAACTCATGATTTGGTATGCGTTATTTTATGATTAATTAATTTGTTTTAAGTCTTTTGCAGCTGACTATCACTGATCACCTTTAAATAAAAGTTTTTTTTTTTTTTAAATAAAACGTTAATTTTATATCAGGTGTAATTTCATTTCAAGCGTATAATTTTGCTTCATCTTAAGTGTAGTTTGGAATTTTGCTGGTGGTAATGCTGTAAGAAGTAATTATCTAGATAATAACCAATATTAAAACCTTCCAGCAAAAACTTGTATTACAAAGTAATGCGTTAAAAAGCTAATATAACTACTCTTCACTACTTCTACATTGGCATTTTAACTTATTATTTTAACACGGTGATGTCATTGGAGGCAAGTACTTACCATCCTCGCTTACAAATAGGGAGTAAAAAAAAATTTTATCACATTTGCTTACAAGTAGGGAGTTAAGTCTTGAAGTTTATGATACAATATCGATATCATATGTTATAATTTATATCACCTAGACGATATCGTTATAATATCGTTTGGTTGAGACCACAATACCAAGTTTTTAATCAAGTTTTTAATATTAATATTTATATTTAAATCAATAAGGTATTTAAATTTTACATTTAGTACAAATAAAATCAGTTTGTATTAGATTTGAATAAATAAAACTTTAGATAAATTTTAGAATTAATTATAAATTTCGTTAATCAACTCATAAACAAGTACAAGTATCAGATTATAAGCCATCCATTACTAAACTACTTCTATGTAATGCAGATAGTATGAAGTAGGTATTGAAAAGTAAGTTGCTCAGTAATTGCAAGTCATTACCAAGTTTTTACTGGGCTCTTGTTAAAATCCTAATATCATAAAAACTTTTTTCTGGTAGGTATATGACTGCTTATGTGTCCCAAATACGGAACACTGTAAAGAGTTGTGTTGTCAAAAATATAAAAAGTGTATAATTGTGCAGCCGGCAGAGTTTGCCACTGGCTACGCTAATGCATTTGCCGATCTCAACTTAATGAGGGCAAAAGGAGACTTTAAGAATAAAACACAAGGCAGATATTGCCAGTTTGTAGTTCAAATTCAAAATCTGATTTATTCTGGGCTGTGAGCCCCTTTTTATACAAAATTTAACTTAAGCTAATTACTTATTTGTTTTCCCCTTTTCAATTCCTGACCAATCATAATTAGTTTGGGAAATTGAGTTAAAAGATAAAATAGTCACTCAATTTTCCAAACTGCATATGTTGCACTTTTAACAAATAAACGTTTTCGATTTATTTTTACTAAGTGCATGTGGTTGTTTGTTTTATTCTTGTGGTGTCAGATTATTTAGTTATGCATGTGGCGGTTATTTATTAGGGTGCGCCACATCCATTTGGTAGAGTGTATTAGGGTACACTACACCCTCACCCTTTAGAGAAAAATTAGGGGATTAATTTTTCAAAAAAAAAAATTTTGTGTAATTACTAATTATGTTTTAACATCAATCTTAACATATGTTTATAGTTTGGTTTTGTTTCTATATTAAAATGACATTTATACATTTTTCTTAAAGTAGTGTTCTTAAGATATTAAAATACATGTCATTAAATGTGGTAAAATATTTTATAAATGAAATATATGAAATTAAATGTAGTTAAATATTTTATAAATTTTAATTAATAATATTAAGATATATTAAGTATATGTAATTAAATATGATTATTATTTATTTAAAAAAAATTTATAAAGATATATATGGTTTTAAATTGTTATTGTGGAATTCCTTCGTCTGTCCGTTATAATCTATTAGAGTATTTACTCCATTTTTACCTACAATTCTATATGGTCCCTTATACGGACTTTGGGTCTTACTTCTATTTTCTACTCTAAGTAATACTAAGTCACCTATTTTTAAGTTTAGTTTGTTTTGATAGCTATTATTTAATGTTCTTTTTGATTTTACTTTATTAGTAATCTCTTTTGCTCTGTTTAGAGCGAATTGTAGTCTGACTCGTAATTCTTTTGCGTAGTCATCATAGTTATATATATATCTGTATTTTCATTCATAGCGGTATCTGATGGTAAGCATGGTAACTTTCCATAGACTAGTTCATATGGTGTATAACCAGTGTCAATATGCGGAGATGTGTTATAAGCAAAAGTAAAATATGGAATCCAAGTGTCCCATTCGTCATTATTTGCTGTCGTCAACAGAAACTCATTAAGAACCCTATGGTTTCTCTCTACGGTACCTAATGTTTGATGATGATAAGGGGTTGAGAAAATTTGTCTTGTTTGTAATAGTTCGCATATGTTGCGCATGGTTTCGTTTGTAAATTCTGTACCCTTGTCTGACTTAAGTACCTTGAATTGTCCGTATCTCAATATCATCTGTTCCACTAGTGTTTTAGCTGTAGTAACCGCGTCTTTTGTTTGCATTGGATGTGCGATTACAAATTTAGTCAGCTCGCATTGCATCGTAAGTATGTAGCGGTATCCGTTTGATATGCGTAGTGGAGCTACAGTGTCGATTGAAATTACTTCAAAACTGTTGTTTGGTGTAGTTGTTTGTATAAGTGGTTCCTTAATGTGTTTTGTCTGTTTGTTTTTATTGCATTTGTCACAGTATGATACAAATTGTTTAACCATTTTAGTCATATTTTTCCAAATATATTTCTGTTTCAACTTAATGATTGTTTTTCTAATTCCTAAGTGTCCGGAGCTCAAGGAACTGTGAAATTCGTCAATCAGTTTGTATTTTATTATATCATCTTTTATTTTTATTGGAGGCTTAAATATCAATATTTTTAGTTGAGGATTTTTGTTGTTGGTAATTATTTGTGCATATGCTTTTTTAAATTGTTCTTTTGTATACAAATTAAATATTTTATCTTGACTTGAAAGTGCTAATTCTCTTATATTTTCTATATTCATTTTAGAAATCAGTTTCTTCAGTATCGAACCTAGATTCGCTGATTTATCACTGAATCTTGCTAGCTTATCATTTTTATCGTAGTGGGTACGAGATTTCTTCATATTCGAAACTTGTTCCGTTGAATTATCATCCCGACCAATGTGCACAATATTATTTTCCGTATATATACTTAAGTTTTCTTTATATTGTATTTCATTAAATTGCAATTTGTTTATGTTTTTAATATCATTGATGGATGTACATTCCCATACATGAAGTTGATCAGACCTCTGGGATGTGCAATCCTCCAATCTATTTTTCACGCGTGTGTTATTCAAATTATGCATAGCTTCTTTATTCAATTCCTCTATTTTATTTGCCTCATTTTCTTTATTTTTCATGGCTCTGGTTGTTATTAGAACTCTTTTTTGTTTTTCGTCATATTCTTGTTAATTTGTAGCTCATTCATTATTTTTTTAAAACGTTCGTCATTGTTTATGTTATTGTAACTTAATATGTCATAATTTTTAAGTGGGTCAGTCTGTAGTTTAATGCCTTTTAGAATTACTGTTGAGTTTGTTGTTGTTTAGAATTTTTATCTGTGTCACAAAACTTTTTGGTGTTAGCAATTTTCTATATAGTTAATGACTTTAACATATATGTAGATATTTATAGGGATTTATATTCATATACATATATATACGTACTATTGTATGATTACAAATTAAGTATTGTATCAATATTATTTATATTATGTTTGTTTATTAATAAGATTTTTTTTTGTTCTTCTTTTGTACAAATTTGGTTATTGTTAATTTTTGAAATGTATATTTTGTAATGAATAAAGAGACAAACAAAAAAATTTTTTTTTCTTTACTGCTTAAGCACGTTCAACACGAGTACGGCAGGCCAATTAAATGTCCTTAGGCATAATGGGGACACGCTTGGCATGAATGGCGCACAAGTTAGAGTCATCAAACAATCCAACCAAGTAGGCTTCCGAAGCTTCCTGCAAAGCTCCAATGGTAGCAGACGTAAATCAGTTTTGAAATCCTGTGGAATTTCACGCACTAAACGTTGGAAGGGCAATTTGCGGATAAACAATTCTGTGGATTTTTGATAACGACGGATTTCACGCAAAGCCATAGTACCGGGGCGATAACGATGGGGTTTCTTAATACCGCCGGTGGAGGGGGCTGATTTACTAGCAGCTTTGGTAGCTAATTGTTTACGAGGGGCTTTAGCACCAGTGGATTTACGAGCTGTCTGTTTGGTACGGGCCATTTTTAAACTTCTGACAATATTATTATTTTTCTTATTCGTGGTCCGATAAGGGCAGGATCGCCATGTAAAGAGTTGTGTTGTCAAAAATATAAAAAGTGTATAATTGTGCAGCCGGCAGAGTTTGCCACTGGCTACGCTAATGCATTTGCCGATCTCAACTTAATGAGGGCAAAAGGAGACTTTAAGAATAAAACACAAGGCAGATATTGCCAGTTTGTAGTTCAAATTCAAAATCTGATTTATTCTGGGCTGTGAGCCCCTTTTTATACAAAATTTAACTTAAGCTAATTACTTATTTGTTTTCCCCTTTTCAATTCCTGACCAATCATAATTAGTTTGGGAAATTGAGTTAAAAGATAAAATAGTCACTCAATTTTCCAAACTGCATATGTTGCACTTTTAACAAATAAACGTTTTCGATTTATTTTTACTAAGTGCATGTGGTTGTTTGTTTTATTCTTGTGGTGTCAGATTATTTAGTTATGCATGTGGCGGTTATTTATTAGGGTGCGCCACATCCATTTGGTAGAGTGTATTAGGGTACACTACAACACTAATAAAAATTTTTCTGTAAATACTGTAAATACTGTGATGCAGGGTATATGGTCATACTACACAGACTATACCTTTTTCATTCTTCTTATATTTATTTAGTATTTTTTTTTTAATATTTTTTTTTTTTTTTTTTTTTTTTTTTTTTTTTGCTCTAAATAACAAAAAGTCCTGGTACGTGCTTGTTAATTTCCTTAAAGTGTTTGGCTTAATACTTATAAAATTATTTTCATTTCGTCGTCAAAAGAAATGCACAAAATTTCGAAGAACTGTTTTACATGTTGGAAATTTTTCTTAATGTTCCAGTTAACTTTCAAAGTAAATTCCCTTGTAGATATTTAGGGTGTTCAAGGGGCAGAAAACACACATACTTATGTATAAGCAAGTGGAACATGAAAAAATTTTCTCTAAGCTGACACATACAAATAATTTTTCTATAAAAGTAATAGTAAGTGTAAAAAATTGAGCCCGTGGAAAAAGATTTTGTGACATTGACATCTTAGTAAATTGCCGATGCGCAAAATTAGCACACAAAAAAATGTACGTTAAAAGCGTAAAAAAATTTGTTTATCTATTCAACTGCTTTAAGATTAAATGTTTATATAATAATGATTAATTTTGTTAATTCAAAAAGAGAATTGAGAAAAAATTAAAGGGCTTTATAAAACAAATTTTTTTAAGGGTTTTTATGTAATCATTTCTATAATGTTATCATCTTTTTATACCCTCTCTTCAACAATCCAAGTTGTCATGAGGCTATGCTTAGTTTGTCATTATGTGTGGAACACCAAGAAATATTCATCTATAGCCCCTTAAATTAAATGTATTATTCTAAGTAGATTTGGATATGTCCGTCTGTCTATTCAACTGTCCCTTCATCTGCTAAATACGCGAACCGACGCTTACATAATGAAGTCATACAAAGCAAACTCTAGGAATGAACTTTAATACGACTATAGCCGCAACAATAATTTGTGATAATAGGTTAAGAATTAAATAGTTCTTTAAAACATCTTACTGCCAAATCGGCATCTGAATAAAGTTTGTCATAAATAATTTTTTTATAAATTTTAACCGAATAACCAAATAAAGTGTTCCTATAAAGAAAATTAGTCAGAGATCCTAAATTGTTCATCAATACACGCAAGTCGTAGAAGGTATCATATGTTCGGGCTTGTCCAACTATTTTTTCTTACTTGTTTGTTGCTTAAAAAGTAATTTATTACTTAAAAATTAGCTATCGACATCACATGGTATATTGGGAAATAAATGATTTATAAACTGTCAAACTTAAGACACTTAAAATGTCTTCAAACACCATCTTTGGCCTAGTAAAAATAAAAATACAATCATTAGTTAGGAAGTAAACATGGTAACTTGTTTTAAGTAGATTTGTGAAGGTGTTGTAATTTTTTAACTGCGAAAAAGTTTGTATGTACTTTTCGGATTTTGTGGTTTGAAAAACCTTTTTTTATTTTATGACTATTTATCAAATAATATTATATACATATATATTATTACTAACATACAATTATGGTCATATACTCAAGCTTTTTATCTCTTTGGAAAGCGGGACACAATTATGAATTTCTCGGAATCCTTAAAATTCCTGCTTTAAAAAAAAATATAAGGATAACAACGTAACATTAATTAAGGAAAATTGTAACAAATAATTGTTAGATTTAATATGTTCAGTTAAATAACAATTTGTTTTTTTTTTTTTTTTTTTTGATATTTCAAACGTATCCATAGCCTCTTGAGACCTGAACATAAACCCATTAGATTTTTACATTTTAAATATTTTTTTTACACCTTTTGGGGAGCAAATAAGATAGCCGTATATTTTGTTTTTAATTGTATTTGAAGTCTTAGAAATTTAGGGTGCACATATGTGAACCTCAGGTCTTAAAATATGAATAATTTCAAATTAAAGCCTTAATTTCTTAAGATCTGAACTGAACCGATTGAGTAAAGGGCTTATTAATTTTTTTTTTTTTTTTATCTTATGAGGTGTAATTTAAATTTCGGCTTTTATTATACATATTTTTTTTTTATTGTAAGTGGTAGAAAAAGAAGGTGCACATATCGTCATCCAAAAGCTTAAGTGCTCTACGTGCAAAAAACGAATTTTGAGATAATCGATTTTAAAGGTTCAGACATTTTTTCTGAAAAAACTACTCAAAAGGAGTTTTTGATTTTTATACCACATATTCATCTTAAAAAGATAATTCTGAGTAGATGCTTTTTATCTCCAGATCGCATCTACAACGGTATATTTTCTAAAGGTAATAAAATTCCTGTTTGCTCTATACGTCACCTTAGTCATATTTCCTTGCAAATACATACACGTGGAGCAAACAAAGCAATATAACACTTCTTAAATTATTTATAAAAAAAAAACAGTATATTCACTTGAAAAAAAATTAAATAAAAACTATTCATAAGTTATTATAAGATACATTTTATAAAGTTATTATAGCAAAATTAACTTCATAATTTATTTGACTTAGGTAGTAATTTTTGTCTTTTTCAGATATAAAATTTAATAACAGTTTTAGATCGGAAATTTTTTCATTTTGAATTTTTTCTTTTTTGTGTTTCAAAAATATTTAACGGTGTTGGTAACTGATTCCGGAAACCTCTTGTTATACCCTCCACCACAATTAGTTGTGAAGAGGGAATACTTAGTTTCCGTGTGAAACTTTTTTATTATTCATCTCAAACTACATAAAATATATATATTAAGTAATTCTAAGTCGATTTAGCCATGTCCGTCTGACCGTCTGTTGAAAACACGCTCACTTTCGAAAAACTCAAAATAAATAAATAAGCTTGCTGTCAAATTGCTTGTAGTTATCCTAAGCTGTTTGGGATTGAAATACAGCAAAATCGGTTGAGTAGGATGTGGAACCACCACCTTAAAAATTGATAACATAAATGATGGCACAATGCACGGCATGATATAAGATTTTGCAAAAATTCGTTTTATTCGACGGAAAATCACGCTGTAAAATTTCGTGAAGACCGGTGTATAATATACCCTAGGCCCTATATAAACCCTACTCCCGGAAAACCGTTTAGTACGCCTAAAACCGTAATTAATAATGCTATCGTAACAAAATTTGGTACGTCACACTTTTATATTTTTTTTTTTATTTTGGTTAAACTTCTTCCATCTTTCATATGGACTGAAAAAAATGTTATTAATTTTGTGATATACGGTCCATAATTTACCTAAGATCCTATAGTTTAAAAAAGCATAAAACTTTCTGATTTTCGGTCAATAATTTAATAAAGGTCTAAACCGCCACCAATTTTAATGCTGACGTCTGTTTTTATAAAGATAAATTAATAATAAAAAAATGTATCATATAGATATCACTCCTGAAATATTCGGTGGAGCGTATCGAAGATTCGGCACAACCGAATAGAGCACTCTAACTTGTTTTTTTTTAAGAGTAAGAGAAAATATATTCTTAATAATTCTTTTTTAGAGAAAATATACTGAAAAATATTTGCATTAAACAATTGTAACTCCACATAGAGCAAAATGTCCATCAGTAATCAATTTCCATGTTTTGTATTGAAATTTTGCTCTTTACGCCACTAAATGGCATATAGTGCAAAATTTCAGAAAACAGTTTTGTTTTGAAGGATATAGAGCAAAATGGACAAGATTTATCTCAGCCGACAGACGAGATAGCCGAAAACGGATTGCAGATTTGAAAAATTTGGGGCCGAAACCCTGAGGTGGCATCCTTAACTCAAAATCTTCAAAATGGTGTATAGAGCACTTAAACTTTCGGACGACGATATGTGTACTTCAGGTCTGATGCATCGATTGTGCAGAAGGGTTTCGGTTTCGATATTTTCCCTTCTATTTGGCCAATATCAAAAAGAACGGCATGCATCGATCACGCTAATTGTTCTTTATGTTTATTTCTCAAATTATTCGCTTTTCGCTTTACCGTTACTTAAATTATTGTGAAATTTTTGAGTCCCATTTCAGTTTTGTCAAAATGAGTCGCAGAAGTAAATTGTGTATTAAATTTGAAAAGTACTTACCGTTAACAAATAGTGAAGTGGGCATAGTTCAACTAAAAAAAAAAAATATGAATTTTAATGTTTAAAGCCAATTGAAGTCATTTAATGCAATAAAAATGCGTTTTAGCTAAAAAATTTACCGAAATGCATCAATTGTGCGTGACCTGAAAAACCTTGAAGGGTATAAAAATGGTAAAACCCAAACATTGATTATATTTCTTTAAGATATAGAGACCATATATTCCAAAAATTATTTAGAAATTCTCAGTAGTTTAGCTTCATTTCTGAAAGGGTTATGGAACAATATTTTGGATAGTTTATGGTTTTTTTAACTGTTAAATTTATATGCAAAAATAATGGCTTAAACTTCTAAGCCCTACTATTTTTTTATTTTTTTTTTTTTTGAAGCGTAGCAGCTTAAAGCAAGTAATAAAATTGCTTCTAGTGGTCACGCGATGTCGCTAGTCTTTAAATCTTGTAATAAGTTAAGGTACACATATGTGTACCCAGGGTCTTTAGAGGATAGCTTTCCCAGCAAACCATTATTAAGAATAGCAATCAATAATAACATTAATCCATAAATTGTTTACTGGAATTTGGTGTAAAATCACTTTTTAATTTTGTGTGATCAAAAAGCTGTGCCATTTCAATCACTGTAATAATTAGGGATGTAACGAATACCGATATTTCAGGTTTGCCGACATATCGGTTTCGGCGATATTTTACTGTCGATACGCCGATATTTTTAAGAGTTTTTTGGAACAAACAATTTAATTTTCAATGATTTTTTTGCATAACAATTTAAAGAAATAACACATTTAAAGCAGAACATAAACTCAAACAAAATATTAAATTTTTTCTTTGTATGCTACTTCGAAGTGACTACAAAATCCATAACCAAGTCGACTGCTACATTGTCTGATTCCGCTAGTTAACAGTCTTCGAACAATATTAGAAAATATAACAAATGAACAAACTGAGATAGAGAATAGTTCAGATGCTCAAAAATTGGCGACTTACTTACAATTAGTTCTGAATGAAAGATTTGAGGGTTAAGAGAATAATGAAATCTATTGTTTATCTAAAAGTCTTCGATTCTTTTTAAAGACAATTGACTTTAATCGTATCGATAAAACGTATAACTGGGCTTCTCTGACTATGCTTCTGAAATTGTGGAAGATCTTTGGCCTTTGGAGCGTGTGAACAAATTATAAAGAAATTCAAGGAGGATATTACTCTGTCCATCCTATGCTGTGGTTCTTCCAAAGAAGAAGTCGAGATATACTTATGATATTCTAATATTTCTAGAGCCGCAGATCTGCTTCATGCATAAATACTTATGTAAGTTTTCAATTGAATTCTGACTGAGAATTTTTCCACTGCAGGTCTAGGTCGAACGGATTTGCGATCTCCGCAAAAGTCCGCAAAAGTTGGGAATATCATGTATTTTTAACAAAAATCTTATTGACCTCAATTTTAAATATTTATAATCTCTTACACTGTTATTTTCAATAATAACTTTATTAATTTTTTGCTAATATTACCATAAAATGAAATCAAGTCCATGGTTTTAATATTATATCAATATGAATTTTAAATATTTATAATATCCTACACTATAATTTTGTATAATAAAAAAATTATTCTCCTTGAGTTTTGTGAATTTTACCTTGAATTAAAATTTGAAATTCGTATCGGTTAATGCGTATCGTAACATCCCTAGTATTATTTGATTCAATTAACAAAAATCTGTATTTAATTCAATTACCTCAGTTGATTGAAAATAAATAAACAAAAAATTTTTACGGTAATTGGTTTTATCAAGCGAGTAATCTAACTATTTGTAAGAATCAATTAAAATTTTTATTGAATAAATTAATATAAAATTAACAAAATTAACTTCTTAAATTATCTTAAAAATACTTGTTTACCAAAAACCGGTTTTTTACCCTCGACCAGGAGTAAAAGACCAGGTCAATAAGTCGATTTCGTTAGTCCAGCTGTCTGTTTGTCTTTTGAAATTAATGTCTGATAAGCTCGTGTGAGCTTGAAACAAATGAATTTGTTAATGATGGTCCATATAAAGCCGCCATCCGAAAAACACTTTTCTAAAACAGAAATAAATCATGATATCTTACACAGAAAAAATTATCAGTAGTGTTTTATCAATTAAAAAAAATTGTCTTAAAGGTATTCCAATTCCAATTGAAGCAATTACTTTTTTTTTTTTTTTTTTTTTTGTTGAAAGAAAATTAAAAATAAAATTTTGATTTAATTAACATTTTATTTGTTTTGAAACATTTTGAAATAAATTTTAAATAAAATACTTATTAAATAACAAAAAAAAATTTTCGTTTATAATAAAATAATCTAAACTTGTAGAATTGTTGTTGGGAATCGTTAAAACCTAAGCTATATTTAATTTTATCAATTAACACATTGTTTGAAACGGCAAAGTTTTTTGATCTTTTTTGTAATTAAAACCAAAAATCTCATCCTTTGAAAAAATTTTCACAATTTAAAATTTTAAGTCATCTATATAATTATTTTGGTAATAGGTGCAAAATCAACAAATTGTTTGCTTGTTCCTATGAATTTGGTATAAATTTGGTGATTAGAGACAATTTTTGATTTTTTATGTGATAAATTGAGAAATTTATGTGTTCACAAATACTTATATTAATAACATGGCAAAATTTTTAACTGGTAGGTCAAGAACTGACCATCAGTACCATAAAAATGTCCTCTCTAAAATTGTGGCATTTTGACAAAACATCTTAAGTCGAGATAAGATAATAAAATAGTTTTTAAGAAAAACTCGGAAAAAAACATTTTTATTAAATAATAAAACCCCAAAATTAATGAAAAGTTTCGTTTATAATACAAATTTTTAAAAACGGAAACAGAAATGTTTTTTGAGTAAACATAAGGGTATTCATTTAATCGGGTTTTTGCATTATTCGGCTAATCGCTCGATTAATTAACCGAGGTTTTGGTTTAATCGGTTTATATTGTTTTTGATCGGTTAACCGATTAATAAAGTTTTTTTTAATATATTAAGTAATTTCAATAAATAAAAACGCAAAAGTTAATGAAAAACAACAATAACATACCAAACATAACAATTCTTTTACTAAAAGGAGAAAACAAAAAAATAATTCATAAAAATGTAATATATATTTTTTAATTAATACATAACAAATATTTATTAAAAAATAAAAGCTCCGATTATTTATTATTAATAGTTTAAGGAGATCTTATAAAATAATCTTTATAAAAATAATTTGGTTCAAATGTTTAGGATTAAAGCGATTCTTTCTTTTAGTTTTGATAAAACTTGACTTGAAAAAAATTCTTTCACTTATCGTAGATGATGGAGATATCGAAAGCAACCCATAATACAGAACATCTTTTTTCTCAGTCCTTTTCCTGGATTTCTCTAAACATATAAAATCTTTCATTATGCCATTAGGGTTTTGTTTTAATTTTTAAAAATTTTTAAAACTTCTAACTTTTTCGGTTAATTCTATAGTTTGTAAAACTATTTGTGCTACTATCCAGAGTTTCTTCTGTTGTTACGTCATCATCTGACTGACCTGACAAAGCTCAGCACCGAACATTCTGCAAAAAAGTTTATGTTCGAGTTCTTTTGTTTCTGTTTTTGTACTGTATTTTAAGAATGTATACACAAAAAATATTTTATAATACTACTAAAAATTAAAAACTTTGTTACATCGGTTAATCGACTGAAATTAACCGGTTTAATCGTTAATCGAAAAAGTCCCATTTTAAATTAACCGATCAGTTAATCGATTGACGGTTAACCGAATGAATACCCTAGTAGTATGATTAACAACATTTTTTTTTCAACTTTTTAAATTTGACTTAAGATGTTTCGCCAAAATGCCACATATAAAATTTAACCTAATTTTGCTTTGCCGGGACTTGATAACCCATTGTCACAGGGTACACTTTCGATAAGATTCTGTAAATACTGGGGTGTAGAGTATCAATTGTCCAAGCCTGAGCGACTATACTTTCTTGCTTGTTTTTGTTTACATGTTTAATAAATATAAACTCAAAACCGATATTTTTTTAATATAACAACTTTTTTTACTTGTATGCTGTGAGTGTAAAAAATTTATGGAGCCGCCAGAGACTCTGGTTTCTTTCCTGCAGACAAGCATAGAGCTTCGCGGGATAAGCTTAGCAAATTAAAAAAAAAAAAAGATTTCATGGTTCGTACAGTGGGCAAGATTGTGATTCACTGTGTATATTAAAAAAAAAAAAAAAAAAAATTCAAAATGTGCCCATCCCCCCACTGTGCTTTAATAAAATAGTGAATAGGGTATTATGCTTTTCAGTTGATTTAGCACATAAAAATACTGGTTCTAGATCCTATTTTTAGTATACCGATCGAATCAGAGTAACATTCTTAGTCGATCTAAAGATGTCCATTCGTCCGGCTGGCTGCTGAATTTAACTTTTGTGCGCAAAGTATAGGTCGCAATTTTAACGATATTTTGATGAAATTATGTACATACGTTTTAAATGTCATAATAACGAAGTCTATTAAAAACGGTGAGAATCAGTACATAATTTCACAAAGCCTCCATACAAGCTTTCCGAATGAAGTCTGTAAACACATGTTAACAAAAAACTAAAATTTCAAAAGAAAAACAATTGCTTTAATATATTGCGACTCATGAAAGTCTTTGTGCTCATAATAAATCATTTAATGATATTCTTCAGATAAAATTTGGTTTAAACTAATTAAGTTCCAATCTAAGTCATTATACTAAATTTTATTTTATTGAAATAGATCCATATTTGCTAATAGATCCCTTACAAATACTACAAAAATAGCTTTTAATGACATAACTTCTTATTAATATTGGTATTGGCATGAAACTTGGCTAATATTTGTACTGGTATGTCCTAAATTAAACATTGGTCCCGTATAAACACCCATTTAATTCATTTAATCACTTTTAGGCAAAAAAAACTTATCTAGATGAAAAAAAATATCTTAATAAAATTCGGTAGAAAAAAATTTTATAAAGGGTTTTTTTTTAAGCCTGATAGAACTTGAAATTGTAAAAAATAACACAAAAAATTAAATTGTAATCAAAATTTTTTTTTATTCGAAAGATCAATACGTGACATTAACATTTGAAAATGATTTCGGGCATATGGGCACCGCGGCTGTTCTTGACGAAGCGCATTCTGGACGTCCAATTTTGGGCCACTTTTTCGAGCACTGCTGGCCGTATGTCACGAATAACACGAACAATGCTGGCCTCCAAGGCGTCAATTGTTGCTGGTTTATCAGCATAAACCAGTGACTTCACGTAGCCCCACAGGAAATAATCGAGAGGTGTCAAATCGCACGACCTTGGAGGCCAATTGACAGGTCCATTTCTCGAAATCAACTTATCGCCAAATTTTGATTTCAATAAGTCGATGGTTGCGTTCGCCGTATGGCACGTAGCGCCATCCTGTTGAAACCACATCTCCTCCGGATCAATGTCATCCATATTTTCAAACAAAAAATCATTGATCATGGTGCGGTAACGATCTCCATTGAACGTAACGCGAGCTCCGGCCTCATTTTTAAAGAAATAAGGTCCGATGATGCCACCAGCGTGAAATCCGCACCAAACGGTGCATTTTTCTGGATGTAATGGAGTCTGTAGGGTCTCTTGTGGATTGGTCTCCCTCCATATGCGGCAATTTTGCTTATTAACAAACCCGTTAAGCCAAAAATGCGCCTCATCGCTGAACACAATTTTGCGATAAAACAACGGGTCAGTTGCCAACTGCCAACTGCGAATCGACGACTGATTTTCAAAGTAAATTTGGATAATTTCGTAGCGTTGTTCAAGCGTGAGTCTATTCATGATGATTTGTAAGAGTATACTGAAACGATAAAAAAAATATTTCATCAAAATTTAATTTTTTGTGTTACTTTTTACAATTTAAAGTTCTATCTAGCTTAAAAAAACACCCCTTATAAATCTTAACTTCAAAACATAATTTTGTTTCAGCGGGCTAGTGATTGCCCTAATAGGGTAGGTACACTCTTGACAATTTGTTTTTAATAACCAAAATATGTTCTTGTTTTTTTTTTGTAGTATGTAAGAAAGTTTTTTGGTAAAAAATTTTAAAAAATTGAAAAAGATTTTTGTCAATAAAAATGTTAAAAAATATTCTCAGTACCTAAACCAAGCAACTAAATGTCTTAATTGGCAACACTGAATTAGATGGAATTATAGTCTTTCACCCTCCCTAAAATGCAGTTTATAAAATTAAAATTTAAGTTAAATGTTGACAATTGTGATCTTTAGTTGAACTGTTAACTTTTAATTTTGATATTTTTAGATAGGCTTGAGTTCATTAAATTTAATTTTAATTAAGTTATTTTTACTGAAGGAAGGAATTTTACAACATGAAATTTTTAATTTAAATTTATTGATAATTTTCTTGGCTGAGCTGGTGCTCGAACCTGGGTGGAATTTACATGTTTCGAGAATCACCATATTCTTTCATCAGAATTCTTTGAGTTCTAACTAGAGTTAATCGAACAACGATTAATCGAGGAATTTTTCCACCATTATTTGATCGAATAATTAAAATAGCCAATTTCAAATAAAGGATAACTCGAACAATTTATGTCAATTAATCGATTAAAATTAATTTCTTCGAAACTTCTCCTTTTTTAATGTAAAAATATTTTGTTTAGATTTCTAACCTTAAATCTAATTAAAGGTTGTTACCTTTTGCATTTATTTTCATTACTCATACTTTTAAACATATTTTAGTCAATTTTTTAGATTTGAGCGTGTAATCATAAATCATTATTAACCTTTATGTGCTCGGAAGTCTACATTTGTAGTAATTTTGAATAGATTAGCAAATAAAAATTAAAAACGTCAGTAAAACAATTTGAGGTTTTTGGTAGCTTCCTAAAATCTTGTTTTAAGCAGATTTAAACGTTAATGATGTAAAAAAAATTATTTCGTAGGTGCTAAAGGGATATTTTTTAAAATGATCATCTCGTGGCCGGTAGTCTACATTTGTAGTAACTATTTGGTTTGTATGCAAATAAGCTTTATTTGTTGCTTATTACATTAGCACACATTTTTATTTGTTTTATTTTTGCTAAAAAAAAGAATTCTTTGCATCACTTGTATGCTGATAGCGCATCAAAGTAATAACATTTCATCAAAAACAATAGAGCAAAGACAAAGTGTACGTTACTTTTATGATTTTATATTGTTTTGCAGTATATACTTGAGGAGACGTCGATGCAATGGACAAAATGCTGTCAGCATATTCTACAAAACGAAAAACATTGCGATGGCCATTGGCAATCGCAAAAACACACGAAAGATATGCAGTTGGTGTAAGAAACCGGTGTGCGATGCACATTCCACAACTTACGTATTTGGAAAATGCTGCTCTATAAATAAAACTTAAATGTTTAAAATTGTTTTGTTCAAGTTTTTCTATATCTACATGTACCTACATAAATAAAATATAAATACAATAAAATAAATACAACCATTTTGTTCTTTTTTATAAGGATAAAGTAGTGCAAAAATAATGTTACTACAAATGTAGTCTTCCGACCGCCCACGTAAGTTTTCGATCCCGAGCACATAAAGGTTAACAGGGTTTAAAAAACTGCAGTCGAAACCAAAAACTGTCGAACAAAAATCGAAAATTTCTGTTCAACTTTTCGCTTTTTAAGTTGGTTTGATAGCAACTGTTTACATTTAATGAATCAGAAGTAAAAGCAAAAGTTTTCTGGCCAATGACAAATTAAGAAGTGGAAGGAAGGAATGGAAGTTTTTCTACTTTAACTGCAGTTTTTTAAATGCTGACTAGACGTCAAATTCGTAAAAAAAAATCATCAGCAGTTATAAATGTGTTAACCATTCTAATCGGCTGGATGTTGACGTTTAAGATATCATTAGATCCGTCTTAAAAACCTAAGCGTCCTTGTTTGAAAACGAAGTTTCTGATTTTTGTCGTAAAATAGTCATACGTTAAAAAAAAGTAACCAAAGGGTAGAGTTTTAAAATAAAGAAAATTTAAAGGGAATTACAAAAAAATATATATAAGTTGTCAGCCATATTCTGGAAACCAAATACATACGAGTGTAATTGGAATAAAACGAATTTAAAAAAAAAATCGTGTTTTAAAAGTTTATAAAAAAATCCTTTTATATAGTATATATTGAATTCTTCTCTTTACCATAAAGTCTATTAAAATCAGGAAAAACAGCGATGATTTAAAAAAAAATTTAACGGATAATCTCCATCGATTTCAATTTCACTCGATTTTAAGAAATCTTATATATAAAACGGAAGCAATTTTGAAGTTGATGTTTAAGTATCTTATCGTCCACCGATTTTAATGAAACTTACATCGTTTAACAGGTACTTGTGTGTAGATATGTAAAATATATTTTTAGTCAAAATTTTTGCAAAGCGTTTTAATGTATCTTGCAGATATACGTACAAAGATGGGTGAATAGTGCAAATTGCCGTTCTCTTAAAGTGTGAACGTTTTTGTAGTTAAACGCACAGGTTCTCTACAAAGTAAATGTCAAGTGGTCGAATTTTGGCCACCGGGCGATCCTTGTAAAAATTAAATTGTTTTAAAATGTTTTTCCTTACTGGCTAGTGCCTGTCACCTCTTTTTTCTGTTTATTAATAAAATAAAAGTATGATTTCAAATAGAGATGTTTGCTTTTTCCCATTGGATACAATTATTGGATACATATATTTGAACTCGAACAATTTAAAACTTTTATTCGTTTAAACGAGCAATTCTAAAATTCAAAAATCGATTAATTCCTTACTCGAACAAAACCAAAAGTCGATTAATTGGATACTCTAGTTCTAACCTCGGCACCACCGCGGTACCTGCCAGTCAAACATCAATCTTAAACCAGTGGTACTGGTGGTTTGAAATTTGCTGTAATCGTCATTTTCAATTTTTTATTAAATGTTGCTTTCTTTCTTCCGTTTTTTCGTATCCTTTCTGTCAAGACTTTGTCTTGAAAACCTGAATTCATTTGTTTATTATGTTTTTTGTCCACTTTCGTCGACATTTTATTTGTACAACTGTAAACAAGAGCCTGTGCCATAGCTATTTTAAGAACAATTTTGATCTTTAGTTGAACTGTTAATTTTTAATTTTGATATTTTTAGTTAGGCTTGAGTTCATTAAATTTAATTTTTATTAAATAATTTTCAACTAAATGTTGACTTAATAATGTTTATTTATTTTAATTATAAAATAAAAAATAAAAAAATACTTTTTTTTAAATTTACATCTCAAATAAGTTATGTTTTCTTTTATTGCATACAATAATTTGATTATAAATGTTACTTACAAATAGAAATGAAATAACTTAAGACAATATTTATTCAAAAAGCTTATAAAATGTTTTACAAACTCACATATTCTTGTGACTTATTTCACAAATTAAAACCATTTTGATATATTATTAATATGAGCAATAAAATTTCTACATGAAAATTTTATTTGTACATGAAAATAATACAGTTAATAAATCATTAACAGAAGTAAAAAACCAAAATAAACTTGAGAAAATACTTAGTTTTTAAACCATAGAAATATAAATAAACTTTGCTTACATACAAAGTTGATGACATATTACTGTATCATTCAAAAGAAACTAGGTGAAGTGCTGTTTAAATGTCTGTTGTATATTAACTTGTTAATTTAAGATAGCTTAAATAATAATTTGAAAACGAATTTGAATAAATTTTGTACAAACATAAATACAAAAATATACACTTAGTTAGTTACAGAACTCTACATAGGATTTCATATTTCCATTAAATTTTAATTTTTTTAACCCTTATGTATACACCTATGTGCCCGCACTGAAAGAATTTTCTTCAGAATACCAATTAATTTTGACATTAATCCCATGAAAAATTGCATTAAAAAGGAACCTATGCAGCGCTTCGTTGGATCAATGAAACCTGTTTCATTAAAATGTTTTTAATGAAACATAACATTAGATCTATGAATGTTATTCATTGGATGAATACTTTCAAAAAAGTAAAAAAAAAAAATTTTCATTTAATTTTTAATTTTTTTTTAATCAAAGTTGTTCTTATACAACTTTTTTTTTCCCGCAACCTGATAGACCGCTGATAGACTAACTCACTACCAGCTAGCCTACTGGGGCAGTGTAGTTTTTGAATAAAAAAAAACTATGTTTTTTGCCATTACTCAATTTAGAGCGTAAATATGAGATCAAATTGTCATAACATAACAACAATAACATCGTTGATTTTTTTTGCTAACGCATAATAAAAAAAGACCACATAAAGAGAGAACAAGCTTTTCCGTATTCACCATTTGGTTGACAACAGTTTAAAATAAGGGTGTGTTTTTTTAAAGGAGAAGATTGAGACTATAGAGTTATTTGAATGTTAAAAATAATTTTTTTTTCAATTATTGAAAATTTTTGATTTCATAAATTTAATGGCATATTACATTAGATGTGTTAATTAATTAAATCTTAAGTTTTTTAATAAACAATTAAACATATTTTTAAGGAAACTATAATTTTGTATTAATTTATGAATATAGTTATGTTTGTATATTGTTTTTTATGTTCCCAAATAAAATTTTTTGTTTAACTTGGACAAACTTTAGTTTTCATATATGGGCATTTCCATTTTGACGTGTCGTGATATTTGTACCACAAAATGTAAAAAAATTAAATGAAGAAGTCAAATTTGTGAAAAAGGTTTTTATGTATACAAAGTAATGAAGTAGCACTATATTCAGAAAAAAAAATTACAGCAATCGACGCTAAGGATTTGCAGATATAAGCAAAAATATGTGCTGGCGTGACGTTAAAAAAACGGAAGTGGATTTTGACTTGCATTACAAAAATGAATAAGACTACGAATTAAGCAAGACGGTTTATATAAAACCTTATTTAGTAAACTTTTGACTTATATATATTTATTTTTTAAGCTATAAAATTTAAAAATCTTTGCTCGTTTTAATGTACATATGGTCATTTTCAGCGAAAAGTCTACTTTTTTTAATGTAACGCCAGAATGCAAATAAGGTTGCATTTTAGGACCATGTTGTTCAACCATTATCCCTTTTGTTACTAAATGTAGAGCAAGTTGCGCTTTACACCAAAATATAAAAAAGTTAACTATACATATTAAATTTTTCGAGAAACAATTTAAATTATTTCTGGCGTTACGTTACAAAAAGTAGACTTTTCGCTGGAACTGCCCATATCCAATGAAAATTTTTAACGTAATTACGAAATCCAATGAATAGATTTTAACGAAAATACTTCATTATAACTACGAAATTCCATTTGGACAATGAAAATTTTCATTTAACCAGTGAAATTTTTTTTATGAAAACGATTCATTAAATATATGAAGCATTTTTCTCAACCATAATGTTTCCATTGAAATTAAAAAATTCTTATGTCTGAAATTCCTTGAGAACTACTAGCTTTTAAAAAATTTTGCAGCGTTCAACTAAAATAAATTTTGAAATTTGCGTGAGAGACCAAGTTAGTCTTAATCAGTGTTCAAAAATAAAAGTACATTATTTAGTGCTCGGTTTGTGCAGACGAACACAACCCTTAATACCGTTCATAGCTATTTTCAAGAAAGATCCAAACAATATATAGTGTTCTGGTCTTCGTTAAAAAACAAAACAATTGTAGTGATTTTTTTAATGTTTTTAATGTTCTATAATATTTCTTTTTTAACATTGATAAAGAAATGAACAAACAAAAATTTTAGCAACGACCGCAGCATGAACAGCTTGTGTGTGTATTGTGTAAAACTTTTTTGCTGGCTTTTTGTTTTTTTTTCGTATGTGTAGTTTGTTTTTGTAAAAAATGTTTGATATTTTTTTGCCAGCTAAAAGCCAAAACGAACGAACATTACTGAGCTGGACCGAACACAATGAAGTTTGTGGTTTAAAAAAAAACCGAACCGAATTTTATGTTCTCATATTTTGTTGAGTTAGATAAAAACATTATTATTTTTGTGTTCGAAAGAAGACAAACAGGGAAACGTTATTTTTTTAATGATTTACTTCACAAACACGTTTACGTTTGTGTTTTCCACAAATCTACCGAACTGAACACTAAGGAGCGATGTTTAGTGTTTGTTTTCGAATACTGCTTTTGACACTCTTTAATGCTCACCAAGGTTCCCAGGGCAATTGCTAGTATATTTCTTTAAGTTAGTAGCTCTGCATAAACTAGTGATAGTCTAAATAAAAAAATATAAACGTAAACAATTTATTTCATAAAATAGAGAAACAGACACATAAAGAAAACAATAATCCAAGAAATAATAAAAACAATAGAAATACAATTTTAGTGCAGATCGAGCAGTTTGTGCAGATTTTACGACTAATGGAATAATTAATAAATAATTTAATATATATGAATATTAATAATTAGTATTGTGGTTATTTTGTTGAACTATTTATGGTTTTTAATCCAAATTTTTAATATTTTTAATTAGGCTTAAGTTCATTAAATTTAATTTTCATTAAATTATTTTTATGAAGAAAGGAATTTTACAACATGAAAATTAATTAAAATTGTTATTGATAATCTTTCATTCTTGACCGTGGCGGGGGCTCGAACCCGGGCCGGCAGGTTACCATGACATGTTTCGATCGCAACCACTCGATCTTCTCAAATGGATTTGCCGTTTTACACTCGCAGCCATCGAAGGCTGCTGACGTCAATAGTCAAACATCAATCCTTAAACCAAATTGTATTTTAACCTTTGGTAGATCGAAGTTTGCTTTTTTGAATGATTATCTATTTTTAATTGATTTTACATGTTTTAATTAATTTTCATGTTGTAAAATTCCTTTCTTCATAAAAATAATTTAATGAAAATTAAATTTAATGAACTTAAGCCTAATTAAAAATATTAATATATGAATATATGTATGTATCTGTTGTCTGATCACGGTATTTCTGTATAATATGAACCCTTGAAAGAAGTAAAATTGGAACTTTCATCTCAGAAAACGGGACAACTTATCCTGCAGTTATTTCAACGCTGAAGACAAAAGTCATATGCTTCTCGCTAATGCAGATGATATTGAAACTATGGAAGACACATGCGAGATGATAAGATTTAAAAGGATTGATTGGTCTGGCGTTAAAAGAGGACAAAACAAAGATTAATTGCAACTGCTAAATATTAGCGCAAATAAAATATTGCGACGAAGTGCAAACAGGCAGTTATAATTTCGAGGTATTAGAAGAATATACCTACCTTGGATCTGCCGAAGAAATCAAAAATACATCAGCCTGGAAACAAAACATACGATAGTGCTTGCAAAAAGGTTTTATTATGGATTAAGCCATTTCCAGGAAAGCGAAAACCACTTAGTACACTGAGCCGTGCTGAAATATGGGTATTTGCAAAAATCAATTAATATGTGTTTGGCATTTTTGAGAGAAATATAAATCGTAAAATGTATGGGTCATATGCGTTGATGAAAAGTAGAGACGAATAAATCATTCAGCCTTATTCCGGTTGTCGTCATCGACAGTGTCATTTTTTGTAATAGATTAAAGTAACACACAGCCTGTGTTCTTTAATCTTCTACAAAAAACGACATTGTCGATGACGACAACGACAACCGCCATAAGGCTGATTATCTGTATGAGATTTTAACCACTGTTATAATAATAAGACGCATTAAGATACAACTATTGCCCTGGCTGGACACAATGGCAAGATTAACGCGGAAACTCCAGAATGCGAGACATATAAAATTCATTATATTTACAAGAAAGCATAAACGCGGAATAGTTTAAAATCCCTGGTGAGTGAAACTGGAGAAAACGTACAAAATACCAACAACAAGTTGTAGTGCTATTTATGTATGTTTAAGTATTCAGTTTCTTCTGCGAAGCTCATTTTTATTATACAGCGTTTGAACTATATATTCCATATAGATACCCGAATACCTTGCCGCGCAACATAAGATGTTTCTTTGCCGCGCACGTAAGTGAGAATTTTATTTTGGAATAACAAAGCACGGCATATTATATCTTTATGTACCAAATAAGCAATCAAAAATTAAATTGCAAGTGCTTAAATTTTAACTGGAAATAAACTTAAGTCCAAACGTACTTTTAAATGCTCTTCAAATTTCATAATATTTTACAAGTACTCACTTGATTTCAAATTTCCATTTTACTTGAGAATCCTATTGAAATAAAGTTTAACAAAAGTATAAATAAACCCTTGAAGCTTGAAATTCAAACTTAATACCAATTGTTTTGCACTTGATTTCCAGCAAAATTGCTTATTGGGTACGAAAATGAAAAATGTGTGTTTGTTTGTTTGTTGGCTTAAAGGTTCCTTAGCTACTGAACCGATTTTCCTGAAAGTTTTACAGTTATATCACGTAAGCCCCGAAAATAGAATAGGCTACTTTTATCGATAGGGCAGGGGAAGCTGCACCCTCCATAGGATGCCAATGGTAAAACTCGCATATCTTAAGAGCCGCTGCACCCATTTTCTTGAACTTTTTGCACTGACTAGTCTAAGCCCCAAAATTGAAGTAAGATAACAGCAGAGGAAGTGGTTCTATGTGGAGAACGCCAATGTTAAATATCGCATATCTTAAGAACTGTGGTATAGAGAATGTTCAAACGCACAATTATGCGCAAAGATGGTGGAGGAGCAGTACCCTCCATAGACCGAAAATATTTAATACCGCTTATCTGAAGACAAATGCCTTTGTAGGAGCCACTCTTATGGTAAACTACACTTTTCAGCAAACAATTTTAGAGAAGCTTTCTATGAGCCCCAAAAAATAATATAAACTACTTAATTTGTGAATAGGGGCAGGATAGCATTATCCCCATGCAAATGTTGAATCAAATTTATAGCTTAGTATAGTGGCTAATTGATTTATCATCGCCTAGCTTAAAAAAGTTAGAGACATAAAATGTGGGCAGTGAAGAAGTCTCCCAACGAATAGATCCACTGAAAGAGATTTTTGGAAATTTAAATATTTATTGGGTAAAAAGAGTAAAAAGCACTTAACATAGGCTATAAATATTTGTAAAATTCCACACAAAGGCATTCAGAAAAGTTTTAAAATTAAAACAAATAAATGAAAAAATGGACTGGATTGGAGAAGTGGGTGTGGCTCCTCCATAAAAAAGAAAGTGTAAATAGCAGTGATCCAGAGAACGGTAACAGTAAAAAAATTAAGATTTTGTAGAAATATTTAAATATTTAATATTAAAGCTAGTATTGTATATATTTTAGTTATATTATATATTAAGTGTCGTCACCATCGTATAAAAAAAAACGTAATTTTGAGATGTGGTTTGCATGGAGAAATTAGGACTATTTTAATGGGATTATAAAGTAAAACCTTATAACGGCGGAACACTTACTTCGAAACTGTTCGAAACACTAGACTATTTCGAACACTTCAAGTAACTCTCTTTCAAAAAATAATTTTCTTAAAAATGTACAGCCGTATTTATAACAAAAAGTTAGCCACAGTTTGTACACTGCGTACAACGAGCTGCTAACTAGAATGCCGATTAAGCCTAGCAGCTTCTGAGCACAGAGTTTATTTATAACAAACTTTTGTTCATCAGCTAACTAAAAAAAATATCAACTCTGAATTTTAATGATGCCACATTATATTACTGACAAATGCAACACGTTTGAATTAATCATCGCTGGTTTTGTAATTTTTTTGTAATTATTTTTTGTTTTTTCCTTCACATATAACAAATTTAAAAAGTTTTTAAAATTAATATAAAAAAAAGAAACATAAAATAAAACAGTAATTAAAATAAAACCAACCAAATTGTTTAACATTAAACAGCTGTTTCTTACAAGTTGGCAAACGTTTGGCAGCTGGTGAAAAAGAGTTTAGCAAATCGTTAGCCAGAGTTTGGTAAGTGTATTATAAATAAACTTTGTGCTAACTTCATGCCAAATGTCCATTATAAATACGGCTGTTAGTCTTTCAAAATTATTGTTTCACAATACAACTTAGAAATACTCTCCTTTTTAAACTAATGCTAGTAAAACTTTAATTTGACTAAATTTCTTATATAATTTAACGTCCTGGGCAAGTCACTTTTCCTTGTTCCTTTTTAAATGCCACTTAAACATTATTAAAATTTTTTTTGAACACTTGAAAAGCACAGACTAATAAATAAAAACAAAATGTCAACTAAAATTCTAAAAAAACCATAATTTTATAAAATGTCAGCAACTTTGAATCCTTTGGGAGTATTAAAAATATACAATACACGATTAAATATATTCATAATTTACATACATTAGCTATATATATATTAGCTTTTGTTGTTACTTCAAAATAATCGGACATGGTGTAAAATATAAATAAAATCCCAAATGTTTTTATACGAGTGTCGGTCAAATGCAGCATTATAGTTCGTTATATGTTGTTTTGCATAAAAACTTTAAAAATTTTTTATGGTTATCAAGCACGACACAATAGTGAAAGATACTAAAAGATGTACAAATTTAAATTTTGTTTATTTTAAATTCTTCTTCTTAAACATCCTCTTCAGTGTTAACCCTCATCATTGCAGAAAAAATAAGAAAGCAAAACAAAAACTTTAAACAACCATTAATAAAATGTATTTTACACAAATAAGTATGTGTCATTTAAAGCAAAATTTTTTTTGCATGATATATGTATCTTACCAGGCGCGACTACATGGGGAAGAATGTTTCCCATCCCCCAACAAAAATAATAAAAATATTTTCCTTTATTTCGCTTGTAAATAATTTGCAAATAATAAAACTTTTTTCATACAAAATATTTTTGCAGATCCAAATTTATGAGAAGTACAAACGTTTGACTTGAAAGTGCATGCGGTTGAAGTTATTATTGAGAATATATCACTTTGACTTAATCGAATTAAATCAGATCCACAGCAGTCTGGTATGGAATTCGCGTTATAAAGGTAAGCTTGGTTAAAACTTTTAATTACAGATCATCCCATGTTATTGAAAAATAGCTAAAAACTTTTGAAGATGTTGGATGAGAACATTCGATATTGATAGCTATGGTTGAAAATGTTAAACTTTTCTATTCAGTAAGGTTTGGCAAGTCATCATGAATCGTTTAACGCTAGAACGAAATTGTGGAAATTTACTTTGAAAAAAATATCGGTTCGCGAAGTCCATCTTTGTCCATCTTACAAAGCTCATTTCTTATTAAATGGCTACGTCAATAAGCAAAATTGCCAACTTTGGAGTGAAAACAAACACCGTTAACGTCACGTTATTGCAAAATCAATTTTGTGACTACAGTTTTTACAGAAGTGTTCCTCTTGTTATATCCTTTGCAGTTCTTATGCAGCTAAAAAAAACACACTTTACTTAATAGAAAGAGAGCACAAAAAAATAGTTTTTCAATTTTTTGTTGTTCTAACAAAAAATAAAGTTCGTAATATTTTTAATGAGCCAACAAAATTTTTAATTTCTTACTTTTGTTTGTCAGAAATAAAAGTTCATTATGGATTTTTATGCGACGTCATGAAAAACAGATTACAGATTATGTTAAAATTAAATTATTTAACATTCATACGTAACGTAGTCCACGCAACATCCACAATCGCAGATTGAATATTTGAATAAAATAAATAATCAACGAAAGTTTTAAGGGCCGATGTTGATTTTGAATAAAACACAAATTACACAAGTCAAAAAACTTAAAAAAGTTAAATGGTGCCGAGAAACCGTTAGTGGTTCTGTAACATGCCGACAGTTGTTTTGGATATAATGTAAATTTTTAATAGTAGCTGTCCAACGTACTTTTTTTTTGTCCCGGCCTAAAACTCTAAACATATCGTCGCAAAGAAGTTGTCTCAATTATCCAAACGTGTTTTGTAGCATTTGTGGTGACTACACCTTTAAAAAGTTTAGAAAACCTATAACGGATTTTACACAAAGTGCTTATTTTCTTATTTTTATTTGGAAATTGAGGATAAAAATAAGCCGTGGTTTCCTCAAATGGTTTGTAAAATGTGCTGTGAACATTTAAGACAGTCTATGAAAGGTTAAAGACGTCATATGAAATTCGGAGTGCTATGCAGTGGAAAGAACAAAAAAAGCACTTAGATGACTGCTTCTTTTGCTGTATTAAATTACGTGGAATTAATCTAAAAAAATTATTTATCCAGTTCCCAGGAAGTACCTGTTCCAAAATTATGCTCTAAAAATTAACCCTAGTTTGAAGAAATCATTGACCAAATGAGTAGCGATAGTGATTTTGAAGAAATACCGTCTACAAACCCCAAACCATTTAAACAAGAAGAATAAAATGATATGGTAAGAGATCTTGAATTACCTAAAGAATCCCCAGAGGTATTGACTTCTAGACTAAAAGAAAGAAACTTGTTGGCAAGACTTACTACAATTTTTTCATTCGGAAGACAATATTGTATTTTGTTCTGATGTGCAAAGCCTTATTTTGACAGTGGGTCTTTCCGAATACCAGCCAAATGAATAACACCTCTTTATAGTTAGCTGCAAACGAAGCCTGAAGTGTATACTTTCACACAATGGCAATACATATGGTTCAGTTCCAACTGCCCATTCTACAATACATAAAGAAGAAAACCTAATTATCGCACTTGTGCTAGACAAAATCAAATATAGCGAGCACCAATGGTTTATTTGTGTTGATCTTAAGATAACTAATTTATTATCAGGACAGCAAAGTAAATTCACCAAATATCCATGTTTTTATTGTCTGTGGGACAGCCAGGCCAAGCACCTATACCGAGAAAACCGAAATTGGCCAGTACGTGAGGAGTTGGAGGTCGGAAGTCATAACATCATAAATCCACCTTCAGCTACAAAAGAAAAAATTATATTGCCACCTTTGCACATTAAATTAGGTCTTATGAAGCAGAGTTTGTCAAAGCCCTGGATAAAAATGGACAGTGTTTCTCTTATATAACGACAAAATTTCCAGGACTTAGCTTATAGAAGATGGAAGTGGGAGTTTTTAATGGTCCACAAAAAAAAATACTAGTTAAAGATTCCAGTTTTCTAAATTCAATGAATGATTTGAATCGGTCTGCCTGGACTTCTTTTGTTGAATTTATTTAAAACTTTCTTGAAAATTTCAAGTCAAGCAACTACCGCTTGACGACATGCTAGATAACTGTAGAAACTTGGGATGCAACATGTCTATCAAATTGTACTACCTTCATAGTCATCTCGACCGATTCCCAGATAATCTTGGATCTTATAGCGATGATCAGGTTCTGAAAACTATGAAAGAGAGCTACCAAGGCCGATGGGATCGGCATATGATGGCTGACTGCTCATCATTCACGAAAGTCACGAAAAAGGAAGTTTTTTAGTAAATAATAATGCAAAACATCACTTTTTTCATATATATGCACAAAATCAAAATACTAGAAAACTACACTTAAGAATTCCAACTTTTTGCTATTTTTGTAATCAGTATGAAGTCCTTGTTTAAAAAATATATACCTTGGCACCAAAATTATTGTTGACTTGTGCTATTTAGGAAAATATTGTAATTTTTTTATTTAATAATATTGGTATGGTTCAATTATGTATGGAACAAAATATCGGCCAAATGTCCGCCTCGGCGGCACACGTCCATCCGATGGTTCAAATTTTCATCGACGCTTTGGCATAATTTAGGTTCTATGCCGAAAATGTGGCGAATTATCTCATCCTTTAGCTCTTGAATTGTTGCTGGCTTATCGACGTACACCTTTTCTTTCAAATAACCCGAAAGAAAGAAGTTTAACGATGTCAAATCACATAATCTTGGCGGCCAATTGTCATCGCTACCACGTGAGATAACACGGCCATTGAATTCGTCGCGCAGAAGAGCCATTGTTTTGTTTGCAGTGTGGCAAGTGGCACTGTCCTGTTGAAACCACATATCGTCCACATCCATATCTTACAATTCGGGCCATAAAAAGTTCGTTATTATGTCACGATAGCGAACACCATTTACAGTAAATTGAGAAATGTCAAATCCAATGCAGAAAAAAACTTGACGTTTAGGAGTGGTTCACATTCAACATCGGCCCTTAAAATTTAACCACCCTTCATAATCTACCATCAATGGGCGCCTGCTGACATTATTGGAGTTAAATCAAGTAAATGGAATATTTTAACTTTCTAACATAAATCAGCCATCTCACAAATTTAATATAAATATATATTATTATAAACAACACCTTTAGTCTTATGCATTCACTTTCTTAAACAATACATTTATTTATTGATTTTTTTGTATATTGTATTTTGTAGAATATAATAAATAATATATTTATAAATAATATAAACGTAGAGGGTTCTTTTAATTATTGACATTAGGAAGATTTGGGAACATAATACACCCCACCCCAAAACGACGAGCACGGCCGGATTAAAGGTAGCCCCGTTCCCAAGGAGGATTATTTAAACCTGAATTATCGTTACACTGTATATAGACTTGTCATTCCGTTTGTAATTTCTACAATATTGATCTTACTTTAAAGCATAGCTGTTAAGTAATGATTAGTAATCGTAATAATTACTTATTAGACTACTTTTTTCATAAGGGTAAAGTAATGATTACAATTACGATTACTTTTGGTTTTGCATGATTACTAATTGATTACGATTACAAGTAATCAAAATATAATCAGAAGTACCGGCGATTACTAAAAAATAATCAAAAAGAATCAAAGGTAATCAAAAAGTAATCCGATTATTTTCAACGATTATTTTTTGATTCTTTTTGATTACTTTCAAGAATTGTGTTTTCATTTGCACTAAAAACTTTTTAGAAACAGTTGATAACCTGTTTAAAATTTTCATAATCAATAAATTTTAATATATTTATTTTAAAAATAACATAAACAACATTAACTACAGCACCTAATTCAAAATAGCTGAAGAAAAATAGCTAAAGAAATAGTAAGTTGAAAACTTTTAAACAAAAAAAAAAAAAAAAAAAAAAAACAATAATTTTATAACAATTTTTGATAATAAAAAAAACAAACAAAAACATTTTATTAACAAATGCCGAGCAACGATTATTGGCCGAATAACCGGTCGGACACTTATAATAACATATTTTTACAATTGGCCTTCATTAAAACTAATTTTTCAAAGGAAAAATCAGACAATGATTGTCGCCTTGGACTGTTGACGATCCCGGCAAAAGAAAACAGTCGTTCCACTGGAGCTGAAGATGTTAGGGGAGTATTGAAGTATATAAATGCTTCCTTTAGCAAATCATATTTTTGCCAATTTCCGTCAGCGCTTGAATTATCGTTTAGATAGCTGAAGAATTGATGCTTTATAGCGGATCGTCGGTCAGGTTTTGTATGGTCTTGTGAAGAAGGACCTGTATCAATTTCATCATCTGTAAAGTTAAGTCGCTAAAAATCAAACAAACTTTAAAATAATACACGCATTAGCTCACCATCAAAACTAAAATCAAAAAAATCAGGGACTGCCGATAAATTATTTTCAATTTCATAATTAAATGTTCTGCAATTTTTGGCGTAAAAACTGTAAAGTGTATCCAAAACTGTACTGGTTACATTCTCAACGGTTAATTCCGGCAATTCAGAGCTTAATCTTTGTAACACCTTGAGCCATTTCATTTTGATGCTTTGAGTTAATACTGTTGCCGCAATCGCGATATTTGCCTCAGGCTGCAACGTGAAATATGGTTGAAACCTTTGTCTTAGCCGTTATTCCATTTTCAAAATAACTGAGGAAATTTGTTGCAGCTCGTGTTTCCTACTTAGTTTATGTAGCCTATTGCTCAATGTCACAAGAGTGGGTATTAAGAATCCTGTGTGACAGTAGGTTAAGCAAAACTATGCATATTATGGTTGGGCCTTTACTCTCAATTCAGTAAAAAATATTAAAAACTTTTGGGTTTTCGAACTCACCTTATGTATATGACTTAATCCCGTTTTAGAATTGAAATTTTTAAATAATAGTGATGAGCACAGCTAACCTGAGTGAGAGTCCAAGAGTAGGATTTTTGCGTGATTGTTTATTGACTCATTAAATATTCTGATACAAAACTTTAATGCGATTTGAAATATTTAAAAATATTTCCGAAATTATTAAATACAAGTGAAAGTAGTAAATTATTGAAAAAACATTTTTGATATGTTTTTTTATATATAAATATAAATAAAAAGTCCACCCGCGTGATCAGGAGTAAAAAAAAAACTATAACGGTCCCATCTCAAATTATAAAACCAACAATAAATACCTCAAGCAATTGTTTTCAAATGCAAAAAAAAAAAGAAATCAAGAAAATTGCAAACAGATAAAAACAATAAATTCGATAAACAATATCCAACGACACACAAAATCTTAATATTAATTCTTTGCCCTTTAATCCATTCTTAGCCGGGAACCTAATTAATATGGATATATGTAAATATATACAAATATTTTAAATATGTTATATTATTACATTTATTATCAAGTTATTAAATATAATATCGATCAATATGATTACAGTTTTTGTTTGGTAATAAATAAATACAGTCAAATACTGGTCCAATTTTAAATAGATAAAAGTTTTTGCCAGTACATTTTTGAATTATGATAACATTTAACTGTTTCCAATAAAAATTATTGTACGAATGAATACGCAATTTTTGAAAGTAATCAAAAATAATCGTTGAAAATAATCGGATTACTTTTTGATTACTTTTGATTCTTTTTGATTATTTTTTAGTAATCGCCGGTACTTCTGATTATATTTTGATTACTTGTAATCGTAATCAATTCGTAATCAGAAATTTTTTCTTATAGAGTTAAATAATCATTACGATTCTTTTTAAAAAGTAATCTAATTGATTACTAATCGTAATCGAAATTTAACAGGTATGCTTTAAAGTACATAATCTGGCTCCCTATGTCCGTTTATCTGTTGAAATGGGTATTCTGAAGACCCCGAATATGATTCGCTTCGTTAAATTTTGATCATTCCATAAATGGCTGCGATATAAGCAAAAAAACATGACTAACTTAAATATTTATGTATATAAAATGTTAAAGGAAGTATAATCATTAAAAAAAATTTTCAGGAGTGGATAAAAGCATTGGTGTCCAGCCCATACCACAATTGTGGAAATTAATTCACACACATTCTTCACACGCATTCTTACGCTCTTTCATTTAGTCAACGAGAGTACACAATTCAGTAGTCGATTATCAAGCGACGAGTGTACATGCGGCGAATGCTTACATATTTTGTATATTTTACTTAAGAAAACTTGCCCAGTAAACATTCTATACATAAATTGAGAAGTAATAGAATGATGCAATTAAAAATATATTTCATGCTGGGATATGCTTTTGGAAAGATGTTTTAGGAAGGCATTTTGAAAAATTTCATAGTTTTTTAAATAAAAAAAGCAAAATATTCGCCATTTTTAAGCTTTTTGTTAATGGCAGATTCTACATATGATTCTAGCTGAATACAATGCCAGGCAATAATATTGCGGTACAAGGGAAGAGTTTCTATAAAACCAAAACTATGGCCTTTTGATTTCTGGTAAAAATGTTTTTCGGTTTTCAAAAAGGTGTTCTTTTTCTTTCAATTAAAATTCAATGGCCCATATTCATAGTCAAAATAAAGTATACTTTAAGTTAAAACCACAGAATACTACAGAACTGTCACGAGACGGAATATTTTGGGTTTTTTTTTTTTTGTCTATTTTTAAGAAAGCTGCCCTTTTTGCATTTTTCTTTGCATCATCTTTTATGCCGCAATACAATGAACACAAATATATTTAGTTGAGATTTATTTGCAAAGCTTTTGTAAAAATTAACTTTTAAGTTTACCACAACACAAGTAAATAATATTTAAGTAAATAAATAACATTATAAAACAAAAAAATATTAATAAATACATTTTTTTGCACAAAACACAACGTTTGTTGAAATAACGTGGTCTGTGTTTTGTTATTTTTGTTTTGATCATGCCATTTGTGTTGATTGTTGCTGCCTGTTTTTACACAGTGCCACTTCACTACAAAAAAAACATTCTGTCTTTTTCTTCGAAAGCTGCCCTCGCAACTGATTTGGGCCTTTTTCACACGTCACTTTTTACAGTTCTGTGGTATTCTGTGGTTAAAACCGGTTTTAAATGGATGTCAATAACATTGTTCTAAAGTCGACTTTAAAAAAAGTCGACTTTATTTTTAACTATGAATATGGGTCATTTATATTACTATGGGTCATTATTACAACTTGGCGTTAGCTGCTATCCGTCAGATAACAGATGCTTTTTGACAGATAACACATTACTATCTGTCAACTAAATCCTAACTTTAGCTAACTTCAAGTTGTAATAATGGCCCTATGAATGTTATAAAAATGCCTTTTTAAAACATCTTCCTTTTATTTTTAAATGATTTATAATTTAATGATTAAATGAAATTAAATTTAAAAATGATTTCCTGTTTTTGATAGCAAAAACAAAATAAATGTCAAATATAAGAATTATTTTACCATTAAAAAATTAAAACTCTTATTTTGCAAGCAAAAAAAAAAGATGGAAAATAACAAACTTTAATTTTTATGGCACTGCTCGTAATTATTACGGTACTGATTTAAACTATTTTAATAATTGCTCTTTTAAGTCTGACTTGAATTTGTGTTTGCTGGGTAAACTCTCTCTCTTTACTAATACTAATATGAAGCAATACAACGACAATTTATTTTTTGGACGTCACTGATAAAAGTCAACTATTGTTGCTGTTTTTTTTTTCTTTTTTTTTTTTTTTTGCACATAAAAACACATATATGATGAATTTCATTTAAAAATCGAGATAAAACTGAAATTTTGAACCCGACCCCCTCAGATATCGATGAAATTTTGTTCATAGCTAAATTTAATCAATACAAACAAACTCTCATTTTTAGAAATGACTGTTTTGCGATTTTTTGGGCGTGACACAGTGGGAACGTTTTCGAAAAAACGCGAAAATGGTCGAAAAGAGCTCCATTTAAACTACAATAACTCAGAATCGGCTAAACCGATTTCCATGATCTTGGTATCATTAAAAAGATATTTTAACAGGCTTTATGACACGTTTAAAAAAAAAAAAAAGAAATACACTGTAAAAAAATTTATAACAAAAAACAATTTTAACTGACGAAAAAACCAAAAAGATCAAGGGTTTTTTACAGTGTATTAATTTTTTAGAAAGGTTTATCCTTCATCTATACCATATCAAAAAATAAAAATGGGTTCTTTTTTAGTTTTTTTTATATAATTTTTTAAGTAGTGTCACTTCTAGTAATTGCCCTTATATTTTATAAAAAAAAACAATTTAGGTAACGAAAAACCAAAAAAGATCAAGGACTTTTTACAGTGTATTACTTTTTTAGAAAGGTATTCCCTTCACCTATAACATATCCAAAAAGTAAAATGGGTTCTTTTTTATTTTTTTTTAAATAATTTTTTAAGTAGTGTCACTTCTAGTAATTGCCCTTATATTTTATAAAAAAAAACAATTTAGGTAACGAAAAACCAAAAAAGATCAAGGACTTTTTACAGTGTATTACTTTTTTAGAAAGGTATTCCCTTCACCTATAACCTATCCAAAAAGTAAAATGGGTTCTTTTTTATTTTTTTTTTTAAATAATTTTTTAAGTAGTGTCACTTCTAGTAATTGCCCTTATATTTTATAAAAAAAAAAAAATTTAGGTAACGAAAAACCAAAAAAGATCAAGGATTTTTTACAGTGTATTACTTTTTTAGACAGGTATTTCCTTCACCTATAACATATCCAAAAAGTAAAATGGGTTCTTTTTTATTTTTTTTTAAATAATTTTTTAAGTAGTGTCACTTCTAGTAATACGTACCGAAAGTCTTTTTTGAACTTTTTCACGTAAGTTTCCTTGTTTAACAGTAATTGAATCTTGCGATCCAGGCATCATTCGGCTAATTTCATCATCTTCATAAAATAACTTGACTGTGCTTAGAGTTTCGGTTGGTAAACTACGTCTGCTCATTTTAAAAAGATTGATATCTGCAAACTTCGTTTTATTCCTTTGGATATCTTTACTTTTTTTGATACAATCGTGAGATATATCATCCCCAAAACGATCTTTAATTTCTGCGTGACTCATATTGATTGGTAAGAGAGATAAAAGTTTTTGCTTTTCCAAAAGATTTGAGCTGTTCTCTATTTGATATTTGATGTTTTCCAAAATTTCTTCGTAAATGGCTTTGACGTTTTCAAGTTGCGCTGACAAATCAGATAATGGATCAGCTCCAAGTGAATCTGCTATATTTTCGAAAATTTCCAGTGATTTTCTATTTCTGTATGCATCTTGTTTCATATATTTCCTTTTAAGAGGCGACATTTGGTTTGGTAGATGAGGAATAATATGATCATTTATATTTTCAATCACTTCCGTCCTTTCGATGTTTGCATTACAAGTTGGAAGTTCATTCAATTCTTCGCTAACTTCATCGCTGGGCGTTGTTGGCAAATAATTTGAGACTTCATTCTGCTCCACGTTGGATTCATTACGACTGCGCGCTTTTCTCAGTATATTCAATTATATTTGCAGCCTCGTTTTCACTTATTTTACGAAGCGAAGCGCAACACTTATTAGATATTTTTATGCATCTGTACTTATTGTTTGAATTCATATTCACTCAAATTTTTAAAATATACGCGTAAAAATTGTAATGGGATATCTTGGCTTCTCGAAACTGTTTATAATTATGAATTATGAATTTTTTGTTCTATATATATTTCTCTTTATTATGGGTAAAGTAATAAATGTTTATGACAAAATAGAAAATTATTATGAAGAATACATTGATTTTTTTATTCAGAATTTTGCGGAATTACTAGAAGTGACACTACTTAAAAAATTATTTAAAAAAAAATAAAAAAGAACCCATTTTACTTTTTGGATATGTTATAGGTGAAGGAAATACCTGTCTAAAAAAGTAATACACTGTAAAAAATCCTTGATCTTTTTTGGTTTTTCGTTACCTAAATTTTTTTTTTTATAAAACATAAGGGCAATTACTAGAAGTGACACTACTTAAAAAACTATTTAAAACAAAAATAAAAAAGAACCCATTTTACTTTTTGGATATGTTATAGGTGAAGGAAATACCTGTCTAAAAAAGTAATACACTGTAAAAAATCCTTGATCTTTTTTGGTTTTTCGTTACCTAAATTTTTTTTTTTTATAAAATATAAGGGCAATTACTAGAAGTGACACTATTAAAAAAATTATATAAAAAAAACTAAAAAAGAACCCATTTTTATTTTTTGATATGGTATAGATGAAGAATAAACCTTTCTAAAAAATTAATACACTGTAAAAAAACCCTTGATCTTTTTGGTTTTTTCGTCAGTTAAAATTTTTTTTTGTTATAAATTTTTTTACAGTGTATTTCTTTTTTTTTTTTTTAAACGTGTCATAAAGCCTGTTAAAATATCTTTTTAATGATACCAAGATCATGGAAATCGGTTTAGCCGATTCTGAGTTATTGTGGTTTAAATGGAGCTCTTTTCGACCATTTTCGCGTTTTTTCGAAAACGTTCCCACTGTGTCACGCCCAAAAAATCGCAAAACAGTCATTTCTAAAAATGAGAGTTTGTTTGTATTGATCAAATTTAGCTATGAACAAAATTTCATCGATATCTGAGGGGGTCGGGTTCAATGCATCTCGATTTTTACATGAAATTCATCATATTTAACATATCGCACTTTATCAACAATAAAGTATTAAATCAAAAATTTTTATTAATTACTTTTTGGAAAAAATCGATATGTTATATTTATTTTGAGTTAATAAAGTATTGTAAAACAATGTTATGTATAATAATCGTTTTCTGTGAACTTTTTTACAATTTAAAAAAACCAAATTTTTTTATAAAATTTTCTAATAAAAATTCCAATTTTATATCATAATTGCAGTTTATCCCAAATTTCTAAATTGTGTATGCTGATATTCAAGTATTAATTAGATGCCACACTTTGATATTTTTGGTCTTTAAGTTTTACTTCAAGCCACAACATTGTCTATGAATTTACACTATCAGTTGTCTACATAAAAAAAAAAGATTTTTTTTTTAAAAGAACATCTATAAAAGCAAAATCATTATCTGGTGTTCCACATATTTTGAACACCATCTTAAGGAAGCATTTCATAAGTATCTCAAGTATGTTGCTTTTACATAATAAATTTGTTTTTGCTACCGTTCCGCTTAAAACCATTAAGTTCATCTCCAGTTGTCTCGAGCACATAATGATACTGAGATTTCAGTTTGTCGTCTTTTGTTCTTAATAAAAAATCTTTTTCGAACCAAACAAAAAACAATGTAGCAATAAAAATTTGTTGTAATAAAGTTTGTTTTATAAAGATTTGTGTTATAAAAATTTCGTTATGTTTTCTTATTAACACTATGATTAGCAAAATGTAATTTTGCCAATATTCGTTGTGGTAAAATAAAATTAACTATATTTAAGGATGGAGGAAGCATTTTCTATATAAGAGAACAATCAAGGAATTTAACAATGTTTTAAAAAAATAAAAAAATAAATTAAAGTTGTTTATTAATGAATAAAAATTTCTTTTATTTCGAGCTCGAGGCGAGCGAGTATTGAAAATAAATTGTATTTTACTCTTTGCCGATATTTCGATACTCTTTAACAATCAAATCGAAGCACTGTGTAATGAGAGTTTAATTCATATGGAAGGTGACACGGCCAAGACATATCTACAAAAAATTTATAATATGTGACAATTTCAGTTAAAAGGGACCTATGGATGAAAAAATCGATTTTTACTTTTTTGGTAATTCTTAAAATAGACAATACGCTCTTTCTAATTCAGCAAGCCGCAGCTTTCTAACTGCATTACTTTTGTCATAAGTAAGCTTTAAAATACATTTTTGATAAGAAAAGAAAAAGAAAAGAACCTCTGGGGGCAAATCACGACACTCGATATCGATCGAAAATCCCATTTAAATTGTATTGTAATTTCGATCGATATCGAGTGCCGTAATTTGGCCCCTGATGTAACAAAATTTTTTGTAATTAATCTTATTTACTTGAAACTCGCCTTTCAGGGGTTTTCGGGGCCGACGATTACGAATCTGGTGTTAGATTTTGAAAATTCTAAATCCAATATGGCGGACTTTTTTTAAAGTTAACAAGTCGATTTTGATACATCTGATCGTTTTTATGGCTTGAACGAATCTGTTTTTAGATTTTGAAAATTCATAATATCGAATCCAATATGGAGACTATTTTCTGTAACGTTATGGGATTTGCTTGAAACTCGTTTTTTGGGTCGCTGATTACGAATCTGATAATAGGATTTATTTGGAACTCAGCATTTTTGTGTTTTTAGGGTCAGTAACCTCGAAACTCCAGAGTAATTACACAGCGTTAAGGAGAGCCTTAAACTCCGACATTTTGAATTTGAAAAGTCTGTCTTTAGATTCAGAACCAGCTACCCCGAAAAACCCTGAGTGATATTACAAAAAAAAAAGACCGCCATATTGGATCCGTCATTTTGAATTTTCAAAATCCAATACCAGATTCGTACTCAGCGACCCCCAAAACCCCCTAATAACAGGCTTCGGGCTATAAAAGCGTTCAGGCGTTTACAAATTAACGTGTTAACTTCAAAATCGTTTTTCTCCAAAACTCATTTTTTGCCAATAGGTCCCTTTTAACTGAAACTGCCACATATATTATACCATTTCATAGATTCAATGATGGTGACTATTCTGTAAAAATTTTATAAAAATCGGTTTAGTGGTTTTAGCGTCCATAAGGTAAAAACAAATTTATAAACATACATTCATTTGTATATATAAATATATATTGATGTATAAACTATAACATAAATTTGATTAATATAAATTCATAAATCAAGTGCAGACACTTAAACATGAACACTCAATTTCAAGCACCCACATAATCATTTATTCACAAGTGTGATTTCAGATGCAAAATTAAACTTCAAATGTATTTAAATGTAGATAAGAACTTATAAGTATGAAAATGGAAACGATGATTGATTGACAAATTCAAAAAATGTGCTTGAGTGCAAATATATTTCCCAGTTTCATTTACAATGATTGTTCAATCGTATTAAAGTTAGAATGAAAAAAAGAAACAATGCATGATATTTTAAAAATAGGTATGCGTATACTTCTAGTTATGAAAGCATAGGAAGCTTACTTAATATCTTTTTAGCTATTTGTGTAACAAGTTTCATGACATGTTATTATAGTTTGTTTACGGTTCTCAATTAAATGTGTTTGGGAAAATAGTTAATTTTCTATGTTTAAAAGAAATGCAGAAAAAAGTGTTATATTGTGGAAAATTAATTTTATCACTTGTGTGCGCGGCAAAAAAACACCTTATATTGCGTGGCAAGGTACAAAAACAAGCATTTTCGCACTAAATATCTAGTTAAAACGCTTTAAAATATTAATGGACTTGGCACCAGATACTTAATAACTTACTAAGGTGGCACTTTAACTTGTTGTTGTGCTTTTTGGGTCTACGCCGCCTACGCTTTTCCTCTTTAAGATTCTCGAATGTCTTTAGTAGTGGAGTATCCGCGTTCATTTTTCCGATGTGTCCAAGCCAGCGCAATCGGTGTTTCTTTATGCATCTTAATCAGTTCACAGTGGTGTTTATCTTATACAGCTAATGATTCATTCGTTGTCTATACTCTCCGTCAACGCATATGGCCCCATTAATGTTACGAAACTTTTCTCTCTCAAAAATGCCTAAAACGTCTTGATCGATTTTTGCAAGTACTAGGGTATTCAAACGTTAACCGTTGTTCGATTAATCGAATAACTTTGGGCGATTAACTGTTCGAATAATTCAAAATTGCATATTTTCGATTAACGAATAATTCGAATAGTATGTGTCGATTAATCGATTAATCGAAAATTTGTTCTTTTACAGTATTATTTTTTTTTTTTTTCATTTATGTATCACAATAAGCCGGAACGTTTTAAATTCTTAACTCAGGAACATTTTCTTCGAGTAAAAATTTTTTAAAACATAGAACGAAGACTGAAACCAGAGTTTGGGAATAATTTATTTTAACGAATATTTAGAACAGACTTTTATTACAATTATTCAGATGAAGATAATTTTGTTGAGACGAATGAAAACAACCATCTACCAGACCTTAACAAGACTATTTAAATTGTTTAAAAATGTATAAGAGATTTAAGTGGTATAATGCAAGACTACCAATTTTTAGAAAAGACGTGAAAAAGGACAGAGAAATTTGATATTCTTTTTAACGCTTTACTTTTATATCTTTCTAACGTCAACAATATGAGAAAATATCTTTTCTAAAACAAGTTCCATCAAAACAAAAGAAATAAATCGTTTGAAACATAAACATTTAAACTGTATACTCTTTTTGAAAGATTATTTAAGAAGATAAGCTTAAATTTTGGTGCTGTTTTTATTTAAAAAGCTTTCCTTTTTTATAACATAAAGTACCTTTTATAAAATTGTTGTTACTTGTTTAATAACATCTTTATGCTAAAAAATATATATTTTTATATTATATTTTTTTTATTTTTATTTTTGCTCCTAGTTTTAAGCATCTTAACTAGACAAAATCAAATCCATTCGATAAAAAAACTAGACAAAATCAAATCCATTCGATATTAAATTATTCGATTAAGTTTTTAGCTCGAAAAACGCTCAATTAATCGATTAATAGACAAAATCAAATCCATTCGATTTACCGAATAATATTAAATTATTCGATTAAGTTTTTAGCTCGAAAAACGCTCAATTAATCGATTAATAGAAAACATCGGTTAATTGAATATTTCGGCACGGATATGACAATCGCTTTTCGTTTTCCTGGAGATGGCTTAACTTTTAAAATGCTTTCTTAGGTCGGGTTTTTGAGATGTGGTTTAAGCTTAACGTAATCTGTAACTCGGATTTTTCCGGCGAAAATGTAATTTTTTTATTATTTCATTAAAGACCAACCGTTTAAGCAAAACTAAGCTGTTCCGTCAAAATTTTGAGTACAAACTTGGTAATGGCGGCACAAATCTGTTTTCAGATTAACTAAACCAAGTATAACTGAGATCTCAAAAACCCGACCTTAGTTCATTATAAAACTTGTTTGCAAGAAGTATCCTGTATCCCTTTATTTCCAGGCTAATGTTATTTTCCTTATTTCCAACGGATCCAAGGTAGGTAAATTACACTACTACCTCGAAATTACAATTGCATGCTTGCACTTCTTCACCAGATTTCATTTGCTTTGATTTTTCTGCAGTTGCAATCAACATCTTTGTTGTGTACTCCTTAATACCCAGACCACATGTAGTTGACTTCTTCTTAATCTTCCCATGGACAACAGTTACATCTCGCATATATCTTTTAATGATAAGATATAAGATTGTAATTAAATTAAATCGCAGAGGGTATTATCTAACGTGTGGACTCTCAAATAGTGTTAGTATTGTTACGAAAGAAACTTAAGTTAAGAATTAGTTGTAATTATTATTTATCTTGTATTTATTAGTTGTTTTGTATTTTAAGGGAATTTTAGTAGCTCACATTGTTATTGAAAAATTGTTATTCATTAGTACACTTCAATCCCAATGTGCAGAAAGCTCTCGAAACATAATAGACGTTAAAGTGGTGGATAGTAAATACTCGAACCTGCGAAAGAAATCTAGAGGGCACCAGAAGATTGAATGGAAGTATAAATACAAGCGAAGATTGGTACCGAGAGAGTTCAGACTTTGTCAAGTTGATATGTATCACGCGGAGAAAATTATAAACATTGAAGTGCGTTGATCACAATAGTGAGTTGTTAATAAAGGCTGTAAATTACGGTTGTTAAATTAATAATTAAGTGTTATACATTAAAGTGTTGTGTTTATTTAGCTTTATTTGAATTGCAATCAACGAACTGGAAACGGTTTATTATAAAGGAAATATACCAAAACGTTATTAAAAGTCAGTAACGTAACAGTATTAATGTTATAATAAATGTAATGAGAAATCTATTACAACAATCTTATAAGATGAGCTGTTAATAATACACATACATATAAAACAATAATTAGACAATATGATTAAAATGTTTAATTTTTAATCAAAATTTTGATATTTTAATCAGGCTAAAGTTTATCCAATTTAATTTTTCATTTAATTATTGTTATGAAGAAAGGAATTTTACAACATGAAAATTAAAATAAAATTTATTGACCATTTTTCCTTGTCGACTGCCGCTGGGCCCGAACCCAGGCTTTCACGGACAGATTACCCTTACATGCTTCAATTGCAACCACTCAATCTCTTCAGAGGGGTTTGCCGTTTAACACTCACAGCCATCGACGACTGTCAAACAACAATCAAACATCAATCTTTAAACTAAATTGTATTTAATCTTTGGTGGACCGAAATTTAGTTTGAGTGATTATCTATTTTAATTGATTTTACAAGTTTCTCCTTACATTCGTTTTCCCGTACTTTTGTCAAGAATTCTTCTTGAAGTCAAAAGTACATTTTTTCGCTCTTCTGTTTAATTTTTTATTCCAAATCTTGTGAAAAGTTTTAAAAAAAGCCATATTTTAAACTAAAAAAAGCATAAAAACGACACAAGGTTACTATACAAGAATCAGTCAATTATAAAATATTTTATAAGATTAACATAAATACATGTTGCCCTTGTTTCAAATTAAGATTAACATGAAGAAATGTGTTCTCTCATTCTGCCGGCGTTCTCTCAGATATTATCTCAGCTGGCCTTTTATGTAGTAAAAAAAATATTATAGAAATTACACATTTCATCGGCGTTTTTAAAGCTTAAGTAATTTTTTCTTATTTCCAACTATAAATAAAAGTTAAATATTATTTTTTTATATTTATGTTTTATTGTTCATACTATCATGCAATGTAAGTAAATAATTTATTATATACATTTTAAAAACCAGACACACTTTCATTTTTTAATTCTCCTCGGTTTACTTACAATATCGTTATTTTTTGCCCATTAAGTTTTATTTATATACCTAGAACATTCATAAATATGATCATTTGACACTGTTCGCAGTGGACAATAGCAACAATGATATTTTTGTGCATTGTGTGTTGCCTCCTCACTTGTGGTATGAATTTCATTTTTAAATAAATTTATGAACCTGAGAACTGGGGTTTCTAATTATGCAAACTTTTTCTACAGCCAAAGGGCAGAGAATTTTTCTTTAATTCTCCGGAATTCTCGGGAACATTTTTGTGAATTATATGCAATTAATAATTGGCAATAAATGGCAAGTTAATGCAACAAAGCCTAATCGTTTAGTAAGAACTGAACCAAAGTATTGCTTGAAATATATTTAAGATATTCGTGTTAAAAATAAGTCGCCTAGCACGTACTTTGTTCAAATATATTGTGGAAAACAGTCGAGTTCATACCTTGAAGCATTTGCTTTAAATTAAGAGATTTGATATATCTGTTATAAAGATTCTCTTAGATAATAAGTAAAACATTCTATTCTTAACCCTTAAATTGTGAAATAGTTTTTAAATTTTTTCAAAATCAAACATTTTCATTTCTTTAAGCTCGTATTGCTGATAAACTGCTTAAACTATGATAATTTTTTTAAAGATATTAAAAACTAGACCCTGTCTTACTTAATCAATACATAGTTCAGCTCCTTAAACTGCGATAAGATTTGTTATCATTTTCTCTAGACGAAAAATATTTTTTGATTTATTTCAACACTGGTAAATAGACAGTTAGCGCATTTAATTTTAACAACAACAATTGTGATTTTTAGTTTACCTGTTAATTTTCAATTGGGATTTTTTAGTTAGGCTTGATTGAGTTTATTAAATTTAATGTTCATTGCAATTTTTTTTACTGAAGGAAGGAATTTTACAACATTTTTATTAAAATTTTATTGATAATTTTCTTGGCTGAGCTGGGGCTCGAACCTGGGTTGAATTTACATGTTTCAAGAATCACCACATTCTTTCATCAGAATTCTTTGAGTTCTTACCTCTGCACCACTGCGGTGCCTGCCAGCCAGCGTGGCCATTTTGGCATTTTTGCAGCTAGATTTAGCATTTTTTGTCTGATTTTGCTGCAAATTTTTCATTTAGCAGTTAGCATTTTTTAGCATTTTTCAACTAAATATTTAGCATTATTTAATTTAAGAATATTCAAGTAATATTTTTTTGAAAATCTACCACACTTTTTTGTTGAATATATATATGTATATTTATATATATTATGTCCTGTGGTTCCTAGTAGGAACAAACCCCGTTGAATGCACATACAAAACCCTACTCTTTTGCTATAGAAACTGTACAATCTTTTAAAAGATCTTTCATATCAAATTGTTTTAAAATTTGATCAGTTTGATCCATTAAATTCATGTTAAGCTGATTTTTTCCAATAACGATTTTGAAAAATTTTTGGAAACGAAAAGTGATACCATAACTTTTGAAATAGAAAAACAAATACGAATTACATGCCGAGATTTTATAGCTCAATTAATAGGTCAACTTAGACAACGATTGCCAAAAAGTTTTAATAATTTAACAAATACTAAATTTTATTGTGTAGAAAACAGTTTAAAAGCTAATAAATGCAACTTAAGCGAACATTTTAAAGAAGAAATAAAAGATTTCACTGTAGAAGAAATTACAACTTTGGAACATCAGTGGCAGAAACTAAATTCATATGAATTGTTAAATAAGAACTCAACAGTTGATTTCTGGATAAATGTATATGGATATAAAAATGCATTAAATGAAAATCCATTCAGTGAATTAGCTTCTTTTGCAATAAAGTTCTGGGTTTTGCCATTTAGCAACGCGGAAGCTAAAATAGGTTTTTAGTTGTATAAATCTCTTGAAAATGAAAATTCGAAATAGACTGACGTTAAAGACTTTGAATTCGCTACTTTATATTAAGTGTGGTTTAAAATTTTGCCATAGTTTTAAAAAAATTTACGATCTCACATAAAAATGCGATAAGGACATATATTATAATGATATCTCGATCGATTCTTCAAAAGTTGAATGATATTGATATGATGTAAGTTTATAAGGAAGAATTATGTAAAATAAATCATATATGGGTATTTCCTCAGAAAGGTAAACCAGGATGAACATTTAAAATGTTGATAATCATCGTCTTTTATTGTTTATTATTATAAAAAAGTCTATTTTGTAAAGGTTTCATAGCATATCTCAGCTCTTTTACTTGAGGAAATTGCGCCGGAAACTCGAAAATCTTATATTTTCTTTTTAAGCTACCATTTTTATATAACTATTTTGCATGCAAAAAATATGTTATGTTTGCGCTCTTTCTTCATAATCTCTTTATTACAATCAATTGTAAATTGAGGATTAAGTTTTTTGTTACGGAAATTTAAAGATATTTATAAGAAAATGCATGGTGATAACAAAAAAAAAAACTTATGGAAAAATCGTACGTTTGCGACCGGTACATAAGCCAATTAAACAAAAGCCAATAGAGATATTTTATTATGTAAATACTGGATAGAGACCTACATTAATACACTTTTAAAATAAACTACCTTACCTTATATAACATATCTTTTCAACAACATCATTATAAAAAGTTCTTACCCACTTAAATGGAAATATGCGAAGATTATACCAATACCTAAATCAAACAAGGAGTTTAGGCCAATTGCAATCCTTCCATTTCTTTCCAAAGTCTTTGAAAAGTTGTTTGATTCTCAAATAAGCGATTTTGTCAAAAGAAATAACTTACTTACTGAAAGGCAATCAGGATTTCGTCCAAAGCATAGCTGTGTCACAACTCTGTTGAGTGTTTCTGAAGAAATAAGGCAACAAATTGATAGTGGAAAAGTGGTTCTTTTGGTGCTACTCGATCACTCAAAAGCCTTTGATACAGTAGATCACTTTATTTTATGTAAAAAGCTGAAACATATGTTTAATTTTAGTAACACCTCAGCTAAACTTATGTCTTCGTACTTATCTGATCGTTCACAATCAGTAGTTCTATACAACCGTATATCTACCACAGTCTCTGTATCAAGAGGTGTGCCTCAGGGATCGATTTTGGGTCCCCTTTTATTTTCCATTTATGCTAATGATCTACCAGTCAAACTCAAATATTGTAACATACATATGTATGCTGACGACGTTCAGGTATATCTGAGTAGCACAGTTAAAATGCTGAATGCATCAATCTCCAAGCTTAACTATGATTTAAGTAACATACATAAATGGGCAGTTGCAAATGGCCTTTGTCTCAACCCGAAAAAATCGAAATGCATCGTAATTCATAAGCGATTACTTAATCTTGATCGTGTTTTTGAAGTTAAACTAAATAACAAGCAAATCGAAGTCGTAACCTCTGTCAAAAACCTCGGAATTATATTCAACGACACTCTCACCTGGACAAATCACATCAACAGTGCTGTGGGACGAACATATGGAATGTTAAGAACACTCTGGGCCACTCAACATTGCACACCTTTAAATATTAGAATGCTTCTTGCTAAAGCTTATTTAATACCATCTTTGCTCTATGGGTGTGAAATTTTCTCAAATTGCGATGCTGTTAGCAAGCGTAAACTAAAATCCATCTACAAAAATATTGTGAGATATGTTTTTGGTATTAGAAGATATGGCTCAGTCTCCATGTTTAACACAAAACTTTTTGGAATCTCGTTTGAAAACCTCCTTAAACTACGAACTCTTTTGTGTTTGCACAAGATTGTCTATGATAAAACACCAAAGTACCTACACGACTTACTAAGATTTGGGAGATCCAGTAGGGGTAAAAGAATTATCACCATTAGATATAGAACGCTAGTATCTGAATGGCAATTTTTTATCAATGTCATACGCCTTTGGAACGAACTACCATATCACATCCAGCTATATAGTAACGCATCAAAATTTAAAATTGAAGTTCTAAAACTATACGCTTAACGTCTAATGATTTGGTTTTTATGATTTTGTTTTTATGGTTTAAAATTTTTCAATTACTTTTTAAATCATTTTTAAGATAATAAATTTTAAAATTTTGTTAAAATGTTAAATGTTCAAATTAGATATTATTATTTATTATAATTCTTTAAGTTATTTCTTATTAACAAATTAACCTGTTTAGCTTTATAAAATCCTATGCTGTAATTATAAGATTTAATCTTGTTGCATAGGACAGTCGATGAAATAAATAAATAAATAAATAAAATAAACTAATCACTTTTGAATATTCCGTTCCATTACGCAGATTTTTACATTTCACTACTGTCAGCCAAAGTAGACTTCTATTTTGCGTACGTTCGTGACCACATGCTTATATTTATAACTAGGAAAAGTTTTGTTTTCTATATTATTTGTACAGCAAAAACGTACGAACGTACGTTCGTGACTCTACGAAATACCCATATAAAGGTATATTAACTAAAATAACAAAAAATAATACAATTTAAATTTAAGCATTATTTTTTGGCAGTTTAAAGCCGATTTAGCTGTAAAATATTTTTGGATATGGTCACACTGCTGCCAGCCAACAGTCAAACATCAATCTTTAGCTGGCATATTTTTTTTGCTTTATTTTACTTATTTTTGCATTTTAATGATAGAAAAAATGGGTTTGCAATATATTGAAAAGTTTGGTACACAGAAAAAATTATTTTTCCAATTCAAACAAAAAATTTGTAGAATCAAACAATTTTTTGTCTGAAATTGGTCCTACAAACAAATTTGCATATTCAAACAATTTATTTGCATTTTGTTTACTGAAAAAAAACACTAATTTTTTCAAACAAATAATTTAACTGAATCAAACAAAAAGTTTACTGAAATTCAAAATCAAAAAAAAAAAAAGTTTTTGCACAAGCAATGACGCGCACACAAGTAAGCACTGTATGAGAAGGTGACGGCAAAGCAGAGCCGCCGACTGGCTTTGAAACACATTTTTTTGTTGGAATAATTTTTGAACGAAGTCTTATTTATACACACAACACAATGTTTTTCTTTATCACTCTCTGTTGCTGTATCCTTTCCTTTGCTAAAGAAGAAATGTAACCAAAAACGGCAGCAGACCGACTCGATATGTTTTTCGTCATCATTCTATTTTTGTATTTGATGTATTTAACCAAACAGTTTTAAAAAATTGAATACGGGATTTTGTTTCTTATAATGTCGTGTCTGCTATTGTTTTTCTTATATTTGCACTTTTTTAAAGCGTCCAAAAATAGACTGTGTGTGTTTTTTGTTGTTGTTCTTATATTTCACATAAAGAAGTGTTGCTTACGATCAAATAAAAAAATGCAAAAAGACGACAACATTAAAGAGCGTTAAATATTTCATACAAAATTATGAAAACTTGACACCAATAACGCGTTTATTTTATTTTTGAAGAGTTGTCCACATTTTTGTTGGTTAAATAAAAATCAAACAAAAATATTGATTGAATCAGTAAAAATATTTATAGAAATTAAAAAAATTTTCAAACAAGCGGTTGTTTGAAAATAATTCGGCAATAATTTTTTCTGTGTAGTGCAGATGAAGTTAGCGAAAATAATCTGCATACCATTCTTTTGTGCCTCCAGAAAGTAAATGTCATTTTTGTGGAGAAGATGATGCCTTGCAACTGCAAGGTATTCCAGATGATGTATGCCCAAAACAACTAAAAGGTACTTGTGAAATCCTACTTAGAAGTAGACGTAGGCCAATCACAATAGATGAGCTTCATTACTGTCAAGCTTCTTTCACGATTCTTTCTCAATAATAAACTTTATCAAATTTTTGAGCGGTGTAAATTGAATGGATCAAAATGTATCCGTGTATAGAACATCATACATAGGAATAATATGGTGGCAATTAATTTTAACGTGGCTGATGGATAATACCGTTAAAAACGCTTGGCAGATGTCCCAAAAAAACATCCAACATGTCACAAATTGGATAAAAAAATCTATTATAAAGGGTGTTTTTTTAAGCTAGATAGAACTTTAAATTGTAAAAAGTAACACAAAAAAATTAAATTTTGATGAAATATTTTTTTTTATCGTTTCAGTATACTCTGACAAATCATCATGAATAGACTCACGCTTGAACAACGCTACGAAATTATCCAAATTTACTTTGAAAATCAGTCGTCGATTCGCGCAACTTATAGACGACAATTTATCGCAAAATTGTGTTCAGCGATGAGGCGCATTTTTGGCTTAACGGGTTTGTTAATAAGCAAAATTGCCGCATATGGAGCGAGACCAATCCACAAGAGACCCTACAGACTCCATTACATCCAGAAAAATGCACCGTTTGGTGCGGTTTTCACGCTGGTGGCATCATCGGACCTTATTTCTTCAAAAATGAGGCCGGAGCTCCCGTTACGGTCAATGGAGATCGTTACCGCACCATGATCAATGATTTTTTGTTTGAAAATATGGATGACATTAATCCGGAGGAGATGTGGTTTCAACAGGATGGCGCTACGTGCCATACGGCGAACGCAACCATCGACTTATTGAAATCAAAATTTGGCGATAAGTTGATTTCGAGAAATGGACCTGTCAATTGGCCTCCAAGGTCGTGCGATTTGACACCTCTCGATTATTTCCTGTGGGGCTACGTGAAGTCACTGGTTTATGCTGATAAACCAGCAACAATTGACGCCTTGGAGGCCAGCATTGTTCGTGTTATTCGTGACATACGGCCAGCAGTGCTCGAAAAAGTGGCTCAAAATTGGACGTCCAGAATGCGCTTCGTCAAGTACAGCCGCGGTGCCCATATGCCCGAAATCATTTTCAAATGTTAATGTCACGTATTGATCTTTCGAATAAAAAAAAAATTTTGATTACAATTTAATTTTTTGTGTTATTTTTTACAATTTCAAGTTCTTTCGGGCTTAAAAAACACCCTTTACATATTGCCAAATTTAAAGAAAAGCCACAACGTGAACGTTATCAGTGAACAGAAACACGAAACAACATATTTTAATAATTGTGGTAACCTTGTTGCACTTATTGAAAATACAAGACGTTGTGCTTGGGAATTCTGCAATCAAATAGTCGAACAGCATCTATCAAAAGCGTTTAATGTTTTATATGATACCGTTCATAACCTACAAAACACGATTTATTTTTCAAAAATCTTAAAAAATACCTTACAATTTATTCAAACGAAAAATAAATTATTATTTTATATAAAAAAAAAACATCCATGTGTGGACCCGTGTTGCCATATGGACACACCAGTTTTCTCCACTTTGCATATCAGACTGTTGTGAAAAAGTTTTTTTTTACAACAATCTGAGCCTTATTATATTACTTATGTTAACCAAAACAAAATTCTTTACAAAAAAAGTTCTGATACAATTCGGGTTAAATGTGATGTTATTCTGAATGTTGTCAAGTTTCCCACTTAAGAAAAACGACGTTTTCAAGTCATTTAATAAACAAACTGTTCCACTAAAAGTAACTAATTTCTTTTAAAAAGAAAGCACAAAATTAATCAATTTATTTTATTGAACTATACTTTTATTTGCTCTTAAAATTTAATAACAAATTATTGACAATTTACGCAATTAATTTAAAGTCTGTTCTTTTTTTTGCTTAAATTTAAAGAATTTTCGAGAACAGGAAAGCTTTTTGGTAATATTGAGATCCAGCGGGTCCTAATTTTGAGTACGGAAAAAAATTCATATTTTAAACTTCTTTTTAAACATTATTTTATAGATTTATTTTGCTTAGTTTACACACACGCACTTTTGACCAAAAAAAAAAAAAATGTCATAATTTACGTATCTATTTTGCTTTTGTGCTATTCACTACTTGACGGCAAATCGTTGCGAAGAAGTCAATATTAAATGGGCAATGTGCTATTGTTGTAATTTTGTAACTGTTAAAATTATCTAAAGAGTTCTGTAAAGTGAAGAAAAAGTATAACTTTAGAACTCATAATTCGATTCTAACGTATTTTGTTGCTGTTAATTTCGGCAATATCTACTGTGTAGCTACCAAATGTGAAGAAGTAGTTCAAATTTAGTAGATAACAAAAAAATACTCTAAAAATTGCTTGGAGGGTAGATGTACCGTTAATTTTTTGATTTTGTGTTTTTTTTTTTTTTGGAGTAATACAATTTTGAGTTAGCATCACTGGTTTTTTTGACCACCCATTAAACAGATGATAGTTGCTTCGAATTTTCAATTTTATATAACATGTTGCTTCCTTTCTTCCGTTTTTTCGTATTCTTCCCGTCAAGACTTTGTCTTGCAAACCTGAATAAATTTTTTTATTATGTTTTTTGTCCACTTTCGTCGACATTTTATTTGTACAACTTGAAGTACAAATGTAAACATTAGAGCCTGTGCCATAGCTATTATAAGAACAATTGTTTTTGTTTTAAATGTAATTTAAACGAGTCACTTTTGTGCTCGCGTTCTACAAACAGGCAGTTAATTTTCAATTGATTTTTTTTTTAGTTTGGCTTGAGTTCATTAAATTTAATTTTCATTTAATTATTTTTACAGAAGGAAGGAATTTTAGAACATGAAATTTTTATTTAAATTTTATTGATAATTTTCTTGGCTGAGCTGGGGCTCGAACATGGGTTGAATTTACATGTTTCAAGAACCACATTCTTTCATCAGAATTCTTTGAGTTCAAACCTCTGCACCACTGCGGTGCCTGCCAGCCAACAGTCAAACATCAATCTTTAACCAGTGTTGTAAAATTCCTTCCTTTAGTAAAAATAATTTAATGAAAATTAAATTTAATGAACTCAAGCCTAACTAAAAAATCTCAATTTTAACAACAACTTAAAACAAAGCTTAAAACTGTTGAAGGAAATACTCAAAATTTACCATCTTAAAATAAGCGGAAATTACAAAAGTATTTTTTCGGAATTTTTAACCGAATAGAAAACCCTAAGTTTATGTGCATTGTAAGATACTAGAACTCAATTTTACACAAAAGCTTTATTAAGGTCATAGACTGCTATTGAATAACACTTTAAATTTATAGATATTTAAAATTATTAACTAATATTTTATATAAGAACTGCTCTTTCGTTATGAACGTGGGTTCGTTTTATAAATTAATGGCATAACTGCCTGTATATAAACATAATTTTAAAATTTGCTTGTATTTTATATGTTAAGTTAAACAAACTAATTTTTCGTTCGTCATCTATAAACAGGCAGTTAATCATATCAATGTACACAACTATAGGAAGTAACAATGTAACTTCGACTGACAAAAAAAAATATTAACTGGTTACAGAATTTGGAAAGATTATGGTGGTGGACCATCTAAGAAGGGGTTAACCCTTCGTCGTACTCATGAGTCTGGCCAGACCTTTTACAATTTTAAATGTTATTTAAATACATTTAACACTCAGGTAGAGACTTTAAGTTTCAGGTAGCCTTATCGTATTTAGGAAAATATAAACGCTTAGAAAAGATATGCTGGAAAGGTTATAGAAGAAAACTTATTCCAATATTTTACTGCATACATTACCTTTTTAGCACATGTGGTCTGACCAGACCCATATATATTTTGTATGCAAGATGCCGTATTTTAACCTTTTTTTGGTTTTTTTATTATTTGTGTTGAATTATCTATTATTTATTTAAATATATTAACCACACAAACTAGTAAATCCATCGAGTTCTCAATTTAAAAAAAAAAACAAGTAAGAGTGCTACATTCGGCTATGCCGAATCTTAAATTCCCTTCACCATGGTGCGATAAGAACAGAAAGTTACATAAATAGCGTTCTTTAGATATAAACAAGTCTCTTTTGAACTATCCCCACATTTAACTTCGTCGTGCCGAAGTTTTTCACAATATCAACAAAATTGAGATAAGTCTGTTTCCTGTTTTGCCAAAGTTTATGTCTTTAAATCGTCTTCCGTTGCAAAAGTTTTATATAAACGGTTTTCTCTCTTGGCAGTAAAGTACCCTTGCAGACCTTGTTAGTTTTATTTTCTATATCTCTCTCTTTCTCAGCAGATTCAATACTTTACAATAAATACCAAAAAGACACTCACGCTTTGTAGTATAAAATCTAATTAAATAAAACAGAGTTGTACACTTAACACAGAGGGTAAAAACCGCTATTGTAAATACAGTAATTTTGACTTAGCTGCACAATCTCCTTTGCACGATTTTTTGTGCAGGTAAATCAAAAAAGCAGCTATCTTAAATGTATTTAGCTGCCTAAATGTACAGGTACGCAATTGTGGTTACCTGCATAAAAGTGCAGCTAAAGTAAAGTGTTTGAAAAAGGAGTATCAAACGTTCAAACAACCTGTAGTCATTTGTTATGAATTTGTATAAAGAACGAGATAACCAAATTGTTAACAATTAAGTGTGGGACAGAAAAGTCGCTGTAGTACAACGTTAAGAATAGCGCTGCAAGCTGTCAAAAGTTAAAAACGGCAGTTTCAAAGTAGTGCCAACAGAACGTAGTTGTAGTAGCTGTTGAAGTTGAAGCGCAAAAATCGAAATTTTGACCTTTGTTGCGATACAGAGCATTCGTTACCTTCAAATACTACTACAACTACTTTATTCTATTCCAGGACTAAGATTTGCTATTCCTTTCATACAATCGTGGTAAAGTTGCTGTAACCACAAACCATATGCATAAATGTAGGTACATGCGAACAAAATAAATGAATTATAATGATACCAACTTGACTTGTTTGCGATTTTTGTTTTTATAAACACCTAAAATTGGATATTAATGTGAAAAAGTGGCCACCACATTTTGTCATGTGTGCAGCAAACTTTGATGTTTTATATGAAAATATTTTAAAGCTGCCCAAAATTATGAAAAATGTGCAGGTATACAAAATGCACGTAAACAAGGATTTTGGAGAATATTTACAGACAATATTTATTTTGGGCAGTTAAGTCAAGTGCAGCTAAGTTGAATTTTTTGTATGAAAATAATTTTAAAATGCCAAAAATTTTGGGCTCTTATCTTAAATGTGCAGATAACGAAAGTGCACTTAAAAAAGGAATTTGTATGGGATTATAAAGAATAATGCCAAAAATTATCAATTTTGTGCAGTTAAGTCAAAAGTGCACGTAAATAAAAGGCAGCTAAGTCAAAACTACTGTATTCAATTTCCAAAAAAAAATTTAAGATCAACCTACGTCAAGATAACTTCGGCACGACGATTTTCATTTATAAAATGTTTTCGTGATGACATCTTTTAAATAAAAAAAAAAAGAAGAAACCCACGATTGTTACACATACAATTCTATTCAAAGAATTTGAATACCTGCATATTGAATATTTGAATAAGAAACTAATTAAATTTGTTCTGATCTTTAAGATATGAAACGGTATTATGTACCTATTAAAACCAAATTAATTATAAAAAAGAAAACTAATTAATTATAAAAATAAAATAAAAAAAAGGGTAAATTAAAAGGCGTAAATATGTTAAAAATATATATACATATGTAAATGTATTTAAAAAAATTTCAAAAATTAAAACTAATCAATTTCTTTTTAGATAGTAGAGTGGGATTCGAACCCATTAACCAACAGAAAGTTGTTGGGAACACACCGCTTAGACCACTCGACCACCGTGAAACATAAAAAGTACTGGTTGATATGAGTATGTGATATCAATTATTTGATAGTAAATTGAAGTATGTGTTTGTTGTTTGTGTATAATACAGAAGGTAATATTAAAGAAAAGAATTTCACCACAAATATTTTAAATGAAAAAAAACCTAAACCATGGTGAAATTACTAGAAGGGGGCAGCACTAGGAGTTGTTGTACAACAATCAAACAAAAACAGGCAAATAGTCCATTATGTCAAAAATATGGATTTTCACCACACCAAAATATTATTGTTAATGAAACGTCATTTCTCAAAAAATAAACGTGATATAAGCAATATCCAATAAATTTCATTATAGGATGCATATAAATGTAAATTTTACTTTAATTTTATTTAATGTAGTCTGGTATTCTTAATTTTTAAATAGAATCGAATTTCTTGCAACTAGAAATAAGTGCTAGGAATTTCTTTAAATTTTTCAGAAAAAGCTCAAGTTAACTTGGTTAAATTTAATAATTTTTTTAATTGAATCGACATGTTAAGCATATCAATAAAAAGTGTCTTATTTTTTCTTATATTTTGTAAAATATTCATGGCCGATTTCACCAATTTATTTATATGTATATCAATTTATAATTAAAATTCGTTTTGCATGTCAAATAAAAAAATAAAATTATATGAAAAGTATATTTTAATATGAATTGATAAAGGTATAAAAAGAATTGGTAAAATTGGCCATAAGCAACGAAAACTTGATTAAAGTAACTAAAGAAATAAAATTATTTTTTTTAGCTGTATTAAGTAAAGTTTAGTTCGCTTTGAGTCATAACCTCTTGCTTAAACCATATACATATGTTTGGCTTGGACGAGAATGGTGCAAAATTTTTTTGGTTCAAGCCATATCTTTTGGTGATTTAGTAAATAATTCTTTCCGTGTTTAATACAAAATAATTTTGGTTAATTTTTTTCTCTTTTGGTTACTTTATTTTTCCATTTTGGTTACAAATTTTTTTTGGTCGTGGCAACGCTGAAGGTAATATTAAAGAAAAAAAGTTCAACACAAACAAAAAAACATACATAATACAAAAGTAGATATTTTCATATAAGCCAAAAACAAATTACATAAAGAACTTTTGCATATAGGTACCTACATACATACTACAAAAGTAGATATTTTCATTTAAGCCAAAAACAAATTATAAAAAATATGGTTTTTGTTTTACATGTAAGTTAAGCGAACGATTCATATTTACATTGTCAATAAAATTAAAAAACAAGTAAGAGTGCTATATTCGGCTATGCCGAATCTAATATACCCTTCACCATGGTGAGATAAGAACAAAAAGTTTAATAAAGGGTAAAAACCGATATTGTAAATGCATATTCAATTTCCCAAAATATTTTTTATGATAAACCTACGTCAAGATAATTTTGGCATGACGATTTGCCTTCATAAAATGTTTTCGTGATGACATCTTTAAAAAAAAGATTAAACGATTAAAACATCTTTAATATAAATTGTATATGAAATTTATAAATATATCTAAAAAATGTAAAAAAGTCAAAAAGTGATCAATTTCTTTTTACATAAAAAAATTTTTTAAAAACCTTAAAAAAAATGTTATAAGTGGGATTCGAATCCGTTAACCAAAAGAAAGTTGTTAACTACAGACCATCCAGACCATTCGACCATCGAACCACATACAAAGCTGCTGTTGATATGAGTATGTGATATCAATTATTATTAATAGTAAATTGAAGTATGTATGTGCTTGTTCTTTGTGTATAATACAGAAGTTAATATTAAAATAAAAAAAAGAAGTTCACCGCAAATATTTTAAATTAAAAAAAAAAAAAACAACACATAACAATTTTGCAGGGCTACCATTAAACATTTTTACACGTAAACTGTCGTTTTGGTTAATAAAAGTCGCAAACCTATTTTTATGTATTTTATGTATTTAAATAAAAAATTAAGTAAATTTCTTCTTATCTTTAAGATACCTATTAAACGGTATTATTAAAACAAAATTAATTATACAAAAGAAAAGTACAGTAGAATCTCACAAGTTAGAACCACTTTAAGCACCGGGTAGTTCGAATTTCTGAAAAGTTCGAATTTCTGGACATTTTTTTTTACAGAAAATGATAAAATTTAAATGAAATAGTGATAGATAATGAATAGTTGTGTAAGCTTTATTTAAACTCAAAATTGTTTTTTTTAATAATATTTACTTAATTGAACATATAAAATAAGTATCTAAAGATAAGGAATTTTTTTACGTTTGTTTGTCATTTTTTTTATCTTTCACACGTATGAACACTTCGTTTGATATGGCTTTTCGCCTATTTAGTTCAAAATCATAAAAAAAAATTTCAAAAAAAAAAATTCTTCCAGAAATTAGAACCACAGGTTCTAATTTCAGAGCGTCCAATACACTGAAATGGTTCGAATTTGTGACGGTTCGAATTTATGAGATTCTATTGTACCTATGAACAAAATTAATTATAAAAAATAAAATAAAAAAGGGTATAAAAAGGGTAAATTAAAAGGAATAAATATGTATAAAATATATGTATGTAGGTATATGAAATTTATAAATATATCTAAAAAATTTTAAAAAGTGATCAATTTCTTTTTAGATAAAAACATTTTTTAAAAACCTTAAAAAAAATGTTATGAGTGGGATTCGAATCCGTTAACCAAAAGACCAAAAGGTACAGACCATCCAGACCATTCGACCATCGAACCACATAGAAAGCTGCTGTTGATATGAGTATGTGATACCAATTATTATTAATACTAAATTGAAGTATGTTTGTGCTTGTTGTTTGTGTATAATACCTACAGAAGTTAATATTAAAATAAAAAAAAGAAGTTCACCGCAAATATTTTAAATTAAAAAAAAAAACAACACATAACAATTTTACAGGGTTACCATTAAAAATTTTTATACGTAAACTGTCGTTTTGGTTAATAAAAGTCGCAAACCTATTTGTATGTATCAGTAATACAACATAAACATACCAAGCAATTGCTTAAATTGTGTATGCTTTTAAATCACTTTTGTGCAAAACATTATATGTATTTGAATATATTTTGAATAAATTGTCTAAAAAGCTGACAAATATGTTATCCATGTCAACAATAAAAAGGCAATGATTGCTTTTAATATTTTGACGACAGACTAGATTACTGTTCGTTATATTAGCGGTTTTTTGTTAAAAAAAATAGTCGTAAAATAAGATGATGAGGGCATTTCTAATATTCCCTGAATATTCAATTTTTTTAAAAAGTGATAACCCTGCAGGTTTTTGCGGTTTTTAAACAGTGTGACCATTTTGGCAATTTTGCAGTTTAACTTAGCATTACAAATTTTAATTTAGCTGCAAAATTTTTATTAAGCGCTTTGCATTTTTTTAAGCATTTTTATAAAATGTTTCTAGCTTTTTTAGAATTATTTTGAAAATTGAAGAACAGATTTATTGATATAGCTTAAGTTTTTTTATATATTATATTATGACCCTTTGTTTCTTATAGGAACCACAGGACATAATAATAATAACAATAATTTATAATAAATTTCAACTAAAAATAGTTGTAGTCAAAATGAAATTTCGTATGAAAATGGATAATTCTATTGTAAAAAAATAGAATATTAAGGGAATATTAGAAGTTGATTGTTAAAATTATTTGATATTACGATATAAAAGTTCAAAAAAATTTCATTTTATTTTTTTACAAGACGATAACCCTGCATGTTTGTGCGATTCGTAATGAAGACTTTTAAGTAGTGTGGCCATTTTGACATTTTTGCTGAATTAGCACCAAAAACTTAGATTTAGCTGTAAAATTTTCATTTGGCAATTTATTTAGCTTTAAAAAACTAATGTTTTAAGCTTCCTTTGATTAATTTTTAAAGTTGGAACAAATAGTCTCAGCGATTAAAACTTATATTTTTTTTATAAACTGTTATAAACTAACTTTTACACAATCAATGATGACTCATTTTTAATATATAAAAAAAAATAATCTGGTCTAAATATCTTTTTATAAATTCTTTTAAGTCGAAATGGAAATAAAACCTTTTGTATTTGTTTTTATTAGAGGGCCTTCCAATTTCAAGCTTAACCAACTGTGCTATTTATATCTGATGCAATATCAAATCTACCTAAATACTCGTTTAAATATTACCATTTATTTTAATTTTGTTTAAAATGAGTCACAAAATTTATAATTTATAACAATATAATGAACAACTTTAAGAATTATTTCTAGCGTTTTTAAAATCATTTTTAACATTTATTTGCCTTGCCTAATGTCAGAGTAAGCTGTGAACAAATTTTAAGATCTGTTTCTATGTCATTGTTTTCGTCAATAAAATTATACAAACTTACATGTTTCTTGCTTTTTGATTAAATTAAACATTTACGTACGCAAATACATATTGTTGAATGTTTTGTTTTCAAATAACAAATGCGATTTTTTTATAAATAATAAGATTTTAAAAAAATAATATGGCAACACTTGTGTAAGAATAGAAATGTAAGAGAGATGATCAACACATAGCAACAATCCGTTTCTAAAACAAATACAACAACAACAATCTTGAAAACAATGCCTACCTATACACATAAATAATTTTTGCATATACATATTACATAGGTATTTACATTTAAGCCAAAAACAAATTAAAAAATATCCCCTGTATGAAGTCAAACACATTCACCCCTATCGCGAATGTTATGGGAATATGATATATGGGAGCAAACTTATATTCCCATCCCCAACAAATCGGTATCGCAAATATTTTGGGAGTACAAAATCTATTGTGAATTATTTGTCTGTGATTCATAAACAAAAGTCTCTATTGTGAATAACTTGTCAGTGCTTGTATTGAGAAAGAATAATATACAAAATAAAATACTAATGAAAATATAATAAAATAAATAATGAATAGTTTTTATTTTCATTTTCTTTATTAACACTCCTTCAATAAAACGAAAAAACAATTTAATTTAGTCAAACCTTAAAATATAAATTAAAATTTACATGTTCCCTTCTCGTTCACATTAACAGCCTGTTCATCGATTTCGAACGTCATCGTTCGCATAGAAAATTACATTTAAAACAAAAACAAAATTCGAACATTGTACGAACTTTGTTTTTGTTTTAAATGTAATTTTTTATGCGAACGATGACGTTCGAAATCGTTAAACAGGCAGTAAGACTTGTTGGGAATTTATTTAGTAAAAATACTCGCGGGAGTAAACATTGGCGATGTAAAATTTTTTAAGTTTGGGAACTCAATCCCAAAAAATTTGTTATGGGAATCATTCACAATACGAAATAAAAAAATATGGGAATATTTTAATGGGAGTAGTTGTTTGCGATAGGGGTGATTATTAAGTAACTTCAAACTGTTTATAACCACATCTAGTTGATTATGTGACTTTTTTCCTTGTCGACGACTCATTATTTTAACATAATCATGTCATAGGCTGTAGTCAATTGGTTATCTCTGCATGACTTTTTAATTGACTACTGATTACTTATTTTTCAACTAATTTGTAGTTAATTAATAGAATAGTCGGTTTATAATAAGTTATTTAAATTTTAAGCAATTTTTGTCAAAAAAATATATGAACATACATATAAACATACATACATATATATATTTTTATATAAAAATAACTATTTAAGACGATTTTGCATCAAATTGCTTTTAATGATTATGAATAATTGTGCTGAAATAAATACGCTATATAATTTCTTGTACATAAACCGATTTGTATTGCTTTAATTTTTAATTATTTTCAATTATTATTATTATTTAAAAATGTTTGTATATATTTTTTTTCATTTGACTTCATTGCATGCTTGTTTTACTTTTTTGCTTTTATTTGTGTTTTACGTGTGTCTCTATGCAATATATTTGGTTGCTATCTGCATGAGATTTAAACCAATTTGTAGTCATTTGAAAAATAGTTAATTTATACCTAGTTAGTGTTTTTTTGCAACTGACTATTTTATTTACTACAGGGTGGTTTTTGTTTCACATGTATGTAAGTTAGGCGAACGATTCATATTTATATTGTCAATAAAATGAAAAAAATCAAAAATTACTGAATAATTTTAAAATCGTTTAAAGAATATAAAAAAAGTTAAAAAAAACTATTTTTCGAAAAGGTGGATATCCCGAGATTCGATCCTGGGCAAATACTAACAAGCGCACTCTGCCTTGGGCAACCGCCCAGACAACTCAGCCATTAACGCGATTACAGATGGGAAACTAAAGTAGAATATATTCCGTCGAAACGTTTGTTTATAGCCTTTTCACACTTGTCAACATTTAACATCAATTTGCGAAGATGTTGGAATTTTTCCATAAAAAATACCTACATAGGGATAAAAATCAAAATTTTTCAACATCTTTACAGAATGTTACTATCTTATTTTGTTCCGTTTTACATTTTTTGAATTCTTTTAGTGTCATCACTAGAAAAGTGGCAATAAATTCTATTATTTTTGTGGCATCACTGACAAAATGGATGTTGCTTTGAAAACAGCGTTACCATTTCTCAAGTTTTTCCTTTCTTGCAAGCCTTATTTTGCTTAGTTTGATAAAATTATTAAACAAAATTAATAAGAAATACATTTTGGTGTTATATTTTAAAATGTTGGCACTTTTGTAGAAAAAATTTTTTTAAAAAGATAAAAGTTTTTTTTTTCAGAAATGGTAACATTTTTTATTGATAGTAGATGTTAGATGTTTTAAGTGTGAACACGTGTTTCACATTTTCAACATCTTCCATGCGTTCCTCCGAAATGTATGCAAGTTTACAAAGGGTATTAATATGTAGGAATGTATTTCTCAATTTAAGCAAACAATCATGTACAAACATGTGTATGTATTTGTAATGCTTAACATTTAACTCGTTCAAATATAAAAAAAAAGAAAAAAAAAACCATTTGTGGACCGATCTGCTGAATTTGAATAGCAAAAAATGGTGGACTATATGTGACATAAATGTAATACAACCTAGCCGCTATCATGTCTGGAGTCTCCGGAAAACACGTATCAAACGTAAGACGGACAGACGGACATCGTTAAATCAACTTCTCTCCTCATAAGGACCAAAAATATATATACTTTATAGGGTCTAAGATCAATATTGTAGAAATTACAAACGGAATTACAAACTTATATATATACCCTTTTTCACCTGAGGTGAAGGATTAAAAAAAATCAAAAATTGCTGAATAATTTCAAATTCGTTTATAGAATATAAAAAAAGTTAAAAAACATTTTTTTCGAAAAGGTGTATGCCGAGATTCATACCCCGGAAACTACTAACACGCTGTCTTGTGCAAACGCCCAGACAACTCAGCCATTAACGCTATTGCGAAAGAACTAAGCAAGATTTTATTATAGCAGGTCGTCTCGGAAAGCCAGCTGTTTATTTTTTATTTACTTGTTTTGTGATACGAACTGTCAAATGTTGTATAGTAAACAAGTAAACAAGTTTTTTGTCTTTTTTGTCTCTTATCAACCCCTTTGCTGTTTCGTATCACATTACAACAATAAAAAGCCCTGTTGTTTGTTTTATTGTACAATTGTTGTAATCTCGCGGCTAACTGCTATAAATATACCTTGGAACTAAAGTAGAATATATTCTCTCACAGTCAGTGTTTCCACCGGCAAAATTTAAGACTACACTTGAGATGAAGCAAAATTACCCAATTTAAATGAAATTACACCTGTTATAAAATTGAAGTTTTATTTAATAAACAGACATTTTCAAAGAAGCAAAACACAACACTCTCATTAAACAAAGATCAATATTAGTCAAGCTTTTAAGATTCTGATTGTAATATAAAATATATTAACAAAAATGACATTAAAGACTTAAAAACAATTAATAGAACTTAAAATAAAACTCCTATATTTTGAGTTTAACTTTCACATTTGGTTGCATATATCTAGGGAAGGTTCAAAATGCCCATTGACATTCCTTTAAATAGGGTGTTTTTAAGCCCAATAGAGCTTACGAGAGGTTAGCTATCAAACGAACTGTCATACTGCTCTCACTTTTTGATCAGACACATCATCATGATTCATGAATAGCAAGGCGAATTCATACAAGGTGGTCTTATTTTGAAAACGGATACAACACTGTAAACTACTTTAACGTTGTGTCAAAATTATACAACACTGTATTAAACAAATTAGCTGTGCACTTATACATACAAACATGTAAATATAAATGTCAACCAAAGTAACAGCATATCATTTTGACACAAGGTTAGTTTTCAGCTGTTGCTTTCGTAGCACAGAATACCACAGAACTGTCACGAGACGGAAGATTTTGCGTTTTTTTTGTCACTTTTTAAGAAAGCTGCCCTTTTTCATTTCTCTTTGCATCATCTTTTATGCCGCAATACAATGAACACAAATTTATTTAGTTGAGTTTTATTAGCAAAGCTTTTGTAAAAATTAACTTTTAAGTTTACCACAACACAAGCAAATAATATTTAAGTAAATAAATAACATTATAAAACAAAAAAATATTAATAAATACATTTTTTTTGTACCAAACACAACGTTTGTTAAACTAATGCATTTTTTTAACATGGTCTGTGTTTTGTGATTTTTGTTTTGATCATGCTATTTGTGTTGATTGTTGCTGCCTGTTTTTACTCATTGCCACTTCACCACCAAAAAAAGCTTTCTGTCTTTTTCTTCGAAAGCTGCCCTCGCAACTGATTTGGACCTTTTCCACACGTCAGTTTTTTCAGTTCTGTGGTATTCTGTGTTTCGTAGCAAGCCAAGACCACCTTGTATGAATTCGCCTTGATGAATAGATTCATTATTGAATAACGCCACCGAATTATCAAAATTTACTTAATGATTTAAGTGGCGCAACTTATGTTTTCACAAATGGCTTGATAAACCAGCAACAATTGAGGTCAACCTTGTTCGTTTTATTCGTAACATGCAGCCAGCAACGCTCGAAAAAGAAGAATAAAATTGGACGACTGCAATGCGTTTCGTCAAGACCAGGCGCAGTTTGAAATCTGTTTTAAATGGTAATGCCGTGTATTAATCTGCGATTAAAATGAATTTTTTTGTGTTGTCTATAATTTTAAGTTTCATGTTCTTAAAAAGAATCCTTTATACCTCATTAAGTAAACAAAATGCCTGAAGGGTTTTATCCAACTATCGATTTCGTAATTCAGTTTTACAACTGTAACGGGCGTTAAATATTCTATAAATTATATAAAATTATAAATTGTTATAAACTAACTTTTACGCAATCAATGATGACTCTTTTTTTAATATACAAAAAAACAATCTGGTCTAAATATCTTTTTATAAATTTTTTTAAATCGAAATGGAAATAAAACACATTTGTTTTTATTAGAGGGCCTTCCAATTTCAAGCTTAACCATTGCTATTTATATCTGATGCTATATAAAATCTACCTAATACTTGTTTAAATATTACCATTTATTTTAGTTTTGTTTAAAATGAGTCACTAAATTTTATAAGGATTTAAAACAATATAATGAACAAATTTAAGAATTATTTCTAGCGTTTTTAAAATCATTTTTAGCATTTTGTTTGCCTTGTCTAATCGTCGTGCCGGAGTTATCTTGTCGTATATCACAAAATCCAAAAAAATGAGATAAGACCGTTTCATGAGGTAATTTTAACAGGTCTATCGATCTGCGCAATCGCCATGTCTCTATCTCTTATGGCTAATGAGATATTACGAAGTCATTTTGTTGTATATCCACTTTTGTGAAAATTTTATTGCGTTATAATATCGTATGTAGCATAATTGTGGATATACGACAAAAAGCGTATGAAAATTTACAATTAAAAAAATCTTGCGTTATCTTGTTGTATGTGAACCAAGTATATCAGGCATGTCATTATCATTTAAAACTTTTCGTTTTATATGTAAAGAGTTATTTTGGATGTAGTACAGAACGGTTATTTATATTGATGGAATTGCTTAAATTAATTTTATTGTCTTAATTGCTTAATTTTTTAGGGTGGTCCAACTATAAACAAAAGCAATAACCAACCATAAAACAAAAAGTTTTCAGAGAATTTTCTTAATATTTTTTAATTTATGACAATTATGTGTGAGACAAAATATCGGCCAAATGCTCGCCACGGCTTTGGCTCTATCCGATGGTCCATATTTTCAATGACTCTGAGACGTAATTGAGGATTAATGTCGTCAATTGTCCGAATTATTTAATCCTTTAGCTCTTGAATTGTTCTTGGCTTATTGACGTACACAATAAAAAGTCCAACATGATCGTGGTGGCCAATTACCATCGCCACGACGTGAGATAGCACGGCCATGGAATTTTTTGCGCAAAAGAGTCATTATTTCGTTGGCTGTGTGACACATTCTGTTGGAACTGCTTATCGTCCAGGTCCATATCCTCAACTTCTGGCCACCATAAGTCTGGTATCAGCTCGCGATAGCAAACACCATTTACGTTAACTGCTTGGCGGACCTCATTTTCGAATAAGTGTGGCCCGATGATGCCGTCTGGCCATAAACCGCACCAAACATGTATGCACAGGCGTTTTCACATTTCCTACAGACCCGGTTCGCTAAAATTTGCGCACAATTCTCCCGATTGTGGATACATTTGATCGATAATGCTGACCAAAAAAATCACGAAGTGCACGAAATGTATTTTTGATTTGAACGCCTTCAAGAATCTTAACGCTGATTGACACTGATACAAAGAAATGACAAATAAAGTTAAACAAAAATTTGACGTTAAGGTGTGACTCACAATTAACATCGTGCATTATGGTTGGACCACACTTAAGTAATAATAAACCTAAAAAGTATTCATACATAAGAAAATTCGATAATATAATATAAAAACTATAACTATACGAAAATATATTTGTCACTAGCATAAATTTTCGTTTCGAAAATTATTATAAATGCAGTTTTTTAATAGCTTATTTTGACGTAAATCCCACAAACTTAAAAATAATTCGCAAAAAGTGGCGTATACGACAAAATTGAAAATTTTTTTCGGACGTGACAATGGCTATAACTTAAAAATTTGTTTCCAAGACTTTGGATATTTTTACATAATTCGATAAAGAACTTCAAACACAAGATTTGACGAAAATATTGGACGACTTTTTTCACGTACATTTTTGTGTATGAAATTTTGAACCTTGAGATTCGATTTCCCAAAAAAAATTTTTTGTGATATACGGCAAGATAACTTCGGCACGACGTAATGTCAGAGTAAGCTGTGAACAAATTTTAAGATCTGTTTCTATGTCATTGTTTTCGTCAATAAAATTATACAAACTTACATGTTTCTTGCTTTTTGATTAAATTAAACATTCACGTACGCAAATACATATTGTTGAATGTTTTGTTTTCAAATAACAAATGCGTTTTTTTTTATTAATAATAAGATATTTAAAAATAGTATGGCAACACTTGTGTAAAAGTTTGGAATAGAAATGTAAGAGAGATGATCAACACATATCAACAACAACAACAATCTTGAAAACATATTACATAGGTATACCTATGTAATACGTATATGCAAAAGTTAAAGTTATAAATATATTTACATTTAAGCCAAAAACAACCCTGAAGGAAACCTGGGTGCAAGTGTCTCCAAGTCACCAGTTTTGTCGACTATTTTGGTGACATTGTCAACGAAGTGTCTACACTATACTACATTTGCCACTATATTTGGCTTTAATACGAAAACAATTTTATCAATAACAATTGAGAAGTACAATTCCTATAAAAGTTAAAGAAATAATAAAAAAAATTGTATTCGTACCAAAAGTGTAGACTACATGTACTAAAATGTACTAGTGATTCTCTGGTTCCAATGTCTACATATGTTCCCAAAGGAACTACCTAGTCAGTAGTACCAACGTCAGTAGTAGATTTCCAATGACACGCACATGTTAAATGTCTATAGTAAATAACATTGTCTGGGGTATAATAAGTCACTAGTACTGGTGACTGTGTCAATAGTGAATCAGTACAGATTCACTAGTGACATTTCCTGCAGGGAAATTATAAAATATGGTTTTTGTTTTACATGTATGTAAGTAAGGCGAACGTGTCATATTTATATTGTCAATAAGATGAAAAAAATCAAAAATTGCTGAATAATTTTAAAATCGTTTATAGAATATAAAAAAAAGTTAAAAAATTTTTTTTTCGAAAAGTTGGATGTACCGAGATTCGAACCCGAGCAACTACTAACACGCATACGCTGCTCTGGGCAACCGCCCAGACAACTCAGCCATTAGAGCTATTACAGATGGAAAATTAAAGTAGAATATATTCCGTCAAACTGTGTGTTTAATATGTAGGAATGTATTTCTTAATTTAAGCAACCAATCAAGCAGCGTTGCCAGAAGATTTGGAAGGAAAATCTTCATATGGGCAAAAACAAAATCTTATTTTGAAAAGGAAAATCTTGAAATTTTTAATAACAAGGGCAAAGAAGTAAAAATTATTAATTTTTTAAAAGGAAATACTTCTTATTATGGAAACTATTTAAATTTATATACATAATTGCGGTATATATACAAAATTAGATTGTAGGCTTAAATTGTGTTTTAGTTATATTTTCCATAAAATTCTTTCTAAAAATATACTTTAAATCCATTTGTTTTCTAATAAATAAGAACGTAAAAAAGTTCATATAAATAAAGAAGTTTCTTTGGAAGTAATTAAATTCTTAAATGAGAGATATATAAATTTTGGCCAAGAAGATCATACATCATATGAAGTTTTAAGGGTTCTCAATTTAGTATTAAATTTGATACCGTTGTTGTATCGAAGGCATTTGAAAATATATAGATTATATGGATTTCCCTTAATATATTCCTAATGGAATTGTTATTAAAATAATGTACACCTTTAAAAAGACATTGTAAAGCACATATGTATATACACTTTATTTAATAATTATCAAAAACATGGAATGTGGAATTTTCACACCAAAAGCTTCTTAACCCTAGGTAACTTTTTACCACTTAGGTCTCCTCTTGGTCAGGCCTGACCCCAATTAGAACAGCTAAAAAACCCCAATTAAATAAGAAGTAAATAAATATTATTTTTATTAAATTATTATTTTAGACAAGCAGGGGTGTTCTGGAAATCGAAAACACAAGAATTTGGAAGTTGTTTTTAATACACTTTTAATCAAATTTTTATAATGTTTGTTATTAAATTCTGTTTAATAGAGAAATATTTGTAAAATATTAGTCATAAAATACATTTATCACAGAAATCTTATTAAAAAACGACGTTTAAAATGTTTGCCTTTTCGATTTAAAGGACACCCCTGTATACGAGTTTATTATATAATTTTATTATTTTATTTTACATGCAAGTCATCGAATATGTAGTCCCTTATTTTGCACATAGCTTTTTCGCAACTGAGTGAAACGAGTTTTCCGCTTGGTTTTTGTAGTTAAATTATACTTAGCTCATAACGGGCCGTAGTTTTCTGATTTAATTCGAACTTGATTCATTCAATTCACAACATATCATTCATAGAATTTACCTTTCTGTTTTTTTGATATATTGTTCTATATGAAAAATATTGCAAAAAAAAAAAATGTGGTCCGCCCCAGAGGGTAATTTCATACACTTTTACATAAAAATAGAATTTCACTCCACTAATCTTGCTCCAATCAAATCCAAATTAGTTTCATTCGATTCAGCACACATCATTTATAGACGCCCCTGTTTATTTTGTTATATTCGAAAATTTTTTTTAGAAAAATTTCAGGTAGTCGTGGTTTTTTGGTAATATCTCTGCCATTTGTGGACCGATCTGACTGAATTTTAATAGCAAGAAATGGTGGACTATATTTGACATAAATGTAAAACAACCTAGCCACTTTCATGTCTGGAGTCTACGGAAAACACGTATCAAACGTAAGACGGTCAGACGGACGGATATCGTTAAATCAACTTCTCTCCTCATAAGGACCCAGAATATACATATATACTTTATATGGTCTAAGATCACTATTGTAGAAATTACAAACGAAATGACAAACTTATATATACCCTTTTCCACCTTTTCAAAGTAGTGTAAACAGAATACGTAGTTGCCGTTGAAGCGCAAAATTCGAAATTTTGAACTTTGATGCGCTACAGAGCATTCGTCAGCTTCAAATACTACTAATCGTGGTAAAGTTGCTGTAACCACAACCCATTTGCATAAATGTAGGTACATGCAAACAAAATAAATGAATTATAATGATACCAACTTGACTTGTCTGCGGTTTTTGGTTTTATAAACAGCTAAAATTGGATATTGATGTGAAAAAGTGGCCACCAGATTTTTTCATGTGTGCAGCTAACTTTGATGTTTTATATGAAAATATTTTGAAGCTGCCCAAAAGTATGAAATATGTGCAGGTATACAAGATGCACGTAAATAAGGATTTTGAAGAATAATTACAGAAAATATGTACTTTGGGCAGTTAAGTCAAAGTGCAGCTAACTTGAATTTTTTGTATGCAAATAATTTTAAAATGCCAAAAATTTTGGGCACTTATCTTAAATGTGCAGGTAATGAAAGTGCACTTAAAAAAGGAATTTGTATTGGACTATAAAAAATAATGCCAAAAATTTTAAATTTTGTGCAGTTTAGTCAAAAGTGCACGTAAATACGAGGCAGTTAAGTCAAAACTACTGTATATTAAAAAAAAAAAAATCAAAAATTGCTGAACAATTTGAAAATCGTTTATAGAATATAAAAAAAGTTAAAAAAAATTCTTTTCAAAAAAGTCGATGCCGAGATTCGAACCCCAGCAACTACTAACACGCTGCCTTGTGCAACCGCCCAGACAACTCAGCCATTAACGATATTGGGAATGAAGACTAAAGTAGTATTTATTCCCTCACAGTGTTTGTTTAGTATGAAGGTATGTATTTCTCAATTTAAGCGACCAATCATGTACAAACATGTGTATGTGTTTCTTAAGCGGCTCATACACTTGCAATAAAATTGTTAAATTTTACGTATTGTACAATTATTTCGCCAATGTGTATATGATATTCGTAGGTGGCACAATATATTGGCAACAATCAAAAGACTTTTGATTTTTATTGCACAACGAAAAGAGAGTGAAAGTGTTGGCAACATTGTACAATGCTGTTGATGTTATTTCTATAGGTTATGTTCACCTTTGTATTGAGTTAATGAAACCATTGTGCGACTTATTGCATAATATAGGTCAAAATGGATATAATATGGCGAATATCATATACAATAATATTGCAAGTGCATGGGCCGCTTTATGCTTAACATTCAACTCGTTCGAATAAAAAAAACAACAACAACCACAAGGGATTTTTTTGAAAAAATTTGAGGCAGTCGTGGGTTATAAGATTAAAAAATGCTAAATAATGCTAAAAAAATATTACAAAAATGCTGAAAATAATGCTAAATTCTATTTGAAAAATTCGCTGCTAAATCAAAATAAATAATGCTAAATTTAGCAGTGAAAATGCTAAAAGGGTCACACTGCTTATTATGCTAGGAACACAACTGGGACGAACGACGAATTTTTGGCCAAAAATAAAACATATTTGTGTATACGAAAATACACACAATCATGGCGTCGGCCGAAATTCGTCATATGCGGCGACTTTGCAATAGATTTTTTTATATTTCATACGTCGGCGAACGACGAACAAATCAGTACCAGGTGACCATGTTTGATTTTAGTTTTCAAGTATTTTAGTATATAAAGATACTTTCTTAATTTGATAATTGTTTTTTATTATTTCGCATTTAAAATAAATATACAAAGAAGATATCTATAAGAAGAGTTTTTAATTGTGTTTTTGTTAATGTTTGTGATTTTTAAGTAAATTTTTTTTTTATATGGTCACACTATTTCTCTCTCTCTCTCTTTGCACATACAGCAAACAACTTTCTCAATTAGTAAAGCTGTTAGTTATTCGTCGTTATTGTGTTTCATACGACGAATTTACTTAGCGAATTTTTACTAAAAAATTCGTCGTGTAGGGCGTAATTCGTCGTTCGTCCCAGTTGTGTTCCTAGCATGATGTTGGTGTTTTACCATTCTGTAAGGTGTAAAACGGGTAAGTTAATTAATCATAATAATTTTTTCTTTCTAATTTCTTTTTTGGGTTTTTTCAAGCACGAATTGGAGATAATCAACTTTATAATCAAGCGCGTTTTGAGATTGATTCAATCTTAGTTTTACTTAAATCAATCTCATTTTCGGATTACTTCAAGTACGAAATCGGGATTGAATATCGATAATTTAAATATTTTGCGATTGAAAATCCGTACTTGAATCAATCTTTTTGTACTTGATTCAAGAAAATCCTTACTTCACTGTACTATCAATATCGCTTCGGATTGATTTGAGTACGTTTGGATTGATTTTTCTTTTGAGTGTAAGCATTAAAGTTTATTAAAAAAAAAATGTGGCCTCGAGCTTATCAATTAATAAAGGCTGGAAAATTTAAAGGTCAAAAAAATATAATAATATTTGAAAAACATAAATAAATAAAGTAATATGTCAAAAATGTGTTAAAGCTAAATATAGAATGTATAACATACGAACAAACATATGTACATACCAACTTATGTATGTTGAATTTAGCAAACAGCTTATCGTATTGGAAAAACATATAAGAGAACCCTTTTAGGAAAAAGGTTAAAGAAAGAATCGTTAATAAAAGGATAAGAATTGTAATAAATAAATATGTATATGGGGGATTTCATGTCAAGTGACCCAATTTTGAAATCGATGTCTTCCGATTTGGATGAAATTTGCACCAAGGTTAGTCCTATTGGATAGTAGTTTAGACACAAATTTTCAACAAGATCGGTCTAAAAGTTTCTGAGTTAGTGGGGGTCAAAATTTGACATTTTGGCCATACAGGTGTTCTTCCTTATCCATGTAACTTATTACCTATTGGTTTTAGCAAAATTTGTCCCAAGTAGCTTCGATAGCTATTTGATCCATCTTTTGAAAAAAATTTTTTTTGTTTTTTTAAAAAATTTTTTTTATTTTTTTTTTTTAAATTTAAAACTTTTTTTTTTTAGCGGGTATGTTTTTTTTTTTTTTTTTTTGTTCAAAAGAAAGCTTATGTCTTTTCCTTTAAGGTAGTTTTGGTCCCTTTTTGGGATGCGAGCGGCCTATGTATAAAAAAAAATAATTTCTAACTCTAGACAAGGGTTTTTCAATTTTTAGCATATGCAGTGTTCTTTCTCATCCATTTAACTTATTACCTATTAGTGTTAGCAGAATTTGTCCCAAGTAGCTTCGATAGCTATTTGATCAATATTCTGAAAAATTTTTTTTTTGTTTTTTTAAAACTTTTTTTTTTAAATTTAAAATTTTTTTTTTAAATGTAAAATTTTTTTTTTATATTTTTTTTTTATCCGGAATGTTTTTTTTTTTTTTTTTTTTTGTTCAAAAGAAAGCTTATGTCTTACCCTTTAAGGTAGTTTTGGTCGCTTTTTGGGATGCGAGTGGCTTATGTATAAAAAAAATTATTTCTAACTCTAGACGAGGGTTTTTAAATTTTTAGCATATGCACTATTTTGAATTTTTTCCTATTTGTGTTTAAGTGTTTCTAAAGCCTTAAAAATAAAACGTTTGCAAAGAAACTAGACAAATTAACCTTTCCGACGGTATGTTACAAACCCAATTACTATTTTATACCTTCGATACTATAATGCCCACAATATGTTAATCCCAGGAATAAAATCACTTTTTTTCTGTAGAAATGTTGACAAATTAAATTCTTTTTATTAATTTGTAATAATAATTAAATTAATATATAATTATAATAATAATTTCTAATAATAATAATAAAAAGATAAAGATAAATAATTTAATAAAATAATTAGTATTGTGGTTATTTTGTTGAACTATTTATGGTTTTTAATCCAAATTTTTAATAATTTTAATTAGGCTTAAGATCATTAAATTTAATTTTCATTAATGAAAGATTATCAATAACAATTTTAATTAATTTTCATGTTGTAAAATTCCTTTCTTCATAAAAATAATTTAATGAAAATTAAATTTAATGAACTTAAGCCTAATTAAAATTATTAAAAATTTGGATTAAAAAAATTTAATAAAATTTATGTAGGAAAAATTAAAAAAAAAATTATTTGTCAACATTTCTACAGAAAAAAGTGATTTTATTCCTGGGATTAACATATCGTGGGCATTATAGTATCGAAGGTATAAAATAGTAATTGGGTTTGTAACATACCGTCGGAAAGGTTAATTTGTCTAGTTTCTTTGCAAACGTTTTATTTTTAAGGCTTTAGAAACACTTAAACACAAATAGGAAAAAATTCAAAATAGTGCATATGCTAAAAATTTAAAAACCCTCGTCTAGAGTTAGAAATAATTTTTTTTATACATAAGCCACTCGCATCCCAAAAAGCGACCAAAACTACCTGAAAGGGTAAGACATAAGCTTTCTGTTGAACAAAAAAAAAAAAAAAAAAAACATTCCGGATAAAAAAAAATATAAAAAAAAAAATTTTACATTTAAAAAAAAAATTTTAAATTTAAAAAAAAAAGTTTTAAAAAAACAAAAAAAAAATTTTTCAGAATATTGATCAAATAGCTATCGAAGCTACTTGGGACAAATTCTGCTAACACTAATAGGTAATAAGTTAAATGGATGAGAAAGAACACTGCATATGCTAAAAATTAAAAAACCCTTGTCTAGAGTTAGAAATTATTTTTTTTTATACATAAGCCGCTCGCATCCCAAAAAGGGACCAAAACCACCTTAAAGGAAAAGACATAAGCTTTCTTTTGAACAAAAAAAAAAAAAAAAAAAACATACCCGCTAAAAAAAAAAATAAAAAAAAGTTTTAAATTTAAAAAAAAAATAAAAAAAATTTTTTAAAAAAACAAAAAAAATTTTTTTCAAAAGATGGATCAAATAGCTATCGAAGCTACTTGGGACAAATTTTGCTAACACCAATAGGTAATAAGTTACATGGATAAGGAAGAACACCTGTATGGCCAAAATGTCAAATTTTGACCCCCACTAACTCAGAAACTTTTAGACCGATCTTGTTGAAAATTTGTGTCTAAACTACTATCGAATAGGACTAACCTTGGTGCAAATTTCATCCAAATCGGAAGACATCGATTTCAAAATTGGGTCACTTGACATGAAATCCCCCATATGTTTAAAAATATTCAGTTCGATACACTTAAAAGGGAGTTTAAAATACTGAATGTAAATTAAAACGTCAAAACGTCAATTTTTTTAATACGGTAGAGCCTACGTCATTTATTTTATTGTTTTACAACGACTATCTCTTTTATGCGGGATTACTTGTTTTATCCGGAATTACAAACAAAAAAAATTTTTCTCGTTTTCTGTTAATCAATCAAGGACATATTAAATCCTTAAATAATTTTGATAATCTATAAATGTGAAAGTACATACAACATTATCCGTTGATCAATTATTAACGAAGAAAAGAAACTAATATGAATTGTTTCTCAACTAACCGAGCAAATTTAATATCCAGAATTCTCCCGGTACGTTCCATTATGGGTAATCGAGGTCGCATTGTATTTTTTTCTTTTTTTTTTTTCAAATTTTACAGGGTTGAATGCTCACCATCATTCTACATATCTAAAAAATGTTCCTATCTCAACTTGTTCCAGTTTTCATCGTTAGTTAAATTTAGTGTCACCGCTAGAAAATTTAAAATTGAAAATAAAATATTATCAAGCATTCGTTCGTCTTTGTTCTCTTTTTTAAATAATTTCATACTAAACAGTTCGTTTAAATGTACCACCTCATTTTTGAAAAATATCGGTTCATATGTGTTATTCGATGTTTAGTTCAGCCGGAGTGAAGTGCTAGTTCGATTAAAATGAGTAATAACTTTTTTTTTTATTTTAGGAACTACAGTTTTTATCTGACTTCGGTCTGTTATGGCTTTGTAATGTACTAACAATGATTTTGTTCTAATGTAATTAATGAAAAATTGATACATTGCAACTCAGCCATTTTTTATTTGATCAAGACTAAGTCACTTTTCGTCTTAGCACCTGAAAGAGTAGTGTGCATCGAAAATCACGAATGTATCGTTGTCTCGCAAATGTGACGTGCTATGAATCATATAAATATCGCTTTTTTGTTACTTTTACGCCAATTAACACAAAAAATAATAGTTTGTTATTAATATTTCTTAAAAATCCATCGTTTTCAGTTAATTAAGTAAAACGTTCTTTTCAACTTTTTGACAATTTTGATTGATGGTTGATGTTATTTGTTGCAAGTGTGAACTCATGTTTCCGTTTTTAAACATCATCTGTTCATTCCTCAAAATTTATTGAAAAGCCTATAGGTCATGTTCTTTCCATAAAGAAGAACCTTTTTGTACGTTCAAAAGGCTCAGTTAGCCGGGAGTAACAGTAACCTAACCTTACCGTAAATACCAATCTATTTCTTACAGATTGAGACGTAACATCATAATGCTAACTATAACCGTTCTAATTGCTTTACATACAACAAAATGCAGTTGCTGATTTGCAACGTTACTGTTGCTCCCAGCTAACTAAGCTTTTACTCTGGATGTTTTCCAACAATGCAGCTATAAAAAAATTGTCTATTTTCCATTTATGTGCCATGCGGAAAACCAAGAGCGACAAGTACAAAATTAAATTATTTAACGCCGAACATTAAACGAAAAAGGGTCTTTGCCGAACTCTGACACCGAACCAGAACTTCCGGTCGGAATCTAAAGGTAACATTTGTAGGCTCAATTTAATTAAAATTAATATATAATAGGAAAATTTTTTGAAAGAAAAGCTCTATTCGGCAGGACGTACCAAATTGAAAACGCTTCGTCCGTTAGCCATTAAAGGCTTACGTACCAAATTTTATCCTATAATTTATAAACCTGTACTTTGTTCACAAAGTTTACACAGAAATACAGTAAGCCAGCACGCACGGACAGACATAATAAAATGTCTTGGACAAATATATACGTATTTCTGTTACAAACTTCAGCAAAACATTTTTAATTTTAACAAATCACATGATCTCTATAATAAAAAGGTAAAAGTTGACTTAAGCTAAATTTGAGTTAATAGCAACTTTGAGATCTTCCTGTTCAAAAGGAATGTTTCACTTAGTTCGTACGATTTTTTAGGATATTATAGCAACAATATTTTTTTTATTTTTTTTGTTTATATTTTTTCAGAAGTTAATTTTCAAAAATTACCTTTAAATTTTAAAATTTCTTTTCTACAAATCTAATCAAATAGACTTAAGCACTTTTCTCTTATTGAATTTTTTGGCTGCGGTTGACATTTCTGTGGAAATGCCCATATGTATTACATATTTGCCTTTTGTTAGTTATTTTCCATTAATATTTTTCTAGAATTCGAAAACTTCCAAAACAATTTGTGTTTGGCATACCAAAAACTTTAGAAAGACAACATTGACATGTTTCCAAGGATGTGTACAAGATGGGGAAAAAAACTTACACATATTACAATCTTCAAAGGCTGAAGGAAATGTTTGTAAAAAAAACAATTTCAATTGCTTTCCATGTTGCTAATATTACATGTCAATGTTTAGGGTAATATCGATTTAATCTTGGAAATATATGCGAATGTTAAATATGTTAAATACGAGGGTTGTAAGAAATGAAATGACTTGTTGTTCTTAACTTTTCTTTTTTTAGGTTTTCTAAGAAATGAAATACTTTTGTTCAATACGACCCTCTAAGCACGTTATGAATTCATATTTAGGTCACTGCAGATAATAGTGACTATTTTGAATGCTAAATTATACATTTGTTTGTGTAATAAGCTGTCGACCAAGTTTTTGAATATTAAACATATTTCCCTAAAGTTATTTTTTATAAAGTTTCTGTCTCTAAGCGTCCATTTTTTTTTGAGATATTATTTATTTTTTACGAGTTAAAATTTTTACTAACACCTTTAGGCTGTTGTAGAGAAACATACCAAAGTCTCTAGCTGTAATCGAACCCACAACCCTTTTGATTGATAGAAAAGCCCACTACCTCCTTCATTTAACCTATTTTCCTAGTTCCAACACAATGCAGTGCTTTAGAAGGGGTATTTTCCTGAGTGCTGGTCCCAACAAAAAAAAAAAGCTCACTAACAACTAATCTACCAGACCACCCATGTAGCGCATATCAACTCCTTTATTACCGGCATTAAAAAACAAATTTGTATTATGCGTAAAGGAAAAACAGCTTTGCTAGCGCTCGTTTTAACTCCCACTAATATTTTTTAAACGAAGAAAAGATAATCAAATGTAGAATATGTGTAAATTACTAAAGCAACTGTGACAAAATTGAATTTTAATTCGAAAATTGGGTTAAAATAACACAACATATGTTACAAAGCGAAAATTATTTTTCTTATGGTAAATCGAATTGTTTGCAGAGCATTTTCTTTAGTTTATAAAAAAAACATTTGTTTTTCAATTGTGTATCACTAAGAATGAAATAACACAAAATTTAAGTCCTTTAAAGCAAATACTACATATTGTTACTTTCAGTTGTAAAGGCTAAGTCCACTTTTTTGAAAATTCAGTTTGTGATATATATTTAGTCCTTTAAAATTCCTAGTTGGAACATAGGGCCATTTTGTAACCAACTAAGAAGACTCACTACCTCCGACCCTCGGGGGCAGGTGGACACCGGGCAATGGTTTTGTAACATCTGTTATGAAACTAGCAAATGTGAGCAACGTTGAATGTCGGACTGGAGACTAAAAGTTGGCAGCCCCAACGCCAGCCTAGGATGCTGTTGGCCAATCACCTACTCATTTGAAATCCAATGATTACTGAAACCATCACAAATGAAATACAACGGATTCCCCTGGCGACGACTTTAAGCATGAAGAAAAGGACACGATTTGGATCATGGAATGTTCGTACTTTGCTTGATCTAACAAAATTGGATCAGGTTGAGAACGAGATGATGCGATACAACCTTGAATTTTTAGGTCTGTCTGAGACGAGATGGCCAGATAATGGTGAACATAGGACTGCAAGTGGCATGTCTTTAATTTTCTCTGGGAAACCTGCTGATCAGCCCAAATCTAGTGGTGTTGGCTTTCTAATGTCAGTTTGTGATGTCGTTGAGAAAATAAGACTTCGTTGTAGAAAAAAGTAGAACAAATGCATATTTATGGGATTCATTTGTTGTTTAAGGCCAGTTTACACGGTAATACAATTTATTACGACTTTGTAGAATCAAAATATTATGAAATTCTCTCCGTGTTTAAAAGAAAAAAAATAAAAATCTTCTGTAAGTATAATTCATGTTTACACGGATGGTATAAGTAAAATCAAAAATAATAACAAAAAAAAAACAGATGGTTGCAGTTTTAAATTTCTACAAACACAACATGAAAATTTCCTGAGTTGATTTTAGTTGTTTTTGTAATTGTATAAAAATGCTACCACCTTCAATATACTCCGTTAAAATACACTTCTGGTGTGATGAGAATACATTAGTTTCTAAAATGGTTTAGAACAGTGATGTCAATTGTGGTTGTATTGCTTTACATTAGTATTAGTGAATAAAGAGACAAGTATTCTTAATAAAGATTAAAAAATACGTAAGCATCCGCCGCATGTGCACCCGTCGCTTGATAATCGACGACTAATTGTGTACTCTCGTGGACTAAATGAAAGAGCGTAAGAATGCGTGTGAAGAATGTGTGTGAATTAATTTACACAATTGTGTATGACGCTGACATCACTGGTTTAGAAAAAAAGCATTTAACGACCACTTGTCCCACTTCGTATTCTCTCTTACTCAATACATTTTGCTTTTACATGATAAGATTTTTCTCATTCTACATAATTTTTTGCAATGTCGTAATACATTGTATTACCGTGTAAACTGGCCTTTAGCAGTTAACCTTCGCTCTACCCTACCGGGCGGTACTGTACTTCTGTACGTATGTTTATATGCGATAAACGAGTGTTTGACATACATGTTTATACTTTTTTGTTTAAAATAATATGCTATAGCTTTTAGTTCTTTCAAAGTCCAAAAAAACTTTTAATGTTAATTGTGAGATTTTCAAACAAAAAGGGCGAAGCTGTGTACAATAAATGGAATTATGAAAACCCAAAGAATCGAAGAACTTGAAAACCAATTACAGATGAGGACTTATTAGGATTTTTTGGAATTTTGCTTATAATGGGTGCCCATAATTTATCGAAGGAAACACTCACAGAGCTGTGGAGAAAAAATGTATATCCAATATATCGTGCAACCTTCGCTTTGACTGGCAAGACACAAGAGTGGACCGACAGGAAAAAGGCAAAGCTGTTCCTATAAGGGATGTCTTGGGGATGGTGAATTCTTAGTTATGAGCTAGACGAGCAACTTTTAGGTTTTAGGGGTCGAACACGTTTTAAGCAATAAATGCCTTCCAAGCCAGCAAAATATAGAATCGAATTCTGGTGGGCATGTGATTCCAAAACTTATTATCCACTTCAAGGCCAAATATATACTGGGAAAGTAACGTAAGAGATGTGAATCAAGGCGAGCGTATAGTCAAAGAATAAAAGTCTTAATTTTTAAATTTGAACCACAAAACCCGGGTACCTTGGTGCACATTTAAGGGTGTTAAGAATAAATTGGTCTCTCACGCATATAACAAAAATTATTTTAGCTTTGTGGCTGCAAAAATACTAATGGCCAATTTTCAGGGCTGATATTAATATACATTTATGTTTAAAATCGTTTTAAATAAAAAATTCTTTTCTTCACCAAATACTTAAATGAAACTTAATTCACCGATGTGGTACACTTAATTTCAACTTAAGTTTCCATTGTAATATTTAAGCAAGGTGGCCCCAATATCACAACAATACAACAACAGGCAAAGCAATAGCAATCACCTGTTTTTTTGTGACCACCACGCCAATTATTATACTTTTTTATGATATTTTTTTGTATTTAGTAGTGCTACCATACTTTTATCTTATTTAAATAAGACTTTTCAATAAAACTCAAAAAACCAATCTGTATTTTATTATTGCAATACAATAACAAAATTTTTTGAAAATATATATAGAAAAAGTAAATAAATATGTTCATCCTTAAACTATCTTCCTCATATCACCTTGAGTTATAAATAGAGAGAAGGGATTACGCGTGGTTTCGCAACAAAATAAAAGATTAACATTTTTTATGAACTGTGTGTCTTAAAGGCAGAAGAAAATATTGTCACTATTTTCCATACATTTGACTTTACATGAATATGGTTTTTTTATTACACAAGAGAGCATGTGTTGGTAGTTTTTTTTTTTTTAATAAAGGCATGCACAATCACGTTTTCGTTGTCAAGTATATACTCGTATTGATAAAAGGATACTATTTTGTGCATAACTTTTAGTATGACTTTGACCATGGACTTTTAAAACGCTGCGCAAGTAAAAAAATAAGAAAAAACGTGGTTTGACTTAACTAGAATATGTAGCCATGTGGTAACTACAGCAGCAGATACAATTTTCTCTATTTACTTCGTTGTACTAATTACTAAACAAAAAAAAATAAAAGTACTAAAGTTAAATTTAAGGGTCAAAATTAGTTAGTTCTTTTTGTTGTAATTTTTGATGATCTAGTGCCAAATGAATTTAAAATTTTCTTTCCACATTCGCCCTCGATAATAATAACACAACTTAGCAAACTCTCAACTTTTAATTTTATCTGAGGTCGCATTATTTATGTGATTATAATTATTCCGTGGCATTGATATAATAAAAACTCTTAAATGAACACTATCGGTCACATCTCAACTTTCAGTTAGAAAAAATTTCGAATTTATCTCAAATTTAATAATTGATTAAGAATGGCTTTCCTCTTATTTTCTGTGATTTTCTTTAACCGTCGCACAGTGCCGCCATTTGAGTTTTTTCGTTACAAAAATCATATCTTTTGAACCGAATAAGATAATTGAACAGTTTAAACAGCATATGATAGATAACTGTTCCTATGAAATGAGCGTTTGGAAAGGGTGCTACGCTTTGTAGGGGCCTACTTATGGGTTATCAAAGTTAAAATTAGTAGAAAAATCAATTTTATGGCAACTAAAAAAAATTATTTTTACATTTTTAGATTGTTTTTATTTTTTTTTAAGGGTTTTATGTTTTAAATTATTACCCAACAAATTAAAAAAAAAATAATTTTTTTTTAAATTTATTTTTTCAATTTTCTGTAAAATATTCATCACAATTCGTAAGAGAAGGTATATCTAAAAGACTAACCATTTCTAAACTATAATTATTTTCTAACTCCGCCGCAGGGAAGAAATAAGTGGATCGGAAGATGCTGCCAACATGTTGAAGAGGTCCTCATTTTGCCTTACCCTTGATGCTTTGAATGTGTTCTGCAATCTATATTTTTTATAAAATTTGTTAAGAGACTCCTGTGCTTCTTCAGAAAGCTCTCCAATTGGCAAATATTTTATGGACGGTCGGGGTCAACTTCTTCTGTGAATACATTTCTGCTAAAAGAGATGGATGCAGTTTTCGACGCATATTCTCCATATTTTGAAAAATTGACATTTTCTTTGCAGTTTAAAACATCCAAGATCGTTCCCAATCTTTTCACGATTTGATTGTCAATTCCAGTGATTCTAGTTACTGCCTCATCATTTTCAAAAAATCTCCTAGAAGTGTTTCCATCGTTTGACTTACCGTATTCGTGCTTGGGACAGTCTACTTTTAGTCCAACTTGTTTAAAAAAAGCATCCAGTATTTGCTTCTTTCTGATCTTTTCCTTATTCTATATTGATGTATTTTCATCGAAGTTTTCCTCCTCTTGTGGTAGGGTATACGCCAGTTTTAGCAAGAATTCCATACACCTTATCCTTACGTGCAATGGTGACATTCCATATTCGTAATTCTACTCATTTGTAGAATCGTTTAAATTACCAAAGTTCTTCTGACTCTTTTTGAAAATCGGGCATGACATTGTTCCTGACCATTTGTACGCCAAAGTATTGTTTAAGTGAAGTACGTTCCTGCTAATTTCAATGAGTAGTTTTTTTTAAACTATTAGATCAAACTACTGTCAGTCAAAACATATAAGGGATGGACGCCATACAATTTCTGCAACCATGTCTTTTTAACCTTTTTTACCTCTAGAAGCCAAACGGGCACATACGGGCAGATAAAACCTTTTTAATTATGTAAAGAAATAATCAAAGAACAGGTTTTGCAAATATGGCAAATATAGAAAAATATAGATTTTTTTTATTTTCCGTCAAAGTTGAAAAATAGTGAAAAAACGGATAGTTTTTAAATAGTGATTTACCAGGAGAAACACAAAGCAAACAGTTAATTTTTTTTTATCATTATACATTTAATAAATACATCAATCAATACAAACAAAAAAAAAAAGGCGATTCGTTACCTATTTTTCGTGATATTACACCTGAAATCGCAACAAATTGACTAAAATTTGTGTGTTTTTTTGAAAACCGAAAGTCGGTCAACTTTGAACGGTTATATCTTCTAAACTAAAAATGTGATATTATTAAGAGTGGCATATTTTAAATCGTTGAAAACTTTCCTATAACATGGGTTTATTCAAAACTTCGTCGGCGCTCATGAAAATTTTGATTTTTGCAACCTCGTTTGCTCTACGGGCGCCACTGTGCGTCGTCGAACTGAATAATTTTACAACGCTAAATGACCGATGACAATTGTACCTATTGTTCCTTCATATATTTATTACTACATATTGTTGTCTCATGTAGAAAGGCCCTTACTCATATAATTGCAACAGGAGAAGGCAAAAACATAATGGAAACTGTATGTATCATAATGTAAAATGGCTTCTTCAATTGCTTGAAAAAGGCTGAGTTCCAAAACATCAATATACTTTGCAGCACAAGTCAAAAATGTATATTCAAGTTTAATAATGCACAGCTTTTGTATTATGTTCTCATTAAATACTTTTTTGGTGCACATTGGGACAAATAGAATTGTAATAACCTACACGGTTGCATTGTAGCTTGCATTTAAAAAAGATAGTTGCTTTGCAACCGACGTTTTGGAACTCAGCCAAACTGATATTTTTGATGCTTTTGCATTAAATTCTTGTGCCGAGGTGTATTTCAAAAAAATCGAGTTAATGCCTCTCTACATGAGACCGACGATATGGAAATAACTTTATAATTCCAAAGCTATTGAAATTAGCTTTTTATTATATATTTATTATAAATTATAGTTTAACTAAAAGCGCAATTAAAATCAACAAAATTTGTCGCATTAAGATAATATGTATAAAAATACACATATTAATAACTGGGGATGCGATTTCGATGTAGACAAATGATCTTTCCGAATCATTACATTTGCGTTAAGATCCTTCTTATTTTAAACGATGTAGCACCTTACATGGTTGCCAATGGGCTTAAAATATTTTATCAAAAACTGTTCACATGTGACTTGCTGAGTTGCAGAGGAAATTAGAAGCCAATTAGATAATATTGTTTAATTGGATTCATATAAAAAGTATCCCTTGGTACCTTTACCACCGCAGCCGGTATTAACAAGATGGCTAAGAGCTGAAGAACAAAACTTTGAAAAATTTAAGAATGTTATTGAAGAACTTGTTGCTACCGATGCTTATGCAATTAAAAAAGTAAAAGAAATATAAAATTTCTTTATAAAAATAATTTAATGGAAATTAAATTTGATGAACTTAAGCCTAATTAAAAATTTTAAAAAAATAAAATAGTTCAAAATAACCACAATACTAATTAAACTTAAATAACATCAAAAGTCAATCAGGATTTAGTTTACATAAAAGTTAACAAATTAAAAACCAATCCAAATGTTTTGAAAAAAACTAACGATTTCAAAAAATAAAACAAATTTTAACTATTTGTGATCAGGAATAAAATGTGGGATCTGAATTACCTTGGGGACACACGATCAAGTTGTTCTTGATAGTCTTTTACATATACTGCTTGTGACGTAGGCTTCACTCAATTTTTAAGCAATTTACTTTCAATATATCATCAAGAAAACAATTTGTAAAGACAAACATGTAATCAGCTGTTAAATTGAAAGTAAAATTGCCAAACAAATGGAAATGTGAAATTGAAAGCAATCTCGTGGTCAATTTAAAAATAGCAAGTGTGTTGGTAAAAAAGTTAGAGTATATTGCAAATTGAAAGGCAAAACTTGATAGTGTGGCCACCAAATTAGAAAATTAATATTCTACAAATAAATTGGCATCCTTCAAGCATGCTCCTATAACTTTGGTTGACGTTGAGAGATCATTTTCCATGTACAAAAGTTTTCTGCTATTGATAATATAAAAAAGTATTAATTTGTTTATGTAAAAAAAAAATAAAATAAATTAAGTTTTAAAAAATATTGATCTATGAATAACAATAGACTGAATTTTTTGTTTCTTTTTTTTTTTTTAAATAAATTTAAAAATACGCCATTTTATTAAACAAGCTCAAGTTTTAATGCATATTTTTTATTTTTTTAATGTATATTTTGGTGTTTTAGTGCATAATTTATGCGCATATTTTCGATTTTTTAGTGCAGAAAAATCTCATCCCTATCAATAACACTACGTGACTACGTTTTTGACCAAATGAATTTGACACCTAATCTTTATGTAAAATTTAACCGCTGAATCCGAATATGAAGTCAGAATTGAGATATTCCAAAATAACCGTTATTTGTGTTTTTAAAAAAAATTATGTGACTGAAATGCAAATGTCTTCAAAAATTTTAAACGGATTATGAATTTCTTTCTTTTTAGTAAAAGGTTATAAGATTTCTAAAATAACGATGGGTCGTTTGTTAAGATGAGTCAATAAATGGCAGAGTTTTAGTGGACAAAATTTCAAACTTCATTAAAAATATGCTGATTTTTTGCAATTTTGCTCTTTTCAAGTTATTTTTTTTTTAAACCAAAAAATAAAATTTTTTTAAGTTTAAGTTTATCTCTTACGACATTTCTTTAAGTTTTATCACTAACCACATTAGCCCATTTCAATACGAACATCAGATCGGTGCAAAAGTGACAAACTTACAGAAGGTTAATTGAATTAACCCCAGAATGTACTAATAAGTGTGACCTCACAAGCGCAGCTGTTTGCAGTGATTTTCTTCGTGTGTGACGTTTGTCGTCATTTTTTTTTTGTTTATTTACTTTTTTTAATAAGGCATTTTTAAATTTTCCATCTCAATTCTAGCAACAAAATGCCTGTTGTTTTTTGTTGTAGTACTGAGGTCACTTTATTAATACATTTTGATTAACCCACTTTTTGATTTGTATCAAATCAAAGAAAAACACAACAACTAAATATACAAAGCTAAATTTTTAGTAAAAATAAATATTAAAAATAGCTTAAAACTATTGAATTTCTATGTGGGTTAATTTACTAAATCTTCTGTAGCTTTGTAATTTGCAAAATTGCAAATAATCATCTGTCATTTCTTGACCAAACTTCACTAGCAATCCATGGTTATTTTAGAAATCTTATAGCAATAAAAAGAAAGAAATACATAATACGTTTGAAATTTCTGAAGATATTTGCAGTTCAGTTACATAATTTTTTTTTTAAAACACAAATAACGGTTATTTTGGAATTTCTCAAAAACTGTTCTACTTTTGACAATTCTGTTTTCATTTTTACAATTTTACATAAGGATAAGCTTTCACATTAATTTGGTAACGACTATGTTGCAATTTTGTCACGTTGTGCAATTAAAATATATTCTATAATAAACAAATTTAATATATCAAGCAATATATAGTCAATGGTTTAGTTTGTTTGTTCTTACTGAGACCTCCTTTTAAAATTACCTAAAAGCATTCTTAAAAAAAATTTAAGAGACTTTTAAAATGATAAACTCACTCAGAAATGAAAATAAAAATAAAATATCCAAACAAGATGAACAAATTAATAATTCTTAACGTTTTACTTTAAGTGGAAAAAAATATTTAAATAAACTGGGTAACATGAAAACTTAAATCTATATTAAGAAAAAAAGTACCACCCATAATTAATTTTTCATTCCACGCAAAAAACAAATTATCTGCTTTTCATCTTTTCCTACTTTATTTGTAATAAAACTTTATAATAAAAAATTGTTTATGTATGTTATTAATTTTTTTCTCTTAGAATAGAAAAACAAATAGTAAGCTAGTCTTGAAATCCTTTACTATAAACCACATGTTGTTTGTTAAAGTTATCAAGAAAAACTTAACCTGTATGATGCTTTATTTCTATTATTATTTTCTGAGTTGTAAACAAAACTTTAACAAATTATTATTAAGGTGGCCCATATTTATATATAAAAAATACTAAAACTAGTTCACATATCTGAGCACTCGCTAATTGTTTTCGCTTAGTTTGAAAACAATAATCTTTTTGAAAGGCAGTGCTCAAAGACATGTAACAAATATATACATGTCGAAATGTGTTTGTAGAGCACGTACCGTGAACACTGCTCCAAATATTAAACGTGTAAGAGAGAGCATACACGTTCGACACAATCTGGACTACCACGACGGACATTGAAAAGAATTTTGAGTACTTCAAACGTTTGGGAGTATTTAAGGTACATTAGCACATATTGCTGATGCTTCAATGGGACATATTCGGCGAACACATTATTTCTGAGCTCCTGTCAGTTTTCTTTATGGGTATTTCAAAGAGAGAGTGTATGTTATCCAGCGAAAACCATTCACCAACTAAAAACCAACATTCAAAATGAACTCAAAACCATTCACCCGAGAAAATGGGCATCACTTACAGAATATCGTTTTTCAAAGCTAATTGAAAAAATTCCTCAATATATACAAATATATATAATATATGAATAAAAAAGTTATAAGCCGTTTAAACCATATTACTTTTTCTGCACCACCAGGTATTTAAAAATTAAAATGCATTTGTGTATGTGTTTGTTTCCTACAGACTCGTTAACTATTAACCCGATTTTTCTAATTACCCGGCGATTAGTTTAGGCAATAAATATTTGTAGACTTTCAAGTGGGCGTGTCACTATTAAGACAATATTAATAAACTATCTACAACATTTTTGAGATCGGATACATATTAAAGAAAAGTGAGCTAAGTTGGAGAAGTGGAAGCCGTACCTCCCAGAGAAAGACAATCTACATCTACATATGGAGTACGGCAACAGTGAAAGCATTACAATTTTCTGCACACAGCTTAATTATTACTTCACTTCATCTGGCAAAAAGAAGGCTCAATTGAAGAAGTTAGCATATAAAAACACAATACATTTCTGTATATCTGGCGAACGGTTACACAAACATCTTTAAATTTGTTTCAAATAAGTCAGATATTAACACACAACATCTGTCAAAAAGAAGGCTCAATTTAAGCAATGGCCGTGGCAGCTCCCATACAAAGATACCATACATGTTTGTATATCTGACGAACGATTACAGTAAAAGGGTTTTAATTTGAAATAAACAGGTTAAACACAACAGCTGTCAACAACTGGGCTAGATTGGAGAAGATTTCTGTATATCTGGAGAACAATAACTATACAAGTTTTTAAATTTTTTCATACAGTCTGGCGCCACGCTTAACTATTTCGTTAACAACTTTCTGGTCTTTCAAGATATTTTTGCCGCTTATTAAATTGTTGTTGTTAGTCCATTCAGTTGAGTGTGTGGTCAAACAAAACCTGAATCTATTTTCTGATGATCTTTTATAAATGATCTTCTATAAACAAAATCAGACGAAACGGCTTGGAAAATTAAAATAATAAATTTTTTTCTTAGTCCTCGTCCATATAATGAAGCATTTGCTGCAAAAACTTTCTTAAATTCTCTTTTGAAACTGCATTCGCGTCGAAAGAATAAAATTTTTTTTTGCAGCTTTGAGGTATTTTTCATGCTTTTCTCTTCTTCTCCTTCTTCCTCTTAACAACAATATCTCGAAAATTGCTTGTACACGAAACAAAGAACACTTTTCTATTCGTCTTTCCTCTATCACTATAAAACTGAAATGCTTCGCTGCAAATGTTTCATAATATGGACGGGGATTTGCCTTTCGGTTAGAAGGCACACACTCCTTGTTGTTGATATTTACCATCTGTCCTGCACTTGAAACTTTTTCTGAGAATAAATTTATTCATTTCGCAGGTACCAAATGCAATGCGATTTTGGCACATTGTGGCCTTTTGTTTCCATTAGGAGCCACAGAACATAATATATGATATATGTATGTATATACTACCATTAACTAAGGAAAGTAAAAATAGTGGGTGCCCTAAGTCTAACAACGATTTTGTAATTTTTGGGCCACCGTAATTATGATGCTAGTATTTTAAAGGTAGATTATTTTTTTGTAGATGAAGGGATAAAATGTACATATTTCCTTGTCGAAACAAATCAACGACCAGTAAATGTTCCTATATTTGTTTGTTTAAAAGTTTCTTGGTAAACTAAAGTTTTAAATTAGTTTTTACATAGAACTTCTTCTACTTCTTCTTTAAGCAATTTTTACTAAATTGAATCAAGTTACTGCTTTGAGTTAGTGGCGCTTTTTATGAAAAACATGAAGGACTATTGTTTTTGAAACTTTTTTGTATAGAAGTTTGGGAAGGTAAAATGTTAACACATTGAAATACTCAGAAACTAATTGCAAAATATGTAAAAAATTAGTGAAATAGAGTGATAACGGAAAACTATATCTGTTTTAACTTCAGTAGTTTGTCATACCAACATTTTTTGGAGAATTTAATTTTATTAAATACAATTGAGGAGCTACCTAACAAAATGGAAGAATTACACTTTTACAATATTTGGATAAATGATAAAAAAAAAAAAACGTAATTAAAGCCATTCCATGTATATTTGTATGTGAAATTACTGCGTTTGGATCCGATTTAAGGTAGTTATTTCATTCGTTAACAATATTATTAAGTAAAAACAAGTTAGAGTGCTATATTCGGCTGTGCCGAATCTTTGATACCCTCCACCGACAGTTCGAATGTTTAAGGAGTAATATCTGTATGATGTCTTTTTATTATTATAATCTTAAACTGTGACGATTTGTTATTAATTATGGTTTTAGGAGACTAAACTGTTTTCCGGGAGTAGGGCATATATGGGGCCTAGGGTAAATTATGTACCGATCTTCACGAAATTTCACAGTATCATTTATAGTCTTACAAAATTGTGACGAGCCAAAATTTGTTATGATTGCATTATTTTTTACGGTTTTAGGCGTACTAAACTGTTTTCCGGGAGTAGTGTTTATATTGGGCTTAGGGTAAATTATGGACCGACCTTCGCGAAATTTTACAGTGTCATTTCTAGTCGAATAAAACGGACTTGTGCAAAATCTTATGTCATTCCGTGCATTTTTGCATCATTTATGTTAGTTTTTGTAACAAAATTATCAAGTTTTTGAAGGTGGTGGTTCCACATTTTGATTCATAGCTCTGGTCCTAATGAATTAGAATTACTCAAGCAGCCAGAATATATATACTTTATGGGGTCTGAGATGAATAATAAAAAAGTTTCACACGGAATGACAAACTTAGTATACCCTCTTCACAACTAATTGTGGTGGAGGGTATAAAAACATGAAATTTTAAAAGTGGAATGGTTGCGTTTTGTTATGGAGGTCTTTAATTTATTTATATATAAAGTTATTTTTTTCGCTATTTTTAAAAAATTTAATTCGCCGTTTTAGTCCCATATTGCAACAAGCTGGCCCTCCTACTGGAAGAACTAGTTTGAGTTCGCTGAATACAAACTTAAAGCTCGTAATTTTAAAGAATCTAAAATATTTTTAATGAAATTTCGTCGCCAAATTTTGTTTGTGTTAATTCAATATCAATAAAAAAAATTTTCTTAAAAAAAATTCAATGTTATATTATTTTGTATATTGCACTTGATCATAAAGTGGGTATTAACTCAAAGCTTGTATTCTTCTATTGAAAAAAGTCTACACAGAATTTTCATATAATATTCAATATCATAAAAATATCATGCTATTTTAACAACTTAATGGTTAAATTAGAAGTTGTTTTGCTTCTACTGAAAATTACAACATTTTGGGTTAATACCCTCTTTATGATGAAGTGCGATATATTCAACAGGGTTTAGAAAAATATTCAATAGGGTTTTAAGAGAGTGCGTTATGACCATATTAAGATGGAGCTGCTACTCCCAATATCCAAAGCTCCCATATAAGTGATGTATATAATTATTGAGAAGGTGCTTTTCAAAACTTCACTATTCCACTTTTTGTGATTTTGCACAATTTGAGAAAAAAGCTTTTAATGAATGTCATTTTGAACTGCAATTCAAATTCTACCTTCGACAATATCATGCCTTTTGTTTTTGTTTTGTGTAATTATAGATTTTTTTCCCCCAATTTTATTTACGAACAAAAAACTCAAAACCATTTCTTTTAAAAGTGGAATAATCAAGTTTTCAAAATTAATTACTTAAAATCAATTATGGCTGGTAAATTTCATAATTTCACCAATTATCCTTCCGAAAAAGATATAAAAGTTTATTGCATAAAATCCTTATCTTTAGCATTTAATGCATTTTTGCCTTTTTAACCTCATTTGCTTTTTTAATATTTTGTATGATTTTTATATTATAATTTGCTTTCTCAATGAAAATATTTTTAAAGCCAGTTTCTTTCAAATGCTTTTACAGCAGTTTATTAATTCAATGGTAAATATTTTGTCTGTAAGATCATGAATCGGTAAAATAAACCATGATGTGTTTATTTTTAAATAATAAAAAAAGAAAATGTATATGTATATTAAAAGTAAAAGATAGCAAAAACCAATTCAAAAATTCATCTGTTGTTGGTTACCCACAAAACCATCTGCAATTTTGGCAAGGGTCTTGTTCGAGTAATTTTATTTTGATTTTCTTTAATCAACGAAAGAGCGCTTTTCAAATACTGGCAATAAAACCGTGGTTGATAAATAAAATGGATTGAAAAAAGCAGCAATGAGCTTAAATTAAACGAAGGAAAATTATTATATACAAAGGAAAAATTTATCTCTAAATAGTTTTTTTAGGTAAATATTTAACTATTAAACATTTTTGTAAACTTATTCAGTTCAGTTGTACGTGTGAGTAAAACTTGTAAATTTCTATATTTATTATGCATACATACCTTTGCCGCAGCACGTGAAGTGTTAAAAGAAGTGATTTTATAATTGTTTTTGGATAATAGGTGCAGATGAGTGCCGATTTGGTACAGGAGATATGTAAAACAGTGACAGTGGTCATGGTTATACAAATTAAACGAACTATACACTCAAAAGAAAAATCAATCCATCCGTACTCAAATCAATTCGAAGCGGTATGAACAGTACAATGAGTACCAATTTTCTTGAATCAAGTACAGAAAGATTAAATCAAGTACCGATTTTCAATCCTGAAAAACTTAACTTATCGTACTTGAAATAATCCCAAAATGAGATTGAATTAAGTAAAATTAAGATTAAATCAATTTCAAAATGCGCTTAATTCAAATATTATAAAGATGATTCTATCTCGAATTCGTACTTGAAATAGTCCGAAAATGAGATTTATTTAAGTAAAACTAAGATTTAATCAATCTCAAAATGCGCTTGATTCAAATATTATAAAGTTGATTAAATCCCAAATTCGTGCTTGAAAAAAACCAAAAGAGAAATTAGAAAGAACAAATTATTATGATTGATTTACTAACCCCGTTTACACCTTACAGAATGATAAAACACCAACATCATACCCGTTATGGATTTTACTTTAAATATTTTTTGTACATATTTAACTGGAAATATCAACTAAATGAGAAGCAAGAGTTCAATTTTACTTTTTAAACATAAAAATAATATATGTTTTTTCTTGTTCTGTTGTTTTTGTTGTTTCTATACACAACAAGCAAATCGTTTTTTTTCAACTTGTGTTGTGTTGTTGTAATTTCTATAAGGAACTTTGAAAAATACATGCGTATGCACGCATAAAAGAATGCAATGCTGAGAGATAAGACTAATAAGTTCTATGAGATTTATCCTCCACTTTGCAATTTCCAAACTCAGAGTGGCACTGCCAACAAAATGTCTAATCTTTTTTTTTTATTAGGTTTTAGAATTTTGTACTTATTTTAAGAAGTTACGGAATTTTCAAAAGTAATCCCATTTAGGATTGTTTTGAGTACGTTTTAGTGTTATTCTTATTTGAATTTTTAAAAACGACTCGTACTTAAAGTAATTATAAAAAACTAGATTTATCCCAAGTGTTTTTCTTTCTGTGTATTGTTTTATTAAATAAAATCTTAATTAATTTTAATTTTGAATTATATTGCTTTATCAAACAAAAATCGTCAGGAGAGCTGTAAACTTTTGGTGGCTTTTTTCTGCGGAGAAAAATCACTCTTTGTTGCTGATGATATTCGAACAGATACTGCCGGCTAATCCTTAAGAAACGAAATTTAGCTAGCTACAGCCCCTTAGCAGAGGGGCGAATTGTATAATTTAACCGCATAATACAATAATGCCTCTAATACGCAGGGTCGGTTGGTAAATCTACGTGTTATCACCCAGTTGTGAATACCCACCATTAGATTAGGCCACCACATTTCCGCATACACAGAAAAAAATATCTCAAGAAAATTTTTAACAACACAGTTTGTTAAAAATAAAATTTTAGGTCAACAAACTTTTTGTTTGATTCAAAGAAAATATTTATCAAATTTACACTTTGCAAAATAGCACTCAATAAAACATATTTAATAATGAAATAATTAAATATTTCTTAATATTCAATAAAAAAAAATATTTAAATCAAAGTAAAGACAGTATTTTAACAACTCTTGTCCATTTTTAAATAGCTCATAATTCTCAATTGCTTTACAGTTTTATTTGAATAATATATTTAGTTTTGCCAAAGTCTTTGGAAAAGGTTTCCTGATGATCTGGCCTTAGCAACCAGTGAAATGCGCATAAGAACTTAATTATCCGCGCATAATAAATTTTAGTGTTTTTATAAAAATATAAAAATTGAAAATTTATGACATCATCATTAATAAATAAAAAAATAAAGATTCGATTAACATTTTGTTTGATTTATTTAACATTTTCAACAATTTATTTTAACAAATCAACTAAACATTTTGTTGAAAAAAATTATTTTCGGCAACAACTTTTTTTATTGACTCAATAAACTTGGTTGTTAACTAAAAATTTAACAATTATACATACAAACTTTTTTATCACTACCGCAAAAATCGTCATCGCAGAAAATTCAAAAATGTTTGTAATCAAACAATTTTCTGTGTACCGTGCGCACATTTGGTAAATTATATAATAAAAATTGTAAAATTTTTGAAAATGTGTAAAGTACTGAATGTATAAATTTATAATTAAGTATATAAAACAAAATAACCTTAAAAGTAGTAAAACAAAAAATATAAAAGTTATTTTAATAAAATTTATTATGGTTTTTGCATTTAGTTATGCCAAACCATGACATACACGAATACTAACAACCAATTAATTTAAAGCAATAATATATTTGTTCATAGTTCTTTTTTTTGATGAAGTAGTTTTTCAGTTAAATTTGATTTTCAATCTTTTTTGAAAATAATTGATATATTGTTATATTTTAGTCAAAGTGAGTATTTATTAAATAAGAAAAAAATACAATATTAAATATAAATTTTCCAATTTCATTATGAATGTATTTCTGTACCCTCCACCAAGAGAAGCGGTGAATAAGGATGTGTAAAGTTTGTCATTCCGCTCATCTAAGATACCCCGATTTAGCCATATAAGCCTGTCCGTCTGTTAATTTGCTATAGTTTTGCTTCTTGTTGGTTGACTAGATCAATTGCGTAGTGAAACAATTTTAGACTAATTAATCGCACTAACAAATTTAATAGTTTTATTCTGTTTTCATATTATTTACTATATGGCAGGAGAATTAATTATAATTTATTTATTTTTTCAGCGACAGTTACGCCCTCTTAGGTGGGCGCTACATCGCAGCAAAAAATTTGCATATCGTCATTGTCTTAAAAACATGGTTTTTAAGATTAAAAATTAAGGTTCAAGGCTTTTTAGTGATAAAACTTAAATCGTAAAGGATAGATATTAAAATGGAGTAAAGTTTTTTAAGCGTAAAAATTACATTTTCAATTTTTGATCCTCTTATACCAATTGGTTTAAAAATTTATGTTTGACTATGAAGTGACAGCCGCCGCAAAAGCGGAAAGGGTAAAACTGTAAATAATTCTTATGATGACAATGTGGTTATTCCTGAAACACTTACATTCGACCTGAGTTCAATCCTCCGTTCAGTCAGGAATAAAAATTATCAAAAACAATTTTAATTTATTTCATGTTGTTAAATTCCTTCCTACATTAACCCTCCGATGAGTGAGAAGGTCCCTAGGGACCTTTTTGCCTTTTCAAACTGAAATTACTCCTACTTTGAGCACTACAAGCCCCCCCCCCCCCAAAGTTACTCTGTATTCCAAGAGCATCTTTTGGAAAAAAATCAAGCCGATTGAATCATTACTTAAGGAGTTATTGAGGTTTTAGTGAGAATAGTTCGCGGACGTGTGAATAGGTCCGTATGGACCTTGTACTGAATTTCACTAATAAATGCATGTTTTTGGCATCATTATAATTTTTTTATTGTTTCAACACATAATTTACTTGTTCTGAACACAAAGACCTAAACTCAAAGACATTAGGGATGATGATAAAAACAAAAATTCTAAGAAAAAATTCTAAGAACGAAAATACTAAGAACAAAAAATACTAAGAACTGGTTTATTGCTAGTAGTAAAGGGTGGTTATATTTCAAGGGCCGATGTTGATTTTGAATAAAACACAAACTATTTAGGAAATTATTGTAATTTTATTTTATTATGATATATTGGTATTACTCAATTATGTATGGAACAAAATATCGGCCAAATGGGCGCCGCGACCACGGCGGCACACCTCCATCCGATGGTCCAAATTTTCGATGACCCTGAGGCATAATGGAGGTTCTATGCCGTCAATGTGCCGAATTATCTCATCCTTTAGCTCTTGTATTGTTGCTGGCTTATCGACGTACACCTTTTCTTTCAAATAACCCCAAAGAAAAAAGTCCAACGGTGTCAAATCACATGATCTTGGCGGCCAATTGACATCGCCATTACGTGAGATAACACGGCCATTGAATTTGTTGCGCAAAAGAGCCATTGTTTCGTTAGCTGTGTGGCAAGTGGCACCGTCCTGCTGAAACCACATATCGTCCACATCCATATCTTCCAATTCGGTCCATAAAAAGTTCGTTATCATCTCACAATAGCGAACACCATTCACAGTAACTGCCTGACCGGCCTCATTTTGGAAAAAATACGGCCCGATGATGCCGCCAGCCCATAAACCGCACCAAACAGTCAATCTTTGTGGGTGCATTGGTTTTTCGACAATCACTCTTGGATTATTATTCGCCCAAATGCGGAAATTCTGCTTATCGACAAATCCACTGAGGTGAAAATGTGCCTCATAAATGAAGATGATTTTCTTCGAAATTTATCATCCATTTTCATAATAAGTCTGGATAACTTTAACACGTTGTTGGATTGTGTATCTCTCCATGGTTCAAATTAAGTTAGTCTGAAATAGAGAAATGTCAAATAAAATTCGGAAAAAAACTTGGCGTTTAGGTGTGGTTCACATTCTACATCGGCCCTTACAATTTAACCACCCTTTATAAAATTTGAATATTGTGCCTTTCCTTGAAAGCAATAAAGTTATATATGTAGAATTTAGTTATAAACAATAAAAACAAAAAAAAAATCCAAAAAAAAAATTTTTATATGAAAAAAACATTATTTACAAAAAGGTCCGTAGGGACTTTTTTACACGGCCGTGAAGTTCAGAACTGTCACTCATCGGAGGGTTAAAATAATTTAATGAAAATTTTATTTGCTGAACTTCAGCCTGATTCAAATATAACAAAAATTTCAAATACACAACAAAATATTCATATGATCATAACACTTTACGAATAATTATATTGTGAAGAAAATTATTTAAAATTAGTTTATAACGACTCGAAAAAATACTTGCATATTTTATAGAGATCAGTTAAAATGACCTAAAGCTCCCACATTAATCCAACTTACATTACCATGAAATTTAACTGTAATAAGATTTATATGACTATAAAGACCATTTTTATAAAGTTCAGCTATAATTAACTTGGCGAAATTTGCCTTTACCCTTTTACTACCATGGGGATCATGCATCCAAAGCGAAATTTAAAAAAACGTCGAAAATTCAATTTACGCTCTATTAAAATAAAATAATATCCCATTGGTAGTTTTAAGTGTTTTCTTAACATAGTAAGCTGTTTTGAGTGTGTTAAGTGAATACATTGTTTTTTTTACAACCTCAAAGGGATGCGCACGTGGTTTCCAATTTTTTAGTATGCATAAGTGGTTTTTCCTTTTTATGTTATTTTGTGCAAATAATAAAATAGTTTTATGTTATAATGAAGCGAGTAAGCAACAATATGCTCTAAATATATTATTTTATGCGGGTTTTTTTTTACCATTTGGGATAATAGATCCCACTGGTTTTGTTTGACCCACATAAATGGGATATATTAGTTATACCATTGCTATATATATGTAAGCCAATTTTTATGTTTGCAGAATGACTAAAAAATAAATCTGGTGCTAGACTGAAGCAAGAAGAAATCTATGCGGTAATTCATTCCAGTGACTCTGATATTGGAGATTTTAGGGCTTCTGATTCAAAATATATATTCTCTTAGAAAAAATTGTTGTCATAGACAAACTACCGATGGGATATTTAGTCCCAATTTATGAGGTTTGAAAAACCCAGTGGGTCATATAATCCCAGGACATATTTTATTATTGAAGGATACTAGATTTTTTAAACATTATTTTGGCGCTTTTAACACTTAACCTCTTCAGACCAGGGGTACACATATGTGTACCTTAACTTATTACAAGTTTTAAAGACTAGCGACATCGTGTGACCAATAGAAACAGTTTTATTACTTGCTTTAAGCTACTGCGCTTCAAAAAATATCAAAAAATGGCAGGGCTTAGAAGTTTTAGCCATTATTTTTACATTTGAATTTAACAGTTTGAAAAAACCACACTGCTTGGACATTTTTCCTCAATAACTAATCGTTAAGACCTGAAGTACACATATGTGCACCTCTTTTTTTACCACTTTAAATAAAAAAAATTAAAAAAAAAATAAAAACCGAAATTTAAATTACACCTCATAAGATAAAAAAAATTGTTAATAAGCCCTTTACTCAATCGGTTCAGTTCAAATTTTAAGAAATTAAGGATTTACGTTGAAATTATTCATATTTTAAAACCTGAGGTACACATATGTGCACCAGTAATTTCTAAGAATTCAAATAAAAAATTAAAAAAAAATATATCTTATTTGCCAAAAGGCATAAAAAATATATAAGATATGTAAAAATTCAGTGGGTTAATGTTCGGGTCTTAAGAGGTTAAGCGAAGACCGGGTCCTGGCCAATCATTTTTTACTTTTTTCAGTTTTTTTGTAATATAATTATTAAATATATTAGAACGAAACTTTATATTTTCCTCAATCAAAGTGTTTTTTACAAGAAAATGAGAAAAAAGTGTAAATTTAAACACCGTGGGCTTGGCAATTGGCCAAACAAAAATTTTGTGCATATTGTATCCACCAGGACCTGGCAAGGCCCTGACATATTATATATGTACTGCAGTAAATAAAATCAAAATGAAACGTTTCAAAAAGCCTACGCAACACATAAAAATTCTTCTTTACTGTTTTTTCGAAGAATTATTCTATTTCCCAACAAAATGTTCCTGCTATAGCCATAAAACTCTATACATATAAAAGTAGTCCCAGCCAGGCCCAGGGGTTCGTTAGTGTGAGTTTTCTATAGCCTCAAAAAGCACCATATAAAATACAATGAGTCCCAGCCAGGCCCTGAGGTTCTTTTGTGTAAAATCATTTTGGTGTTTTTTTAAGGGTTAAGTATCACATTTACACGAAAAAATTACTTAGATTTGTAAAAAATTACTCCTTCCTTATAGTACGGTAGTGAAAGGGTTAAATTAAAATATTTGGTATGATTGTTAAAAAAAAAATGATTAGAAATAATTTTATATGGAGGGCTAACAGGTGTATCAAACCAAGTCTTGAAATAAAAGAAATTTCAAAACTACTGTGAAATTCTCCATAAAGTTCAACTCTATTCAGTTCTCTAATGGATTAAGTCAAAAAGTGCTTCGTTCCTAAGGTTACGGTAGAAAATCCAAGTGAATGACTCTCATTGTAGAAAAAGTTAAAAGATGTTCATTTACTCAACCATGAATTGTTTTTTTTATAACTTGGTTCGCTTTATCTGTAAGCCCTTCATATGTGACTTATGGTCAATTCTAAGCCTAACGTCACCATTTTTTCTAAATCATACACACAGAAAAAAATACCAATGTAAAATTAACATGGAAAAATGTTGATTGAGAATCATAGTAATTTTCTGCAAAAGTATGCCCTTTATTTAAATTTATCATTATTTCATATTAATTTTAAATTTATTAAGGTTATCACGTTTATTTAATATTATTCACTTTTAAAATAAAAAAAAAATAAAAAATATTAAAAAATATTAGAATGATGACGAAAACCATATCGGGCGATTCTGCAGATGCTTCTGTTAACAAAGGAGAATACAAAATAAGTGAAGCATATGTTACAGGGGTAAGTGTTTTGAATTATTCTTAAATAAATGCATATGTTGTCTCTGAAGCTTCCTCACACTGTTATAACACACTCAAACCAATTTGATTCTACATGAAATTCACGTTGTTTCAACTTGAAATAACTTTCATTGAACGTGATTCGGAGTGTTAATTCAATATAAATGACATTTTACTCTAACTTTACTACAATGTTAAATTAACATGAATTAAAGTTATTTTAAAAGAAAAAAATGTTGTTCGAAGTTATTGTAAAATCAGGTTGAATTAACATGAAAAACGTATAGAGCAAAATCACCACCGAAAAATTTTAAATCAACCTTGTTTTCTACGATTTTAACTTGATTTTTTTCTATGTGTACTTACTATCATAAAAGTTATTTTGCCAAACTTCATCACAATAAAAAACTTATGACTGTGAAAGTCATATTCAAAAGCATTTTTTGCATGGGAGCTGTTTTTAAATGAGGACTCATTTACAAACAATTTGTAAGCATGCACATTGTTGCAATAAAAAAATTCTTGAGCTAAACTTCACTTAAAAGCAAATAACTCTGGGGGACATTCGTACATATTAAAATATTGAAAACAAAAATGTATATACTTAACTTCACCAAATTATCTTCAAAATTGCGACCTGTACTTAAGCAAAACTTTTATATGCAGAGACAGAAAGGACCAGGATTAAAGTGATTCTTAATTGATCAGTGAACTACAAGTCAAAAACCAATATTTTCATCTATTGTGGTGTTGAGTATACATTACAAAACAAAATTTTATAACCATATTGAGAGCTCGATTTCAAAACATGCTAAGTCGAAAAAAGTTGGTTTTGCAGAAAAAGCTCTTAAGGTTTTTGGGCAATATAACATTTAGTTGTATGCCAAGTACTTTTTTGTGCATAGCTTTTGATTTAATAAACGGGGAGTGAGCAAAAATAAATCTCATATATGTAGATATTTTTATTATTTTTTATAACTATTCTAAATCTTAGCTAGTGGTAGAAAGAATTCGTTGCAACCGAACATAGAATACTAATTTGCTATTTATCAAAAATGCATTAAATATAATTTTAGTTAAAATAGCCATTGTTGTCATTGATAAATTTATTCATGTATGTACATAAAAATTGCTTCGGGATATGTTTAGTATACATACATTATTTTATAATTTCATAAAATTTTTCAACTAATCGCATGAAATATAACAGAAGAACTGAAGTAAATGAAGGATGTTGAAAATAAATTATGTGAGCAATTTCGCTCAATCATATTTTTCATTAAATTTTTATTTAATACATTTATCTTTCAAAAATAGGGGTTTTTGTACAATATGATTCATACAACACAAGCTAGATTAACTAAATTGATCACAAATATTCTCTATATACAGAAAAAAATAAAAATTGATTTAAATCAATTAAATTAAATTATAGAAATTGAAAATTATAAATTTTTTTTTCAATAAATGATATTTTAAATTTTAATTAAAAAAAACTGATTAAAAAAATTTATATTTTATTCAATAACCTCATTTGATTAAAAAAAAACGAATAACTAATGAATATAGTAATTGAATTGAGCAAACTAATAATCAAATTATTTGTGAGATTCAATTAAAATTTTTATTGAATAAATTATTATAAATAATTGGAATATAAATAATACAAAGTTTTACAATTTTATTTTGAAAGAAAAATCCAATTAAGATTTTAATTTTTTTAATTAATATTTTAATTGAATTTTATTTTAAAACAATTAAAATATTAATAAAATCAAAAATTTTTTTGTAGTAGTTTGTTCAATGAAAAATATAATTGACTCAATCAACACATTAATTAAATTTAAATACTTTTCCAGCAAGGTTTTAAATTGATAAAAAACTAATAAAAAATTTTTCTGTGTATATGAGATTTATTTGGTGAGCTAAAGCCATATTTTTTATTATCTAGAGAGTATACGGGATTTGGCACGACAGAGAACACAAAAAAAAAGAAGAACTTAATCATTTTAATTTAACTAAAGTAACTTTCGTATACGAAGTTTTTTTAGCATTGCTGGGTCCACCCACAAGATAAGATAAATATGGTAACACAAATGGTACAATGTTTAATTTTTACATTAATCCCATGAAAAATTGCATTAAAAAGGAACCTATGCAGCGCTTCGTTGGATCAATGAAACCAGTTTCATTGAAATTTATTTAATGAAACATTTCATTACATCTATGAGTATTATTCAATGGATGAATAAATATCAGCTAGCCTACCGGGGCAGTGTAGTTTTTGTATAAAAAAACTATGTTTTTTGCCATTACTCAATTAAGAGCGTAAATATGAGATTAAATTGTCCATAACAACTATGTATAACAACGTTGATTTTTTTTGGCTAGCGATAATACAAAAAGACCACATAAAGAGAGAACAAGCTTTTTCGTATATGTACATCATTTGGTTGACAACAGTTAAAAATAAGGTTGGATTTTTTTTAAAGGAAAACATTTGCTTGTTCATTACTTATTACATACCTACATATAGTATTACTTATTACATACTATATGTAGGTAGGTATGTACATATTAAAGAAAACTAAAAACATACATATTTATGGGTTGAAAGTTTTTTTTTTCAGTGCTATAATGACATTTTTCATTTTCATAATGAAAATTTAAATTTATGAATGCATGCTTTTCGTAACATTTTTATACTCTTAATTCTTGAGACTATAGAGTAATTTGAATGTTAAAAATAATTTTTTTTTTCAAATATTGACATATGTTGCTTTTATAAAAAAAATGTTGATTTCATAAATTTAATGGCATATTACATTAGATGTATGAAATAATTAAATCTTACATTTTTTAATAAACAATTAAACATATTTTTTTTTTTTTGGAAACTATAATTTTGTATTAATTAATGAATATAGTTATGTTTATCAGCCATGTCACAGAACACAATTCCGTTCGGAAACGGAACTCATTCCGTATTTTGGTGCTTCAGAAAATTAATTACGAAAAAATTTTTCGGAATGAAACCATTTCTATTTTCATGAACGGAATGGGAGTTTTCTGTATCTTATACGGCAAATAATTATCAAAATATACTTTCTATCAATAAACAAATATGTTTTCTTTATTTATTTTTCAAAAGAAGTATATTTTAAATAATTTTTAGCAATTTATTTTACAAATATTTAAAACTCTTTCTAAAATCTTTAACAAGAAAACAAAATTTTCGTAATGGATTTATGAAGCATTGCCATATCTCTTTTGTTGTCATATTTTGCCAAAATTTACATGCGGCAGCACACAAAACTGAAAAGAACAAAGCAAAATTGGAAACAATTACATTTGTTAAACTTTTTTTTTAGCCTGATTGATACGCTCGGCATATTTATTTTTTAAATTTCACAAATTTTAAAGTTGATTACTTTTTTACACATAAATAAAAACTCAAATGTAAATTTTTTTGTACAAAAATTTTGTTAACAGCTATTTTTTGTTTTGCTAAGTGAATTTGTTGCCATATTAAATTGTAATAAATACTGATGTTGCCAAATGGGTAACATAAAAATCGCTTAAACAAAATTTTTCGGATTGATGAAAACGATTGGAATCTAAAGCACCAAAAATGATTTCGAACGGAATGGCAAATACGGAATTGACAGCATTCCGAACGGAATCTGTGACACGGCTGTATATATTGTTTTTTTTTTGTTTCCAATTAAAATTTTTGTTTAATATGGACAAACTTAAGTTTTCATATATCCAATGAAAATTTTTAACGTAATTAAGAAATCCAATGAAGCAATTTTAACGAAAATACTCCATGATAACTATGAAATTCCATTTAGACAATGAAAATTTTCATTTAACCAATGAAAATTTTTTTATGAAAATGATTCATTAAATATATGAAGCATTTTTCTTTCAGTGTATATACAGCGTATTTTTGAGTTACTATATCTCTAAAAAACCGATTTTAAACTTATTTTTTTAACTATTAACTATATGTTTAGCTAACCTGTGCGTATGAGTAATATTTGCAAATTTGCAAATACATAAGCGGAATAGAGATTTTCTTGTGATTATTTAGCTAATTTAATTTATTTGAATTAACAACATTTCCTAAGATCAATGAAATAAGTTGATAAATGCATTCAACTTTTTCGTTTCTGTGCAACAATGGAATAAGTGCTTAATGACACCTCAAAATGTTCATGTTTAAAATCACAAGTAGGCAAAATTTCAATTATTTTGTAGGATTTTTGAAAAAGTTAAAGCAAAATGACATTTATATCTTTTTCAACGTGCAATAACATTTGGAACAATAAAAAATTCCGATCTGTGACTTAAGGAGGGTTTTGGAACAAAAACTTAAAAAACTATAACCGCTGAGAATTGATGATTTTTTTTAAATTCGTAGTAAATTTCCAAAAGCCACCTTTATTAAAAGTTTTAAATTGTTCTCCTATAAATCTAAAAAAATAGACCTAAGCACTTATTGCCACAGAATTAATTCAAAGCCAACAGCATTTCTATAAATCCAAGAAAGTTAAATGATTGCAACAAACACTATTACAACATTTTTCTCTTAAATTGGATTTTAGTTCAGAATAAGTATTTACAGAATCGTTTAAAGGCCTATTTCTAATTTTTATCAAGAAGATTTCAATGAGAAAACACGTTTCTTTTCTACGGATGTTTGCCTTTATAGTCAAAGGAACATTTTATAATCTCTAGACACTTTTAGTTTTCTAAGCAGTTTCGTCAAAACTTGAAATTCTTTAAAAAAAAATTTTTCTTCGAATCGAATAAGCGTTTATTAATAACTTTGTCATCTTCTCTTACATAATATTATCTGGAAAGTCTTTTATGCAGCTGCTCTGCTTATAAAATCATTAAATTTTTGGAAGCAAGTGGGAACAAGTTATTTCGTTTTTATAAAATAAATCTGGGTCTTTAAGCAAATTAAAAAGTCTGTGAATTTTTACTCTTCTTCTTTCGAAATTTCCGAGCATTAAACATTGCCTTACCTTTTGGATATGCATTAACATCTCTTTGGCGTTTGGCAAAACTGTCTTAAGTCAAAAACTGTAGTTTTTCGTTATGACAAACTGAAAAATATTTATTACAACTTATTCCCGTATGAAAAAAAACCCTAAAGCGGAATGAAAAAATCCATATAAATCGATATTCCGGTATCGCCTTAATGGGGGGTATACAAATAGCCTAATATAATTTCTTTGAGGGTTTTTTAACAGCCTACTGGCCAATAAATATTAAAAAAGGTAAAGACGGTCCAGTCCAAACTACTTATATAATTTTTTTTTAATCCAATCGCTTACAACTTCATAAGTGTGCAAATTTAAAGTTTTTAATATAAAATAAAAATTAAGTTAATTATATAAATGTGATTTAATAAGGCAACTTAAATATTGCTATAAATTATTTAATTAAACAGCAACCAATAATTAATATACATAATACCAACTTTGTGTGTCCAGCGGTAAATATTAAATGGACCGCAAGTGGCAGGCCTTTTTGAAGGCCTCTTTACTTCTTTCTAAAAGATACGCTTTGTATGATATCCTGCCTTCACACGTATGCCTTCTTTGGAAAGAGAACGAAGTTGTTATTAAAGGGAGTGTGGAAGGGCTTCCTCCCAATGACAACCTGTGTTTAAAGTAAATAATTATGGAATGCGGCGAGGATGGCTTGTGTCTGCTAAATAAGGCCTTCTATTAGGCCTTTTTACTCATTCTTGTTTCCGCTGGGTAAGGGCCTTTTTCACCAATTCTAGTTTGTTATCAATTCATATATAATTATATTTTTTCATATGTATAATTTTATTTTAATTTTACATAAAAAACAAATTCTTAACATACATACGTAAATTAATATTTAAATAGAATCGGCGAAATAAGCCCTAAGAGAAAAAATATGGAAATATATTAAAATCATCTATCATTGCAAATTAATTAATTTTATTTATTAACGTTTCAAGTTTGATTAAACTTTGCACATGTTTTCACGGTAAATGAATAATGTGTGCACTAGCGTGGCCGTTAGTTGTATAGAGAACTTTTTTTTTTTGATTTCTTATACTCTCCCCCTCCAAATCGGTTCAGTTTTATGTAAAAAAAAATACAAAAAAATTTCGTAGCGATAAGTTGTGTTTTAGGGAGGGCGTCCGCCCCTCAAAGTTTGCCATCAAGCCATTTATTCAAATGTAATTTGTTTGCATATGACTATCTTCTAAAAACAACATTTTACAAGAATATGATATATGGCAATATTTTAGCTCTTCTAATCAACAACATAAGCCTCTAAGAAAGTTTTTTGCTAAGACTAATATCTTAGAAAATAATTAAGAAAATAACAACAAAATACCAAACATTTTATATACGTTTTATATAAATAAAAAGGCGATTTAATGTCAAGTGACACAATTTTGAAATCGATGTCTTCCGATTTGGATGAAATTTATACCAAGGTTAGTCCTATTAGATAGTAGTTTACACACAAATTTTCAACAAGATCGGTCAAAATGTTTCAGAGGTAGAGGGGGTCAAAGTTTGCCATACAGGTGTTCTTTCTCATCCATGTAATTTATTACCTATTGGTGTTAGCAAAATTTGTCCCAAGTAGCTTAGATAGCTATTTAATCAATCTTTTTTAAAAATATTTTTTTGTTTTTTTTAAAAAATTTTTTAATTATTTTTTTTTAAATTTAAAACTTTTTTTTTTATTTTTTTTAGCCAAGTGTTAAATTTAAAAAAAAAATTTAACAAATTTTTTAAAAAAACAAAAACAATTTTTTTAAAAAGTTTGATCAAAAAGCTATCTAAGCTACTTGGGACAAATTTTGCTTACACCAATAGGTAATAAGTTACATGGATGAGAAAGAACACCTGTATGGCCAAAATGTCAAACTTTGACCCCCTCTAACTCAGAAACTTTTTGACCGATCTTGTTGAAAATTTGTCTCTAAGGTACTATCTAACAGTACTAAAATTGGTGTAAATTTCATTTAAATCGAAAGACATTTATTTCAAAATTGGGTCACTTGACATTAAATCCCCCTTTTATATATATAAATCGTATATAAAATGTTTGGTATTTTGTTTTTATTTTCTTAATTATTTTCTAAAATATTGATTTTAGCAAAAAACTTTCTTAGAGGCTTATGTTGTTGACTAGAAGAGCTAAAATATTGCCATATATCATATTCTTGTAAAATGTTGTTTTTAGAAGATAGTCATACGCAAACAAATTACATTTGAATAAATGGCTTGATGGCAAACTTTGAGGGACGGACGCCCCCCCTAAAACACAACTTATCGCTACGAAATTTTTTTGTATTTTTTTTCACATAAAACTGAACCGATTTAGGGGGGGAGAATAGAAGAAATAAAAAAAAAAAAAATAACGGCCACCCTAGTGTGCACTCATGTTCGTGTGATAATGAATTAAATGTATTTGCAAAATGCTTATTTCATTTTTATTTACTCAGTTTATTAATTATTTTGTTTATATGCATGTTATCCTTTTAAATTTATGTTATAACATGAAATATTAATTGTTGCAAACTACAAAAATTTAAAAAAAGATCATCTTTATAAATTTTAAGGCTCAAAAGCGGTTATACACTAAGGAAAAAGTTTCAGTTCGGGCAAAAAATGGTAAATTCGGAAGCCTTTTATATCCAAAACTAAAAGAGATACAAAAAAAACTGTAATACTTATCGTTGTTCTTATGAAAAATAAGTGGACAGGTGTCTGGTACTTTTTTAAAATTCGGCTCCTTAATGGGTAAAACCTGAATTTTGGTACGATTTTGTCAGCCCATCTATCTTTTGAACCAAACTTGTCAAAAAAAAAAAAAAAAAAATACGAATATTAGTTTGGTATTTTTTCGAAATTCGAACTTTTAAGGGGTGAAAGTCGTAACTATTTTTGGTACTTTTTTACAAAACAGTTTACTTCATTCATTGACATATTCGTACTAAATTATAACACTAGAATACTGCAATTTTTGTTATTTTAATGGGGACAAAAATAGTATCAAAATGGGAAATACGGAAACATACTACTGGTATTTTTTAATTATCGTTAATATTGGACCTTAAAACATAAAATTCAACATGCAATGTCCTGAGTGGATACGAATCTATGAGGGAACTTTTTTGTACTTTCTTGTTCTTTAACTGGTACTTTTTGAATTTTCGTAAGTATTCGACCTAGAAACATAAAATTCAAGATGCAATGTCCTAAGAAAGTAAACGCGTACAATCTATACATATTTTGGAATAACACGGGAAATATACTTTCTTTCATTTGCTTTTGAGTTCTACGAGTGGTACTTTTTTAATTTTCTATACTATTGAATAGAATAGGTTAAATTTGTTAAAACCTAGGAACATTTACTTTGGCATATAAATATGTTTATGAAAGAAAAGGCCCGATAACAAAGTAGCGGGTTTAATGCTAGTATATTATAATTGTCATACGGACAAAGTTTGTCGAAAATAATGAGAATCGGTCTATAATTTCATATAGGCCCCATACAATCATTGTTCCGAAATATATTCTTTGTGCCCATTAACTTTCTTATTATTTATGTCGGCGTTAAGATTAAATTTGGCCCCAAAATATTCGACTACGTTCTTTATTACATTATCAAATCGGTAAATACTAGACCAATGCTTCTATGCCAGTCTCACTATCGAAAAAAGCTCCAACATCCTCTATTTCAAGTCAATTTTTTGGTGGTAGTTTTAAAACCAACCAAAAGTCTTATATAAACCTCCTCTATAAAACCGGTTGTTGATAAACAAATACTCGTATAGGTGTTAATATCTAGATAATTTTCGGCACAAAGAGCACTTATGTGAGTATGAACCTTATAATATAACTTTGACAGGTCCATGATAATACATACTGTGGTATAGGATACCAAAAAGTCGGACTTGATACTGTGAGGGTCAAAATTATAGCTAATTGTGGCACACAATAAAAGTTTGGTCACGCAAAGCAATAAGAGGCTGTTGTTTGTTTTACTGGGGGGACAATGGATTTACATCCATGCACTGGGGGCGGATGTACATCCGCCAACTTGGTTTATTTTTCGTTACAGGTAATCCGGAGGTCGATGGGGTACAGGAGGTGGAACTAAGTCAGGGGTAGGTGGAGGGTCATACTGACTAGCAGGGTTAATCGAGTAGTCAACAGAGTGGCGCCAGCAGAGGAGAAGCGACAGAGAGGCGTTAGCAGAGAAGTGTTGACAGAGAGTTGTCAGCAGAGAAGAGAAGTCAAAGAGCGGGAGATAATGAAAGCAGATGCAATACAGCAGACAGTGTGATGAGAGTTTACCGCTAGCGGTTCAAACCAAAGTAGAAATGTAGCAGCTTCAAAACAACATTTGTGTACTTATACGCGAGTATAAAAGGAGGAGTATTAAAATAATAGGGGCTTGGTTTTTTTTGGACTGCAAAGTGAGACGTTGTAACAGAGCCGGTAAGAATAAGTTTTTCTTAAAAAAATTAAAGTGAAAAAATACACAGTGCTATTAATGAAGTAGGGGATTGGTAACACCAATTCCGTGATAGTAAAGAACAGGTACTGGTTTTACAACCAGTAAAGTGAGGAGGATTTACATCCGACTTATCTGGGCTAGGATTTACATCCAGTCTGGAAGGAGGCTAGAGCACTGAGTAAGGGCTAAGCGGTAGGCATTTCTGAGGTTACACCCAGAAAACAGAGGGTCCTAGAGTAGTCTTGGATTTACATCCAAGTTGAACGAAGGGTAGGAGTTAGAGGGCAGGAGTGGTAGGGCACTGGCTCTGATTACAACAAGCGCTCTACGAGGCGGCAGGAGCTTCCCTGGAAATCTTGGTGTGAACAGAAACAAACCATCGAAAGTGTGTTAAAGAGAAAAAAACAATAAATAAAGAAGCAAACCCAGTAAAGTTTAAATAAGTGTTTTTTTTCCCGTAAACAAAATTTATGTAACGGACCCTGGACGCGACTGAGTCGTACCCCAGCTTCAAACCCGGAGTAACCGGAGGTTCTTTACAATACTACATTCTTACCTTTTAAATAAATAAATAAATTATGTGTTGAAAGCAACATGTTATAGTTCATCAAGAAAACATACAACTTTTTGTAGTAAATTTATAAATTATAATACTGACAACGATTTGACCTTAGGCAACGATAATATGTCTACTTCTGGTGACGATAATATGGTTAAAGCGACCATAATACTTCGATAATTTGTGGTCAACAATTTTTTATTTATCCGCGACTGCACGTTAACATATTTATTTCTTTGTGTGTAGTGAATTCAATAACAGTAATTCATATTTGTCAACTTTAACCACATATATTAATTCTCTCACAAATAACATGTGTCCATATGAACAGGAAATTTTATTTTGCATTTTTTATATTAAATCAGGCCGACTACTTTTAGTTTATCTCAATTTTATGTATTCCTTAATTTTTTCGTTCCTATTTAAATAAACAATGTCTCCGAATACAAATAAATTAAATCGGTTGTTTTGTGAAAAACCACCTCTTGCCGTAGTAAAACTTTTGCACTTACGGCCCCATACGGGATAAGCTGCGGCAATAAAAACAAATAGTTGGTATTAACAATAGACTTTTCAACAATATGGAAAACAGTCACGAATTTTAAGCTTAATAAAACAGCCAAGTAAGAAAGTATAGTTCAGACAAATTTCGCAATTGTTCTCAGTTTGGGTCCCATCGGAGATTTTTGACTCGCCAAAACAAGATTATATTATGAGGTCAAAATATCATCTTAGTATCTACATCTTTATGATATTTTGTCGCTTTTAATTATTTAATAGGAAGGGGTCGACATGGGACCTATGGCTAATTATGAAGTTACAAGCACAAGATTTTGCAGTGACACAGAAGCTAATGTAAATGCCAAATTTTATGTCAATACCAACATTAAGAGGAAAGTTATGGCAATTAAAGCGGGAGTGGCATTTGTATGGGAGGATATAAACCGATTCCAACGAAATTGCAATAAAATAAATTTGGAGCAAATTTTTATTACTCTTAAAGAAACATCCTTTCAAAATAAAGCCTTTTCCACGATATGGTTTACACACACAAATAGCAAAGGAACAAAATTTCGCTGGAATTTTTTTTGGAATATGTACAAGAAATTGGTCTATTATTTCATGTATGTTATGTGTGATTTTTAGGATGTTGCCAAATTGGGTGTTGACGTTATAAAGAAACATTTCTTTTTCTTCGAAAATATAAAGAAAAACGAAAAAAATTGGCTGGGCACACCTGAACATGGGTAGACTCAAGAAAATGCATTTTTTTTATCTTATATACATGCAAAGAAAAAACATGGTTGTGGTAAAAATATTCTAAAAGCAACATATTATGATTAAATTCATGATTAAAGTCAACATATGATGATTGTTATTGAATCATATTATGACCAAATATATTCGTAATATTAAATCATAATTTTTTCCCCTTTATCATATTCTTATCATGTTAGTCATAATAAGTTTAGAAGTAATCATATTATGATTCAAAGTGATTATGTTATGGTTAAAAGTAACATATCTGATATAACCATATTATGATTACTGTAAACATATTATAATCGTAGGTTATCATAATATCGTTGCAATTATTTATAAATTATTTTATAGAATTTTTTATACTTTTTCTATTAAAAAAACATTAAACTTACATTCAAAATGGTCAATATTTTTTGAACTTTAACAAAGAAAAAAAATTCAAATTTACTTAGCAATGCTATTTTATTTAACAATTTTTTTTAACAAACAATTTGTTTACTTTTTTTAATTTCTTTAAAATATAACGGCAGAACTGATGAAAAATTATTTTACAAATTTTATTAGAGTAAAGATATTTTGATTATATCTTAAGCATACTATGACTATACGTATAGAAATTTATCATGTTAGGGTTATTAAATATCATTAAATCGTTGTAATTAATTTAATATTTTTTCAAAGTAATCATTATTTAGTTTTTAGAAAAATAATAATTTTTCAGTCAACAATACTCAAATTTATAATTGCGATAAATAGTTAAATGTTTACAGTAACTATAATATTGCTTATATTTAATAAAAATAAAAATTGTGTATGTACGACAACAATATTTTTTTACAATAAACATAGTGTAGTAGGGCGTAGCAATGTCGAACCATATTTTTCTCTGCGTGTACGTTCTCGTACTTAAATTTGGGTACAAGGACTACGGTTAAACGCAGACTGTATTATATCTTCATATAATTACTATTTTTAGTTTTTATATCCTTTGAAATTCTACTAACTTTTTAACAACTGAAAAATTATACTGTTCTGTATGTTTTGGTTCTTGTTATATTTCTAAAAAAAAGTTGACAAATGAAACTTGGATTTATATTCAGCTGTTATTAAGAGAATTTTTTATAAAAGCTTTAGTTGCAGCAAAACCGTGAATAACGTTGTAAATGTTCCTTTTTTGCAAAACTTGTTTTTTGCAAATTACCGTTAAGATTTCTCTCTTACATTGCTTAAAAATCAAATCACTAAAAATTTAACATGTTCAAAATTCGATACAAAGACTCAGCCAATGGAAGAACGTTCCAAGTAACTAACAAAATTATAGAATGGTTTTGCAACTTGGAATACCATTTTAAAAGCCGCTTGAGTAGTGGATAAACGTTTTAAATGGCATTGCGATTGTGGTTATGTAATGTTTATTCTTTAACCCTCGGTCTTAGACATGTTTTTATTTTCACATTCGTAACGCATGGATCTAGGCAGACCCAACCAACTTTTGAATAAATAAAACCAAATTTTTTTTCACTAAGTGTTTTATTATACACATTTTTACTACTTATTATTGTTAAAGCTAAGGCACGAGCTTTATGTGTACATTTGTCCTTCAAGTTGTGCTGAAAATGGTCAACAAAAAAAAGAAAGACAAAAATGAAAAAACAAAAAAATGTACTTTGGACTTCAAGAAAAATTCTTGACAAAAGTACTTAAAAACAGAAGTAAGGAAAAACATGTAAAATCAATTAAATGCATAATCATTCAAAAAATCAAATTTCGATCAACCAAAGGTTAAAATACAATTTGGTTTAAGGATTTTTTGACTAGTTTGACTAGTGACGTCAGCAGTCGTCGATGGCTGCGAGTGTAAGAACACAGAAAAAATTCTTCAAAATTTTTCACCAATTAAAGCATTAATCAAAAATATATTCAGTTTTAATTAAAAATTTAATCAAGTAAATTAAACTTTTAATCAAGTGAATTAAACGTTTGATTAATGCTATTAACTGGTTTAATTGATACTATTAATTTGTTTACTGGTGCAAATTTAAATAATTTTTTAATTAATATCACAAATTTTTTAATTGAAATCAATTTTTATTTTTTTCTGTGAAGGCAAATCCCTCTGAGGAGATCGAGTGGTTGCCATCGAAACATGTCAGGGTAACCTGCCGTCCAGGGTTCGAGCCCGGCTACAGTCAAGAATGAAAAATTATCAATAACAATTTTAATTAATTTTCATGTTGTAAAATTCCTTTCTTCATAAAAATAATTTAATGAAAATTTAATTTGATGAACTTAAGCCTAATTAAAAATATTAAAAATTTGGATTAAAAACCATAAATAACTCAACAAAATAACCACAATACTAATTATTTATAATTTAAATAAAATATAAAATTCATTATATGAAAGAGTATGCGTACATATTCATATTATTTATAAATTTACATATTTTAACATATCAAAATATTTTTAAAAACTGAAAAATAAGATCGTTTTATTTCATACATTTTTATATAACATGTTTGTTATACACAATACTATTTTATTTGTTATAAAAAAGAGAAATAAAATAAATATATTAGCATTCTGGATTTGCTTAGCAACTGAAACATGTAACTTTAATTTTAGAATGTTGCTGACAATCTGCACACTTTGAACAAAAACATTTTGGGAGTATATGAATATTCCATTTTCAATATAAAATAGAAACAATTCGTTTGCAAATTTTCAAACATCGTTCCTTTTCAAGCAAATACACGAATATAAATTGTTTTATTTATGATTATAAATGTAATATTTGGTGTGAAAAATTCCTTGAGCGCCTGGGCCCAACTCCAAAACGCATATTATTTTGATGCAGCCAGTTTTTTTTTACCAACATTAAGTTGCCGCTTAATCCATTTTGGTTAATCTTTACCATTGAAATAATCATAGGCAGAGTAATGTTGAAAAGTTTTTACATATGGTTCTTCTTCATCGTCCTTAAAAGCAAACGATTCATTTGGTTTTATGACCAAATTATTTTCAGTACTGGATGAATCGTTCTTATTTGTAACGTTATCCCCATCATCATTCCGTTCAGCTCTGAACGGTTGTTATGTTCTAAGTCATTACCCTCCACTCTTCACATGTAAAAATCAGCTTCTGAACGAGAGTTACTAGTTACTGTGCTTATTGGTTTTTTTTCAAATTGAGAACTAGAGATGGAGCTACTAGTTTGTGTGTTTAATAAAATGTAATAAATAATAGATAATTTAACAAAAAATAACTAAAAACAGCATGGAAGAAGAAAAAATACGGCATCTTCTATACAAAATATAAATGTGTTACGAATGGGATGTGTGCCGTAAAATATTCGAATAAGTTTCCTTATATATCCCTTCCAGGATATATATCCTTTCCAAGATATATTTTTTCAGCTTTTTATAGTAAACTAAATTCTTGAAGGGTACCCGAAATTTCAAGTCTCTACCTGTGTTTTAAATATACTAAAATTACATTTAAAATCGAAAAAGGTCTGGCCAGACTCATAAGTAAGAAGGGTTAAAAAAAAGTTATAAGTAATCTGTAAATTTGTACGTTATTTTAAATTTAAATTTCTTGATATTTGGCATACAAGTTTTAATTTTCTTGAATTTTGGTAATCTAAAAAAAAAAATTTTAATTATAAGTAAACCTGCCTTTTAAAAACGTTTTGTTTTTTTTTTTGCATTCCTAAAAACTATTATTTTCTCACTTAAAACGTTATTCGCGGCTGTGTTTCAATTGTAGTTTGCTCAAAAGTAAAAATTTTGACATTGGCGCATTTAGCACCAAGCAGATATAGCCTTCTTTGTTAATTTTTTGTTCTGTTCTTTCCATAAAGCAGTATAATTCAAAATTAAAGCAATTGTAGTAAAATGGAAAGCAGCTTGGAGCTTTTTTGTTGTTACCGTGAAAAGCTTTAAATGCGTTGTTGTTTTTTTTTAAGAAAACAAATGTTTATCGTAAGTTAAGTTTAGAGTTTGAACAAAAAAAAAAAAAAAACGCCACAAAAAAAGTATTCAACTTGAAATTTAATACGCGCATATTTATACGTGTGTATATTTAAGCCGCCAGACAAATAAAATCTGCAGCATACTTTTCAAGGTTTTACAAGTATTATTTCTTGATATTAAGTTCCACTTCTGTTGTTTTGAAAGTACTTTTGTGAAAAAACATTTTTTAGTTTTTTTTCAATATGGTTGGTAATTTGTATTATGCAGAACGAGAATAAAAAGAAAAACAATATTATGTAGGTGTTATAATATAACACTAAAAGGTAACGCAATGTCTTTCTATTTTTATTTAAAATTGACGGTTGTTAAGTGATTTACGTTTAAAGTACTTTTAAAACCAGACCAGAGTTAAATTGATTTTTAATCCATGTAAGGTTGTTGCACTTCTGTGGCAGGGTTACATTTATTTTGAATCCACGTGGGGTTGTTGCACTTTTGTGGCAACATTTTAAAAATTTAAAGAAGCAATTATTTGTTTTTATATCACGCACACTTAATACTCATATAAAATGAAAAAAGTCTTCTTTCTTTTATGCGATTAAGTATTAAAACAATGTTTGTAATCCCAAAAAGAAATCGCGTATTTATTTCGTAATTGGCTATCTTTAGGATGGTAATTAAAAAACAAGTAAACAGTATGGTATGTTCTTTTCTAACTGTTCTCCGTTTTTGGACCTTTCAACACAGACGTTTAAATGAAGCTTAGATTTTTAATAGTTTCAATTCAGACAAATTTTATTAATGTAACAACATCTATACTCAGCTTAAAATGTTGGTTACCAAAAATCAATTTTGTTAAAGAGACGACATTACGGAATCACTTACCAATGCGTTTTTCTAAGGCCTGCTTTTGTTCCAGTTGAGCCGCTTTAAAGCAATGGCGTCTACCTGTTTAATTCTTAAACAATTACTGTTGGTGTGTAAGCTTTGATATTGTTCCGTGTACAATTTTCAGTGTTTGCAATTCTTATTCGCTTTACGGTTTTATTTGTAAAATATTTTTAGCTTAAATGAACTTAAGCCGAATTAAAAATATTAAAATTTGGATTAAAAACTATAAATGGTTAATCAAAATAACCACAATAATAATTATGATCTGGCCTAAGCAACCAGTGAAATGCGCATAGGAATAGCTTATCCCATCAGCAATAAATTTCAAGTGTTTTTATCAATAATAAAAACTGGGAATTAAGCACGAATAACTAAATCTTTTGAAAATAATAATTATTGTTAAGGCTAATGGTGTTTTCTTTTCTACAAAAAATGTGACATTTTATTTTAAAAAAATTGCAATATGCTCTCTGTTTCTTAAAAATTTTGCTCCCAAAATGGGTGGCTTGTTTTATTCTAAAAAACTCATCCTTTTCGGGAGCAAAATTTTTAGGAAACAGACCCCAAATTGCATTTTTTAAAATAAAATGTCACATTTGTTGTAGAAAAGAAAACACCATAAGGTACGAGCTCTATGTTTACATTTGTCCTTCAAGTTGTGCTGAAAAAGGTCAACAGGAAAAGGAAAGACAAAAATAAAAAACAAAAAATGTACTTTGGACTTCAAGAAGAATTCTTGACAAAAGTACGGAAAAAAAACAGAAATAAGGAAAAACATATAAAATCAATTAAAATGGATAATCATTCAAAAAAGCAAATTTCGATCTACCAAAGGATAAAATACAATATGGTTTAATGATTGATGCTTGACTATTGACGTCATCAGTCGTCGATGGCTGCGAGTGTAAGAAGGCAAATCCATCTGAGGAGATCGAGTGGTTGCGATCGAAACTTGTCATGGTAACTTGCCGGCCAGGGTTCGAGCCCCGACCACGGTCAAGAATGAAAGATTATCAAAAACAATTTTAATTAATTTTCATGTTGTAAAATTCCTTTCTTCATAAAAATAATTTAATGAAAATTAAATTTTATGAACTTAAGCCTAATTAAAAATATTAAAATTTGGTTAAAAAACCATAAATAGTTCAACAAAATAACCACAATAATAAATATTTTTAGCTTTTCTTAAATCTTTGGAAAAGATTTCCTGATGATCTGGCCTAAGCAACCAGTGAAATGCGCATAGAAACTGGCTTTAATGCAACAATTAATTTCAGTGTATTTATCAAAAATAAAAATTTGGAATTTAACACCTCATATTAGTTATAAATATTGTATTCCCAAAAATAACTTTGATCATTATTTAAAAGTTCCCTAAATTGAACGCATCCTGAAAGTTAGTTCTCGATGAATTAAACAATGGCTTTAGCCGCTTTCAAGTCATGGTAAATTTTTGCTAGGTATCAGACTTATTTATTTCAATTTATATTCAAAAGGTGGCCAGTATGAGACCAACTGCAGTTACAGATTGAGCAATAAAATATCTTTATAAATAAAATAGATTCAAATACCTACATATCAGCGTTTTCAGTAGGTAAGATGCATTGCGTTAATAACTGTTGTGAATAAAATATAAAGTTATTTAACGATTGCAATGAAATAAAGCTCATTTCATTCGAAATATGTTTAACTAGAAGTTTTTAGACCGCAACTGTGATTTTTGTCACATTTTTATTTTTTTTTTTTTAAGAACAAAAAAAAAGTATTTTTTTTTTTTAAATTGTTATTATTTTTTCAAAACTTTAACGATATCTCTAAAACAGTTAAAACCAATGTAAGCACGGCTTATAGAAAATTTTATTACCGAATTTTATATATTTTTTTAACTGAATATGGTGAACCGTTTTTAAGTTATTCCAATACATGTAGTGAAATTGCCTTAAACTTATACATAACGGTATATCTCGAAAAGCCGAGCTGATAGAAAAAATGGAGATTTGATTTGACATCAGCGACCTCAAATTAGTTAATAATATGTGCGTTCGTTTACTTTTCCAGTAGAATCCCAGTAAAATCCAGTAGTTGAGTAATATGAAAACTTACAAATTTATGTGTACGCGAACGCATTTCAGTAAAATCCAGTACAAATTTGTACAAAGTTTCAAGTCTCAAAATGATTGTTCCGCAGTATAATTTATATATTATTTACTTTTTTGTATTTTTGTGTGAAACGCAACAAGCCTTACATTTAGTGAAAGAGACAAACAAATTTGCACAACATCGGTCTGACATACAAGCTTATTTGCTTAGTCGCGTAATGTGGCAAAAATAGAGCTTTTCTGTGAGAGTACCCAAATGTGCTAGAAAGGCTGTTTTCGTATTATTAAGCCTGACATAGCAAATAACATAGACAAAGCTCAATCTACTAATAACACTGTGCTAGTTGCAAAATTAGACAAGCCGGGCACATGGCGTTTTAGCATAATTCGGGTACGCTGAATCCAATGGTGCCCACCGTTTTTTAAGGTTAGCTCTTGTTTTCGAAATATACCGTTATTTCGAAAATGGAGAAGGTTGTACAACATATATTCGCGTAATTCAAAAACGGTTTAGTTTATTGAAATTACTAAAACGAAATTCCGCAATAAAATTTCCTTTAAGAAAAGTAAAATTTTTTTTTTCATATGAGCAGTTTTAGAAACATACTTTTCTTAAGGGAAATTTTATTGCGGAATTTCGTTTTAGTAATTTCAATAAACTAAACCGTTTTTAAGTTACGCGAATATATGTTGTACAACCTCCTCCATTTTTGAAATAACGGTATATTTCGAAAACAAGAGCTAACCTTAAAAAACGGCGGACACCATTGGATTCAGCGTACCCGAATTATGCTAAAACGCCATATGCCGGCTTGTCTTATAAAAAGTGTCAATTTCGAGCACAGTGTAATTATATAATAAAAAATTGATTTTGGAAAAAACGTGTCTACAATAAGAAAGAACTTTAACGTTTTTTCTTACTGTGCATCTAGATCTATATAGACCTGTGTAGAGTATTATATAGTTGGGCTTTTTTGACTGTATATTTTTTTCCTATCTTCATGTAATATATTTTAACAAAAGTTGTAGGTATACCCTTCACTACCACGAGTGGAGTTTTAAGTTATTATTAGTTTTCTATTCCATTTGAAATCAATAGAAATATTCTCGATAGCCATATATAGCAAATATATTCTGGGTCATTGAGTTATCTTTAGTCGATTTAGACATGTTTGTCTGTCTATCAGTGTAAAATACCACCTCTTCTAAAATACTTAATGGAAAAAAGTAATATTGGATATTAATTTTTTATTGTCCCTTAAAAGAGTTTGTATTAAAAGGCTTGCAAAATCGTCATATCAGGCAACAAGTTATACACACAAACGAGCATCAATATCCCTACAAAATTGATATTTCTATTCCGTTTACATAATATTTAAGGGCGCTTCGGTAGGCTAGTTGGCAGTGAGCTAGTCTATCAGTGCGGGGGTTGCGGGTTCGATTCCCGCTAGAGACTCTAGTCTGTTTCACTACAACGGGCTGAAGGTCTACGCTACTATTGCACGCTTAATTAAGTTAGAATATAATTTGTAATTGTATTTGTAACTCTTAATTAACAAATATTTAAATAAAATCATATTTTATATTCTGATTAAAAAATTTTCGAACTCTCATGCAATTAAATAATAAAGTGGCAAATTTGTTATAATTTACAATTAATCCCACAAAGACTTCGCCTTGGAAACACATTTTCTTTTGCCTAATTTTACACAAACAGTAGAATCTCACAAATTAGAACCCCTTTGTGCACCGGGCAGTTCGAATTTCTGGACATTTTTTTTACAGAAAATGATAAAATTATAATGAAATATTAATAGATAATGAATAGCTGTGTAAGCTTTATTTAAACTCAAAACAGTTTTTATTTAATAACATTTAATTTATTGAACACATTCAATTCATAGAAAAACTTTTAAAAAGTTAATTGGTCTTTAACATAAAATCAGTGATACTTGTTTGTTTTTTGATTTATTTCAAACATATTCAAAACATTTACACAAATACCGCCAACACAAACAACAACAACACCAATATCAACACTAACAACACCAACGTAAACAACGCAATAGGTAAAATCAACTCCATTATTGCCACAAACGCTCAGATTAACAACAACAACACAGACAACAACGCACACAACATTTATAATAACAAAGCCAATGCAATCAACACAAATGCACAGCCCAACAACAACGCACACAACATTAATACAAACAACACCAACACAACGGGTAATATCAACTCCAATATTGCCACAAACGCCCAGTCAAACAACTATAGCACAAACAACACTATTATACACAACATCTACACAAATAACACTAGCAATACCGACACAAGCAACACCAACACAAGCAACATATTCGTAAACAACACAACAAACAATTACTCGCACAATATTTGTACAATCAACGACAACACGAACAACACAACAGGTAATACCAACTCCGCTATTGCAACAAACGCACGGCCAAACAAACACTCAAGACATCGACACAATCGGACATATTCAGGTGGCAACATTGCTAGTAACCTACAAATGTTGAACGTTAAAAGAATTTACCAACTAACACTTATCAGCGAATTCTACGGTGATCCTAGATATTTAAACCCTATAAACCACAACTACAACAATAGGCAACGTGCAGAAGGAAGGTTTAAGGTTGAACGACATAAAAACAATTATGGGAAAAATGCTCTGATCACCACACTCCCAAACATATTCAATAAATTACTTATAAACTTACTTAATATTACAAACCCACACAAAAGAAAGTCATATCTCAAAAATGATTTTATATATAACCAATGAAAACTATTAAATTATGCTAAATCAAATATATATTTCATCCTGCAGATAAGCCAAAAGGCTTCGCCGGATTAGACCTAAGCTTTATGTAAACATTATTAATAAATTTAATTGAATTAAAAAATAAAAAAAAAAAAAAAAAAAAGGATTTCCACTCACGCCTTCATTAAGTCTTTTTAATATTTTAACCTTAGATAAGGTATTTTTTTACGTAAGTTTGTCATTTTTTTTATCTCTCACACGTATGAACACTTTACTTGACCTTCAGTTATCAACTGACCCAAATTCGTGCAAGCATATCAAATTTCATACGCATATGACCGAATTGTACACACCACCAATAACTTGGTGATTTCCCGTTTTATTTTTACTTTTATGAGCGAAAAAAAATAATTTGTAGTGAAAATACAAAAAAAAAAAAAAAATTAAAATAAAAAAAATTCCAGAAATTAGAAAATTCCAAAAAATTAATAAAAAAATTTTCCTAGTAGAAATAAAAAAAAAAACAAACAAAAAAAGAAATTAGAACCACAGGTTCTAATTTCAGAGCGTCCAATACATTGAAATAGCCGGTTCTAATTTCTGGACAGTTCGAATTTGTGAGATTCTACTGTATATATTACTAGAATTATTACTACAGATCCCAAATAAAGACCACTTTTCAAAAATTCGAATTCTTCGTAAAGGGTATCAAAGATTCGTCATATCCCAATAAAGAGTCAAATAAGAATTTGACTATTTGTGTACAAGTATGTATATAGAAAAAAAAGAAAAGTTTTATAAAATATTTGTTTAAAATATTTTACCACGCACTTCTTTTGTTAAACCCTTAAAGACATTTATTTATTATTTTTATTTGTTATACCATTCTTTTTTTCAGCAATATACAAGAACATTAAAATAAAAAGTGAATATATAAAATTTTGCTCTTTTTTACTTCTTTTACGGTTTTTATTTTATCCAATAAAACGTTTGTTATTCTTGCAATTTTCAAGAATATTTATAGACATCTGTCTAATCAAATATTGCAATAGTCAGTTAAAAAAAAGGTCGTAAATATACGATTTGCTGCTGTCAAAATTTATTGTGTGTAAAATTTGATAAATTGTAGCAAACACAGAAAATGTAACCCCTTTTTTGTCCTTTGCATGAAAACAAACAATGACAATGAAAATTCAAGTGTTGGTCTTGAAAATACGTGTATGCTGTTTTGCATGAGCTGTGATGCCAAAAGTTTAAAAAATACAGACGGTTAAATAAATAAGGGTTTGTTTAAGTTTTCTATTTAAATAATCTTAAAAATTACTCTTGTTATTTCATTAAAGTATTGCCAAATTGGCAACAGTGATAGGTACCCAAATATTTGTAATACTTAGAATTTTTTATTGGACTAGCATTAAACCCGCAGCTTCCCTTTTTTAGTAGACATATTTATATACCAAGGCATATGTTTCTAGGTTTTAACAACACAGTACCACCATTTATCACCTTAAAGTAGGTCCTCATTCACTCAGGACCCTGCACTTATATTTAATGTTTCTAAGTTTAATATCTAAGAAAATTCAAAAAGAACAAAAAAAGTAAAAGAAAGAAAGAACAATTGTGATTTTAGTTGAACTGTTAATTTTCAATTTCAATATTTCCAACAAGATTTCAGCAAGACATTTTTATTTGAACTTTGTATATTTAAAAACATTTAAGCATAAATTCGTATGTGAGTTAAAAAAAACACACAAAACGTTTATTAAATTCTTATGTATACAATTTGCTTAACAAAGCAATTTCACACTTATAAACTGTCACAAACAAAACTTTTGAAATTGAAATTAATATCAAGTATACGATCCCAAGGAAACAATTTGTAAGATTCCTGTGAACTAAGTTACAAAAGAACTTTCTCTGAAGCCTTTACAAAAGTTTAGGCAGAGATTTATTGTGACATGTATTTTAATGATTTTTTTTTTCTTTTGAGGCAAAGCTAGAAATGTTCTGGATATATTTCTCTAAATATCGAAAAAAAAAGTATATTTTTATGAGGAATATGTGTCTTATTGTCTCCATAGGGGAAGGGGAACTTACACCAAAATTGTCACGTGACAGTTATATAGTTAGTAGTAATGACCGGTTCTAGTTTTAACACTTTATATGAAGAGGACATGTCACTTAAACATGGCGATGTCCTATGAAGGGGTTAATTGGAACCTTTTTGACACTTTGTATCAGGTCACTGAAATAACCTAAATTCAATTTCGGTTAAAATAAGGCCTGTCGCAAATATTGTCCCGAGTGAACCATGTTAATATGATAGATCGACCCACTTCATATAAAGTAATTTAACCTAAAAAAATCAGCCACTATCCGCACAAAATCCAATCACATTATTAGTTTTGTGTCAATTACTTTCCTCTGGAGTAACTACACTTTAAACACATTATCACCAGTTGAGTGATGTCATGTTTTCACCTTAATCAATTCGTTCCTTTTCACTGGGCACGGGATAAGTGCTTCAAGAACAATGTGCTTCAAGAACAATTGGCCCAAAATTTTCCGCAGGGAAATTTATGTTATATAAATATTATAAAAGAAGACAGAAATAATGTTGGAATTCATTTTTTTATAATTATTATCTGGTAGATAATTTTAATAATTACACGGTCTATTCGTTGAGTATAATATTTAACTACTCTTTCCAATAAATGTGGCCGGCCATATGCATCAATGCTTCAAGAATTACTGGTTTGTCGGCATAAACATATGACTTAACATAGCTTCATAAAAACTAATTTAAAGTCGTTGAATTGCACGAAAAACTGGCCCAAAGAAAAGGACAACTTCTGGAAATAAAGCTGTAGCCAAATTGATTTTGCAATAAATGGATTGTTAAGTGCCAACTTGCGCCATCTTGTTGGAACCAAATGTCGTTGATGATTAGCTGATTAATTTTTGGCAATTAAAATTCAGCCATCATGGCTTGATAGCACTCGGCATTCATTGTAATTCCAGTTCCTTCTTCATTTTGAAAGAGCGTGTAAGCCGCACAAAGCAGTCCATTTTAGTGAATGTAATCGCAATTCGTTAATTTTTTAAAAATTAGCTTTGCTCCAAAAAAGAAATAGAAAAACATTTATGTGTATTCTTAAATTACGTTCGGCTTCCTATGCTCCAATGGGAGTTAAAGGAACATATATATATATTAAATTACGTTTTCTGAAGCAAAAAATAATAATATTTCTTTTAGAATTAGCCAATTCACAATTGCTTGGTATTATTTTATATTGTTGTGAACAATATGATAAAACTAATTTAAAAGCTAAAGGACAAAAATATATAAAAATTTATTTTTTATTTAATTTATCACACATGGAGATCATTAATTTAATTGTTGATTACACATATTACTTATACATTTCATAACAACAAATTTAATTTAAAAATTTTAATAAGAAAATTTGTTCAATTTAGCTATAATAAAATTTAAATATTTTTATGAATAAGGGGGCAAATTTTTTGTTGCTTAAAAAAAAGGTAGATATTTTTAAAAGGAAGCATGTACAATGTACAATAGGGGCAGCAAAAAAACCTTTTTTTGTTTTTTTCGAAGTGCTATCATCTCCAAAGTTTCAATTAGGTACTTAAAAATCTCTCCCACAAGATTAGCTCCATATTTTGATTTCTTCGTAAACTTAACGGGAAAAGTTGTGAAACCTTGAAACTGCATTGATATAAAAAACAGTTTTTTGAAGTAAAATTCTGCAAGACTTCTTAAAACTGCACTTAATTGATAAATCTGCTCATTTATTAACGCCGGTTATGCTTTAAATTAAAAACGGCAAGATATAAAATTGCCTTATTAAAGGAAATTATACATACTAAAAGCCTCAATTACTAGCTTCTATGGTATCCAGTTTTGGAGCACGGGTTCCGCATTAAATATGGTTGAAATTTAACAATGACTAATATTGTCACCTCCATACTTTGATGTAGAACAAAATTGTGCAAAAATAGAAGGAGTTGACCCAGACTAATAATATTTTGGATGGAGGTATATATGATAATAATAAACAAAAATCCGTCAGAGGATTCATGTACCTCCGATATATCCTTTTTTTTAAAAATTTAATTCGGCAACACTTTTTATGATGAATTGTTGAAACTTAACATTTAATTTTAAAATTGTTGTAATTGATTTTTTAAAAATTCTAGCAAGGATTTTTGTATTTTAAAATATGCTTTCGTTAAAAAGATCACAAAAATATAAAATCACTACGCTATATTTCATATAAATTATATAATTATAAATATAAAAGAGTTTAGTGCCAAACAAACTGAAGGATATGCATTTTTTATCCCTCCGTCATGCACATGTTTCGATACACTACAGATACATTACCCTGTAGGAAGTCAAACACATTAAGTAACTTCAAACTGTTTTTTTTATAACCACATCTAGTTGATCAAGTGACTTTTTCCTTGTCGACGACTCATTGTTTTAACATAGGCATGTCATAGGCTGTAGTCAATTGGTTATATCTGCATGACTGCCATTGAATTTGTTGCGCAAAAGAGCCATTGTTTCGTTAGCTGTGTGGCAAGTGGCACCGTCCTGCTGAAACCACATATCGTCCACATCCATATCTTCCAATTCGGGCCATAAAAAGTTCGTTATCATCTCACGATAGCGAACACCATTCACAGTAACTGCCTGACCGGCCTCATTTTGGAAAAAATACGGCCCGATGATGCCGCCAGCCCATAAACCGCACCAAACAGTCACTCTTTGTGGGTGCATTGGTTTTTCGACAATCACTCTTGGATTATTATTCGCCCAAATGCGGAAATTCTGCTTATCGACAAATCCACTGAGGTGAAAATGTGCCTCATCACTGAAGATGATTTTCTTCGAAATTTATCATCCATTTTCATAATAAGTCTGGATAACTTTAACACGTTGCTGGATTGTGTATCTCTCCATGGTTCAAATTGAGTAAGTCTGAAATAGAGAAATGTCAAATAAAATTCGGAAAAAAACTTGGCGTTTAGGTGTGGTTCACATTCAACATCGGCCCTTACAATTTAACCACCCTTTATTTGAAAATGTTTGTATATCATTTTTTTCATTTGACTTCATGGCATGCTTGTTTTACTTATTTTGCTTTTATTTGTGTCTCTATGCAATATGTTTGGTTGATATCTGCATGAGATTTAAACCAATTTGTAGTCAATTGAAAAATAGTTTATTTATAGTTAGTGTTTTTTGCAACTGACTATTTTATTTACTACAGGGTATGTATTCCAATACATTTATATGAAAAAAAGCTATTTTAGTGATAATATTACATTGTTATATTATTAGCACGCCAGGCAGATGCATATTTTCTATTTTTTGGTTTTTTTTTCTTAGAACATGCTAAAGCACCGACCCAGAAGAAAAAATTAACGAAAAATAAATTTTTTTAATTTCAAACAAATAATGGTTTTAAAGTTTATTTCGATTTATTTCAATTCAAAAATTAAAACAGCTAAAACATTGCAGAGTATAAATAAAATGCATTTTCAGTTGATTTGAGTAAACAAACGCAAAAAAAAAAATAAAAAAATGCAAATTGGCCAGATACATGCGCTACGTACGTGATGTGTAGATTAAAAAATCCACATAAATTGTTTTTGTTGTTCTTTTTATTGTTTCATAAAACGATAGCTAACAATGTTTGTAGAGGGTACCTGGAGACTCAAACACTTAGCTGAATTTAAAACTTATTAAAATAACTGTTAAATTCTTAAAAGATCTGGCCAGATACATGTGCATGACGGAGGGTTATACATGTATGTATGTCCTTTTAAGGCAAATATACATGAAGGGAAAATATTTGATATTTATTTAATATTCAATAATAGCAAATACTTATTAAAGTAATTTGAAGTGTTTTTATAAGAGAAGTATTTTGAAATCTTAAATCATCGGAACTAGATAACACTCATTTTTTTATAATAACAACTACAAAATAAAAAAATAAATAAATATACAGAATCACACAGCTCCCAAGATTTTTTGATGAAAAATCGACCCACCCTAATACATTTTTCTGGAATACTAGATCTCATTTGAAATTAACAGTTTAAGGTATATATTTTTAGGATAATATATACTAACAAGCATACATACATAAATTTTTAATGATACAAACAATTTAAATTTTTCATAATTAAAATATTTCATACAAAAATATAAAAAACAAGTACAATTTGGTGTTCCGGAAAAAGCACAAAAAATGACACATAAACTCGAAATGTTGTAAATTTTTTGCTTTACATCAATAGTAAGGGCAACGGAGTCCTTACTCTTGATGAAAAAAAAACGTTGCACTCACTTTTTTTTTAAATTTCAAGTAAATATTGACTATTTTTATATTTTTTGCAAAAACAAACTTCTTTTTTTACGGCTATATCATAATGTCTAATAACGGTAGAGCTTTTCTTGAAGTTAATTTCTTTAGAACGTTAATTTTTAAGCACAGTTTATCTTACAGAAAAATATTAATAGCTTTTAATCTAAATTATGTACTAAATTATAAAAAATTGCGTTTTGGGCCTCTAAAAAAGATCATATATCTCTAAGTTAGAACTAACTGTTAAATTTACGTAACCCTGATGAAGTCAACAAATAATTGACGAAACGTTGGAAAACATGTAAGGAAAAAATTTTTATTTAGATTAAATAATAAAGGCCTAATTAGCTGACTTGATACAATCCAAACATAAAATAAAATGTGGTTAGTTTCTCTTTTGATTTTTAATGGTTTATTAACCCTTGTGTTAATAACCAACACTATCCACATTGTTTAGCACGCGGGGTTCCCGGGTACCAATATACTATAGTGTATCAATAATCAATATTTTTTATGAAATAAAATAAAATTTTTAATCTTTTTAAAAGCGTATTAAATTATATTTATGTTAAAATATTTAACTTTGTATTGCATAACTCCTAAAATTTTTAATTTTTTATACAGGCCAGTATTTTTTAGTAAAACAGTTAAACATTTTTGGTGATATGTGAATGAGACTTCCCCGTATTATAATACTTACGGTTTGGAAACTAAACTTATTTAATTGTATGATACAGAATTTAGTTTATTGAATTTTTTGAGCAGTTAAAACGTGTTTCTGTTATCCCATAATGTGTATTGCATTTTTTTGTTACCGGGGTACCCGGGTGCGCATGTTGCGATGGTTAAAGATTACTCAAATTTTTTTGAGTATTAAAGGAGCAAAAAAATATATCTAGAATCTGAATTCGCTTTATTTTAAGTTAAATAACGACGATCCAGTAGCTTGTTTAAAAATTTTAATTCTTAATACATTTTTTTCATGTAAATATACGTAGGTTGGTACCATGGTACCTGGGCATTAACACAAGGGTTAAACTGCAGAGAAAATTGAAAAAAATATTCACTCAGTTTTTTTATTTGTCCATAAAAAATTATTTCTATTTTTTTTTTTTAAGTTACGGCAACACTTTTTAAGATTCATTCAGAGCATTACTAAAACATACTTTAAATAAAGTTTGGGCTCATATCAAAGAAGAATGTCTTTTTTACCAAATACTTACTTGAAAATTGAGATACTTTTTTAAAATAAGTTTTTAATAATTTTTCTCCTAGAACATGAATTAAGTTTAATTTTTCTTGTAAAATTTATTAAAAATAGAAACTGGGAATTATCTCCTTTCGTAGGTTACTTTATATTATATTCAACATTTTTTTATATTATTTTTTTATTTTTCGAATTTATTCTATGAGTTACATTTCAGTTATGTATTTTATAAAGCTTTTTTGCAATAGTTCTATTCCTTAAATGAAATGTAACTCATAGAATAAATTCGAAAAATAAAAAAATGTTGAATTTATTAAAAATTATTATTTTTTTTTTTTTTTTTTTTTTTTTTTAAACATTGGAACAACATTGTTTCATCTTATTTTTGTATGTGGAACAAAGAACTGTGCGACGTTGCCTGAATCATTCCTTGCAACTTCGTTCAGGTTTCTACCGGACATTTTCTGAACGATTACGCTAGGATATGTCGGGGGAATTGATGTACCGATAAAGATTTCTGATTGAATTCGTCATGTAGATGTGTCTAAGTTGTTATGTGTGTGTGTGTTTTTTTTAATAATTACAATTATCATCAAGTTAAAAATATTTTTAATTTATTTTATCCCAGCGGTAAATATTGAAAGTACTGCAACGAGCAGGATTTTTTGAAGGCCTCTATACACCTTTTTGTGACCTCCTGTCTCCTGTCTTCAGAAGTACACCGTGAGGAAGGATCTTCGGATGATGATCACGGAAAACTTGACGAATCTGTCTTCAGAAGTATGCCTTCTAGAAGGAATAAATTTCTTTTTGAAAGACCTTCCAAAATATTCAGTACACATTCGCTAATCCCTTCTTTAAGAGGGAGAACGTAAGTTGTTAATTTTTGATTATTTTCTTATTTTTAGTGCCCTCCTTACTCCCTTCTTTGGGTATGGATCGAAGTTGTTATTCAAGGGATTGTGGAAGGGCTTGCTCTCAATGACAACCTGTGTTAAAAATCAATAAGTATGGAAAACGGCGAGGAGGGCTTTTGTCTGCTTAAAAAAGCCTTATATTAGGCATCTTCACTCATTCCAAAAACCGCTGGGATTTTTTAAAAATCATTTAGAAAAACTTTACAAATGTACATATGTATTTATTTATATATATATTTTTTTTTTCTTACAGAAATTTGTACGATGATTAGATTACAATTGCATTCCATATTTTTTCCGCTATCTGTCAGAAAACAATAAAAATGTCGGCTAACACATTAAAATTTCCCGTGCCTTTTTCATTAGGTTTCTGTCAGATATCTATCAGAAATGACAGCAAAAAACCGAATTTCCCAAGTCATGTCTGCCAGAATTCGTGTCAACTATTTCATACATTAGAAATCTAGCAGATTTCTTGCTGGGTTGCAAGAAAAAATAAAAAATACTTAAACATGTTGAAATATGTTAATCAAGGTATATTTATAGCAGGTAGTCTCGGAAAGCCAGCTGTTTATTTTTTATTTGCTTGTTTTGTGGTACGAACTGTCAAATGTTGTATAGTAAACATGTAAACAAGTTTTTTGTCTCTATCTTTTGTCTCTTATCAACCTCTTTGCCTTTTGACAGTTCGTACCACATAACAACAATAAAAAGCCCTGTTGTTTGTTTTATTGTACAATTGTTGTTATCTCGCGGCTACCTGCTATAAATATATCTTGATGTTAATATTCAAACAAAATATAAATTTGAATTTTTCTTATTTGTGCGTTTTGATTAAAAAAAATAAAAAAAAAATGTTTTCTTTGATATCAATAAACAAACACAAAAATCGTTAACAGTAGATATAAACCTTAAAACGGAGAAAAATATTAGTTTTATCAAGTTCATCTGCACCGCAATGTCACGTTTGTACAAAAGCTTGGTAAAAAACGGGAAAGCTGATCCACATCGTACCTATTCAATAAATAACCACCGTAAATATATATAAAAAAATAATAAAGGACAAGCGAATAATAGCGTCTCCATCCGTTGTGGTGGAGGGTATAACAATATACAAATGGTTAAAATAATAATAAAATACATATTATTTTATGTATAACGCAATAAATCATGCAATTTGGCATGCAACATTTAACACCATGTTGTATGAGTAATAAATAATTCCTTTATTAAATATCTGTATGTGCATGTATAACTCATACGTCTAGACACACGTAAGTATATGTTTGTGTACCAAATAAAAGCTTTTGTTGTATTTTCAATATTTTATTATTTTAGCAAACATATATTTTTGTTTTTGGCATTGTCTGTTCAATGACTATTGGCTTAGTGGTGGGGTTAGATACATGTACCATTTTAAAATATTTATATTTAAATGGTTGTTTGAACATAAAATTTTTTTCAAATTTAAAAGTATTTATCTAAAAATATTAAATATTTTAAAATAACACATAAATTAATCTTAGCACTGTGAACAGAGATATCAGCAAAAAATGTATTTCTAAATAATTTATTTGAGATTAAGTTTTTTTTGAATCAGAAATAACACTGCCTACAAATGTCAATAATTTAAGCCCACTTCAATTGAAATAACTTAGAATGCTATATTCATCTATGCCAATGTATGTACCCTGCATCATTGTTGGAAAAGCACAAAAAGTTATATTTGAGCTACATTTTGCCCACCTAGCATGTTTTTTGTGGAGTCTATTATACCAAAATCATAAACTTAGGAGGGCATGTGCATGGGGGTCAATAGACCGTGTTGGCTGATTTTTGAACAATAATTAAAGTAAATACTGCATGATGTAAGTTCATATTTTCTATCAGCACTCATTATATCATCGATATACACACAAATTTCAAATATTTTTAATGAATGCCTAATAATAACTCAGATTTAATAACATAATTAAATTTTATTTATCTCAATACAAAATAAAAGAAGTCCTTTAAGTATTTTGTGATTAAATGAGAACGTTGTTTGAATATTTATGGCTGCAAGTTTCTAGCGCATATCAATATCTCCATGGGTGAAAACTTAAAAATGTTTCGGGGTGTAATTTATTTTTTTCGTCACTATGACGATTATATTTCAATTTTGTGTGAGACGCAAAACAAGCACAAGTTTTTCAATATCTCATGTCGTAAAAAAGTATTTGATTAGAATATTAGTGAGCGAGTTTAATATTTGAACAGATATTAAAAGAAATCTTTAGTTTGTTCAATAAAGCTTCGTTCACAATCAGAGAAACAATTTCCTTTTTCTTCTATCTTTTTTCTTTCTAAAATATTTCATATATTTTACTTTCATTTTTAAAACCAAAATGTAACTGTTTTTTTTTTAAATGTAACTAAAGTTGAGTCAACTAGAACTTCAGTAACAATTTGTATGAAATTGTTTCTGACGTATAAAATTATTTTATTTATATATAATATGTATTTTGTTCGACCTTTAATATTTCTAATATTTCTAAATTTTCGATAGCAAAATATACAAAATAGCTCATAAGTCTTTTAACACAGTAGGTAAACTATTTACTAAAAAGAAAGACAAAATAAAAAACAAAATGTTGTAAAAATAATAATAAATGTATAATATTGTTGTGGCTAAAATTTCCAAACGGGTTCTTAATGAGAAATGTTTGTTTTTCAAAAGAAATTGTTGCTCTATTATGAGCACCAAGTGAAAATGTGTTTTTGATTGTGAACGAAGCTTAACTTAAAATAATTGTAGTTATAGAACATTGACTAGAAGGGAAAGACAGAGAATTTAGAAAGACACACGCAAAGAAAAAACATGGTTGTGGTAAACATATTCTAAGAGCAACATATTATGATAAGAATTATGATTGTAGTCACCATATTAAGATTTTTATTGAAACATATTATGACTCAATATACTCGTAATATGTCATCATAATATTTTCCCTTAATCATATTATTATTCTGTTAATCATACTAAGTTAAGAAGTAATCAAATTATTGTCATGTAAATCATAATAAGCTAAGAAATTAATCATATTATCATCATGTTAATCATAATAAATTTAGAAGCAATCATTTTATGATACAGCACCTTTCATAGCTGTCATAAAAATACAAAATAAATTTAAATATTTTTGAATCGATTTTTTATTTTGTGGCTTTTTACAAATTTTCTTAATGTTAATAAAATAGCGGAGTTCAATATAAGGCTTGCAAAAGAGCAAATGAAAAATCTGTGGTTTTTATGGGCAACCGCGTGTGTCCATTTTTTTGATTTAAAGATGTTGATGCCATATTGCCTAATTTTGAACGCTCTTTATATTTTTTTTTGAAAACAGATGGATCAATTCCGTTTTGTAACGTAATGACAAAGTTTAAAATGTGCAATACCTAGCCCATAGTTTGATCTAGAATGGGTTTTCGGCTTTCCTGAACAATTTGTTTTAAGACATACGCGGTTGCCCATGAAAACCACAGAAATATCGTTGCACTTTTATAAAATATAACGAAATCTCTGTGTATTTTGTTGTTGGATTTTACAAAAAACTATGATATTTTGCATTTGCACTATTACATCACTAATACTTGAATGAACTCCGCTAATATTTTAATTTTTTAATTTCTTTAAACTTATTTTTTTATGGAATTTTATCTTTTAATTGTTTAACCGCTCATAAATAAAAAAAACGACACAACTTCTTCAAAATTATTTTACAAATGGCGCAAACATACTATGATTAGAGTAAAAATAGTTTGATTGCATCTTTAACATAATATGATAAATGTATAGAAAGTTATCATGTTATGGCTATTAAATATCATGATATGGTTGTGAGAAATATAATATGTTTAGAAAGTTATCATAATTAAGTTGTTAGAAAAATAATTATTTTTCGGCAAAAATACTCAAATTCATAATTGCGATAAACATTGATATGTTTACAATAACAATAATATTGTTGATATTAAATAAAAATAACAATTATTTGTGTACGATAACAATATATTGTTACATTAAACATAGTGTTGTTGCCGTAACCATGCCCAACCATATTTTTTCTTTGCGTGCAGTCTAAATCGGTTGTCAAAAAAACCAAACTCTATGAACTTTCTCTTGCAAAATTTTTGGGGAATTTTGATTCGAGTGGCACTTTACGGGTGATTACCGGAATTAAATGTAATTCTTACTATCGTGGGTAATTTTATTTTAGGTGTTGCATAGGTGTTATTTGAAACTCCTTGGTTTTATCTTCAACAAAAAACTGTTTTATTTATTTTTTTTTTTTTAAATTTAAATCTATGGACAAATTCCTTACATAATATCGTAGTGTAGTTACATAATTATTTATTTTGTCTATGCAAAGGAAGAAAGATTAGAATCAACATTATTAATTTAAAAATAATATGACATTGCTTTTTATGATATTAATGTTCAGCGAAAAGTCGATGGGGTTATACATTCACAATATTATTAATGTAACGGACTGTAGTTTATTTAAGAAATATTCCATTCAGTCATTTTTAAATAAATAAACCTTTAAAATTCCAAGTAAATATATTATAACTGATTCTAAATTAATTCAAAAAACTAAGTACATATAAATGCAAATTTTCAGTAGCAGTTGATTAAGTTAAATTCTTCAGTATGTAAAATTAAATGAAAATGTAATTTTGAAAAAAACGAAAAGATTATTTAATTTTTACTGTAAAAAATTCAACCCCATACTCCGTAAAGACACATGAATGTTTATTTTTTTTATAAAATTAAACTACCAAAATAAATTTTTAGTGATCTATAAAAAACTATTTGCTTGTTTTGTGTAAAAAATTCTCATTTTCTATTTGTTAAATTCATCAACTTTTTAAAGTAAAATAATTGCGAAACCATAGTGATCATGCTGCTGATGTCTTATAATTGAGAGTTCTTCTGTAAAAAACGGGGTCAGCTAAAGTTAAACAAACAAAAACAAAATTAAACCAAACATGTGTAACGGGGTTAGTAAATAATAAAATTCTCCCTTTCTCTCATTAGAAAAACAAAAGGACAGGCAAAGTGTGAAACTGATCGCACATTCCGTACGGAATCAAATGTTTTTTGATTTAGTTTTTGTTTTCTTAAATACTTTTTAGATACTTTTTTATGTGCCCTTCCTACACGCAGAGAAAAAATATGGTTGGGCATGGTTACGGCAACAACACTATGTTTAATGTAACAATATATTGTTGTCGTACACAAATAATTGTTATTTTTACTTAATATCAACAATATTATAGTTACTGTAAACATATCAATGTTTATCGCAATTATGAATTTGAGTATTGTTGACTGAAAAATAATTATTTTTCTAACAACTTAATTATGATAACTTTCTAAACATATTATATTTCTCACAACCATATCATGATATTTAATAGCCATAACATGATAACTTTCTATACATTTATCATATTATGTTAAAGATGCAATCAAACTATTTTTACTCTAAACATATTATGTTAGCGCCATTTGTAAAATAATTTTGAAGAAGTTGTGTCGTTTTTTTTATTTGTGAGCGGTTAAACAATTAAAAGATAAAATTCCATAAAAAAAATAAGTTTAAAGAAATTAAAAAATTAAAATTTTAGCGGAGTTTATTCAAGTATTAGTGATGTAATAGTGTAAATGGAAAGTATCATAGTTTTTTGTAAAATCCAACAACAAAACACAGAGAGATTTCGTTATATTTTATAAAAGTGCTACGATATTTCTGTGGTTTTCATGGGCAACCGCGTATGTCTTAAAACAAATTGTTCAGGAAAGCCGAAAACCCATTCTATGGGCTAGGTATTGCACATTTTAAACTTTGTCATTACGTTACAAAACGGAATTGATCCATCTTTTTTCAAAAAAATATAAAGATCGTTCATAATTAGGCAATATGGCATCAAAATCCTAAAATCAAAAAAATGGACACACGCGGTTGCCCATGAAAACCACAGATTTTTTTTTCATTTGCTCTTTTGCAAGCCTTATATTGAACTCCGCTATTTGATTAGCATTAAGAAAAATTGTAAAAAGCCACAAAATAAAAAATCGATTCAAAAATATTTAAATTTATTTTGTATTTTAATGACAGCTATGAAAGGTGCTGTATCATAATATGATTGCTTCTAAATTTACTATGATTAACATGATGATAATATGATTACTTCTTAGCTTATTATGATTAACATGACAATAATATGATTAATTTCTTAGCTTATTATGATTAACATGACAATAATGTTATTACTTCTTAACTTAGTATGATTAACAGAATAATAATATGATTAAGGGAAAAATATTATGATGACATATTACGAGTATATTGAGTCATAATATGTTTCAATAATAATCTTAATATGGTGACTACAATCATAATTCTTATCATAATATGTTGCTCTTAGAATATGTTTACCACAACCATGTTTTTTCTTTGCGTGTATGATCCTTTGGGTCAATATGACCCAACATTAAAATGTAAAAAAAATTTCATAATTTATATAGGAAATTTATTTGTTTTGTTTTTTTTTTTTATTAAGTATAACAAAAAAAAAAAAAAAAAAAAAAATGAAAACTAAAATAAGCTCTTCCATGAGCAATTATAATAAATAAATAAAATCAAATTTATTTTAACGGACAGTGCCAACTTAGTTAGTGTTAAAAAAATTATCACTATATTATACATTATATTGCCTAAAACTGCACCAACCTCGAAATGGAACCAATTGTTCATCTACAGTAAAATTTGCTGTGGATTGTAAAAAACTTTCAGCTAATTACTCCACTTGTGCCAAGCGTTTCTGGTTTGTCAAGAAGTTTTCTTTCTTATTTATTTTCAGAGCTGTCAAACCGTAGACACTTTGCTCGTTAATATATTGTGACTCATTGTTGGTCGAAAAATATGTCTTCCGTATTTCCATTCCACAAGCTAGTGAGATTTTTTTCCATGAGATTTTTAAACTCCTGCCAGTATTTGTAATCCAAGATATGCATCAAGCTCTTTGATATCACTGTTTTTCCAATTATTTTCATGCAATTCTACACCTGTTGATTTGCCATTTTTTCGTATTCATATGAGAAAATTATTTTTTTCTGTGTGGCCCAGAGTCTACAAATTTTTTATTAGAACACAATTTGAAACAAACAATACACTATTTAACAAAATTAGCAATGCATTACAAAAATTTACTAATCATTTACAACAATGTAATTCACATTGTTAAACTATTATTCAAACAAAACAAAAAAGTAGTAAAATTGTATAGTTTTTTAGGATTTCCTTACAAATATTGATGAAATTAGTAAAAATATTATAAAAATTGTTTTTTCTATATAACAATAATACGTGTTTCAGACTATGCAACATAATCCTGCAACAATATTTGTATTTTCTTTTGTTATGCCTTTTATACCTTCAAACGCTACGTTTGGTGTTGCAAGCCGCAAGTTACAATTTGACAGTTAACTACTCAATTTAATTTATACCAAACATATAAAAGAGGACTATCAAATTGTTGTCTGATTTAACAACTCGTTCTACATTGTTTACCTTGAAAGCTCTTCTTAACCCTTCGTCAGCCATCTTCTGTTTCATGAACTATTTTTGAACAATATACACATACATACATACATATGTATGTAAACAATGTGTACCAAACTTTTCAATAAACTTCTTGCATTAATTCTCATCAAAAATAAACAGTTGTTTCCTGATATTAGTTTCAGTTGTTACAGCTCCCCATTGTTTTCTAAGCCACAAACCTTGTAATTTAATAATACTTTAAGCATTTCTTGAATCACACGCACAGACTAATTAAGTTACAAATACAAACAAAAATAACTCAGAAGTAATTGTGTTTTAACTAGTACTAAGATTGACAGGTATTGCACATTAACTCATGCTCCCCAATGCGAAATGTCAATCAATTTAGCCAAATTTAGTTGTTAATCATGACGTTTACAAAGTTTTGTTTTAACATACAAGGTGGTGCAAAAGTTGCCACGCAATGTTCATTGACTGTAAATTTTTATATAAATAAAAAACTAGTTTATGGTTAATCGCACTGTTTATAGTTTTTTCTTATCAAAGCTTAATTTTGTTTTAGATTGTCAGAAGAAAATAGGACACGACTTAATTGAAATATTGTTAGATGACTTTGCATCTGACTCTAACAAAAGCAATGTTATTAAGGTAACACACGACATGTATGCATTTTGCAGTGGGAAATTTGACAAGTCAGATGTAAAAAACATGTCGTGTACATGCTGCTTAAGGGAGAAAATACTAAAAACAGGTGTTAATGAAAAGTAAAATGACTTTAACAATTTTCATCCGATTTGAAAAATAAAAACCATGTTTTGTTAAAAACTAAATTTTCTTCATACGTTGGTATAAATTTTTATAAGCTTTCATATTAAAATAAGCAATTAAAAGTTACTAAAATCAAAAAAGTTTATAATTTTCGTCTTATTTGTAGATATTCTTAACAAAAACAATAGGTATAACTTACAAATGTGTCAAAAAATGCACGTAATTTTAAAGCGTAATCAGTTTTCTTTCCAAACCCGTTAAAAAAGTTTAAATCGGACAAAAACTGATTGAGCTACAGGTCGATAAATTGACGAACATCACTGAAAACGGTTTTATTAGAATAACTTCTGAATTTGAGGGTGTTTCTAAAAATGTTTGACACAATTTGCAATGTACTCAACAAGACCTATAACCGCTTGGTCGTTTTCCAAGTTTGTTTTTAACACTGTAGCACCGTGTTATTTATGTTCAAATTTGCACAAAGTTTACTTCTTTTTAAATAAAGACGTTTGTTATTATTTTATTTTCTTGCTTCTTTTAAAAAAAAATGTGAATGCACAATTGTACCAATTAAGCCTCTTAAGGGTTTTATAATAACTTTTTTTTAAACTTAAAATTCCTTTTAAAAAATCCCCAGAACACTGTTTGGTGATGAAGCGTAAACCAATTTGTTTCTGTGTAAAAAAATGTTTGGGAAACCGTTGCAGGTTGTTAAATAAACTATTCATGACGTACTACCAACCAATAGAAAAAAGATATAAAAGCAAATAATTGGAGCATAAAAATTACACAATTGAATTCCATTGTCATAATGTATAAGAACCACTCCAAAATAATCAATTTTATAAAAGAATAAGAAATAAAAAGATTATAAAAATTGCACTGAAAAGGAAGCAGAGTTCAGATCTTGTTAATATCGAAGACAGTACTTATAAAACTTTTTTTTTTTTGTAACAGTTCAAAAGCAAAGTATGAATTTTATGAAAATTGAAAGCATTTTTTTATTTCAACGAGTACTACTACAAAGATACATATATATTAAATTTTTTGAGTTTGTGTTTTAATGTTCAAAAAAGTATATTTTGTTTTTGTTTGAATAAATTACCAAAGCTAATTTAAAAATGAGTTTCTTATATTCTCCACCGCGAGTGATAGAGGCTAGTTAACAATATTATACTTTGTATTAATACATGTCAAAAACTCAAAATATGAGAAAGTGTGATAGTGTGGAATGCAACGTGTCATAAAATTGACAATTTTTACGAAAAACAATTTGACATCAATAAACAATAATACTTTTCATTTGATCAGGGTTGCATTTTAACAAAAGCATGTTCATGTGTGATAGTGTGACTACAAACTGTAACGTTACATTCGATTTTTTTACAATCGCAACAAAACTTATTAGAATTATATTTCACAAAGTATTATGGAATACGTAAGGCTTGTATGATAGTGTAGACTAGACTTAAATAAAATTTATAATTTCGGGTAAAATTTTTTCAATAATTATCTGAGGGCCCAGAAAGTGGGTCTTAAGCTGGGATCACACGTTTGCCGCAATGCACCAATTTTCACTCCAATCGTGTGACTGCACAACCAAATGGCTAATGTACTAAAGGGCTGCATGAATAACTTCATTCATAAACATACTGAAATGCTTATTCACTGAAAGTCGTGTTCGAATAAAATTGTGATTACCGAACAAACTGTTGTTTTATTCATGCTGCTATGAACACATTTCGCTTCATATCGTAAACACACAGAGGTTGTTCAATGAAACGGGCTTTGTTTCATAGTTTTCATTCTCTCTCATTTATTTTTATTAATACTCAATAGCAATGTTGCCACTTTAGTTAATTCATGTAATTATTTGCATGCTTTGCCCATGTTTAATTAAAATTTTAACACATATGTAGATATACTTATGCACATATATGTATAGTATACATATTTGGAATATAAACAATAATTAAAATGCAAAATATGTTTTTTTTTGTTTGTAACTTGCATTTTTGAATAATACAAATCTTTGAAACATGGCAAGATTAAATTGTCTTGTAAAAACAAAAGAAGGAATGAGTTCATGAGAAATTTAATTGTTAGTTTTGTAAGTGCCTTAGGAGTCTGACCACGTGGTTGTTTTCCATGAAGTCTTTCATGATAGCTTTGATGTGTTACTATGGTGGGAAATAAATAAATCGAAATTTCCTCTTTTATACCAGGTAAGCTGCAAAATTTTCGCCACACCAGCTAGCAGTGCCTCTTCAGAACGAGTGTTTTCGTCTGCAAGAAATTTACTTTGCGAAAAACGTTGCGTCATTGGGTGGAATACAGCGTCAGTCGAACAAATTACATATGTTTTTACATCATAATATAAAAAAGATGGATGTTGATCGTGCTGGATGATGTATTTGACACTTTTTTGCCTAGAATTTATCACTTTTATTTTAACCACGAATTATCTCATAGTTCTCATTATAATAATATATAAAATTAAATATATTGAAAATTTACATTGAAAACAAAAATAAATTTGAGGTTTTATTTCAATATTAATGTATCTCTTAAACTTGTTGCATTTACCCCTCATGGTTATTTCTATTTTTTTTTTAGCTTTCTTATGTTTTTATTTTTCTACAACTGGCAATACTGACATTTAAATCATACTGTTTTTCCATGAACTTATTCGAGATTTGTTCAATGGTTGTTCTGTTTCATGGTTGTTAATGTTCATATTCTCTTGTATAAGCAAATAAACTAATTTCATCTTATTCGTCTCTTAAATATCGAGTGTTCATTGCTTTCATTTCATAGTATTTCATCTTACTGAACACGAATGAAGCGAACACAAAATTATAATGAAGGTTTCATGAACATCATTATTAAGTTTCATGCAGATGTTTAATATCGAGTGTTCATTGCTTTCATTTCATAGTATTTCATCTTACTGAATACGAATGAAGCGAACACAAAATTATAATGAAGGTTTCATGAACATCATTATTAAGTTTCATGCAGATGTTTATAATGTACCAATCGAGGACAATATTGTGCTTACTTTTACAAATAAAATGCAACCCTGGTGAGGAAATTGTGTGACTGCTTGCTATGCAGCCGCGCGTCAATAAAAATAACAGAAATGCACCAATATTTATTGTGTTCTTGTGCGACAATGAAACAAAACAATACGCGCCAATATTTGCCTTTTTTTTTAATAAATTTACATTATTATGTACCTTTTTGCAAATAATGATTATTTCTTTTAAGAAAATAGGTATGTCCACAAGCACATATAGCTGTTTAGTGCGAATGTTTTATTGAAGATATTTAATAAAACTCGGTATATTTTCTTTAAAAGATATTTGTCGTTTAACTTAAAAACAAGATTAAAAAATTCGTTAAAGTAGCCGAGATTTCTTTTTACTAAACGGTATCGGTAGTTGAATTAATAAAATTTAAGAATTTAGTTATTTAAATAATATTATTTTGATTCCAAATTTAAATCAACTAAAGCGATACAAAAATTTTAATTTGTATTCAAAAATTGGAATAAAAATCTTTTATTTTTCTTTATATATTTTAAAATAGAATTTAACTTTGTTTAGAACTTCCAAACAATTAAATACGCTACCACAAAAGCTGTTTTCGCAATTGTCAAGTAAAAACAATCGTGTGACTGTGATGTGTCAATTATTGTACCCATTTCACTTTGTACCAACTAGCGGCAATTATATAAATTTGTATAAGAAAGGGCAATCGTGTGATTTCAGAATATTTGATTGGTGCAATTTCATTATTGTGCGTCAATAAAGCACAATCAATATTGTGTCATATTGGTGCATTTGCGGCAATCGTGTGATCCCAGATTTAGAGTTACTTAGATTTGGTTTAGCCATGACCGTCTGCTTGTCTCTTAAATACATGTTCACTTCCGATCGATATAACAGATAAGCATAATTAAGATGTTAAATTATTTTTAAATTATTGTTGGGTTGAAATCAAGCTTTATCATTTTAAGATGTGGACTCAAATGTGGGCCAACCTCAATAAAAAATGTAGAGGGAAATTTTTTAAAAAAAAACTTCGCCCTACTTTTTCAAAATGAATCGCTTCTTTCACTTATGATTTAGTAGCTTTCTTCTATAACGACTTCCAAAACAACTTATATAACTACTTTTTTCTAGATGAATTTAAGTAAAAAAATAATGACTTGCGTTTGAATGGGTTCATTTTGGGACATCCCTTGTAAAATTCATTGGTTCTTTCTTTTTTTGATTACTCCACCCATTATTTTGTAGGCTAAGTTTTTACTGGGTAATACCCCGGCTTTCGGCAATAATTTGGACTCGAAAAAACGCAATGCAAGCCGGCAAATAAAAGCACAATTTCCCATACATTTGTATTGATTTTAATTTAATTGGTTTCGAGATTCATATTTTAAGCTGAAAAAATTAATTTTGACCTGATAACGAATAATTTTTTTTTTAGATCTTTAAATAATGTTAAAGCTTTCTTTTGAATTACCCTTTGATTTCAGCGCATTCTTCCTTGATTGTGATCTTCAATCCAAATGCTAAGAAGTAATTATATTTTGTTCAATAAAGGACTTTTCATTTTTGTAACCTGCTTTTCTTGTAACGATGCCGCGCTAAGTCGTGCTTAATTCCCAATTTTTATTCTTGATAAAAACACTGAAATTTATTGTTGAAGGGATAAGCTATTCCTATGCGCATTTCACTGGTTGCTTAGGCGAGATCGTCAGGAAACATCATCCAAAAATTTTAGAAAAACTAAAGATATTAAACAAATAAAACTTGTAACAATATCAAAGCTTAAACAAAAACAACAACAATAAAGAGTGAGTTTATCTTTTTTTACATTCCGCAAAAATACAAATTAGGAATTAAGCACGCCAAACAAAATCTTCTTAATTAAAAATTTTGTATTCCCAAAAAGATACTTTGATAACAATATTTTTTAATTTTATTAGCGTAGCTAGAACAATAAATGAATTTTTGTGTAGAAGCCTTTTTCCCTGATTTAAAACGTTTTAAAATGCCCAGTTATTAATTTTTAAAGTATATAGTAAAAAATAAAAATTGTTAATTGACATAGTTTTTCGGTATTTATAGGGATTTGCGTCAAACATTTATCAAGTATGCAAACATTTAAACACTCTTTATTTGGGGATTTTAAGAGCATTTTAAAATAAAATTTATCGATACTTCTTGTTTATAATTTATCGTTTATGTTAAATCTTTTTAACTTATTCTCTTTACTAAGTTTTTTTTTATACAATCAAAAAACACAAATAAAAAGAAAACAACTGCATTAAATCAAAAAGAGTGAAATGTATAAAAGACAAATAAAATTTCAATAAAATGTTTGAATAGTAAATGCAATAGTAAGCAAAAAAAAAAAAATATAAAATATACAAAAAGAAAAGAAATTTAATTAAAAAGTCATCTTTTAAAGCTTAGCAGCATTGTATCTGTGATGTTGCTGTCTGGAGAGCATATTTATTCCCACACCACAATAGTGGAGAGGGTATTATGCATTTGTGCTGATGTGTGTAATACCTTAAAATATGGGTCCTGGACCAACCTTGAGGTATACCGATCGACTCAGAATCAATTTTTGAGTAGATCTAACGATGTCCTTCCGCTTGGCAGGCTGGTTGGCTGTCCATGTAACTTTGTGCGCAAAGTACAGGTCGCAATTTTGGAGATAACTTGATAAAATTGAGCTCATGGCTTGTTATTGGCACAAGGAGCAAGCCTATTGAAAATGGGCCGAATCGTAGGACAACGAGGGAAGATAGGGGCCATTTCTGTCTCTCAGAAATTATCAAACCAATTTTAGTGAAACTTAAAACATAGATAGATCCATATTTATATGGCTACATAAGCTATACGGTTTTTAAGAAATAGGAGCACAAGGGGAGGTAGAGGGCAATTTCTGTCTATCACAAACCTTCAAACCGATTTTAATTTAATAAATTTAAAACATAGATCCATATTAATACGGAAACATATGCATGATTCTCCATGGTTCCCGAATAGGGCGCACTCTCGTAAATGTATTTAAAAATACTGTGGTGTAGGGTATCATAAAGTCATGCTTGACCGACCGTACTTTCTTACTTTTTTTATGATTTTATGATTTCTTTTTCTAATATGTATCTACGTTTCATTCGTTTATATTGTAAGTTTGCTACCATTGGAGTTAAGCGATCATTTTTATACTCCCTACATTGAAAACAAAAATCAATCCATCCTTACTGAAATCAATCCGATGCGATGACAATAGTACGGTTAGTTTGAATTTTCTTGAATCAAGTATAGAACAACAGCTCTAAACAACTCTGTAAGAAGTTGGATGTTATTGTCATCTATTAATTTCAATGGCGCATATTCCGAAATCATAACTAAAGTTGTAACTAACAAAACGGAAACTATATTATAAAACTATTAAAATCTCATATTTTGTTCTCTAAAAAATTAACGCAAATTCTAAAAAAGTTGTTTTTTGGTTATAATAGCATATAAGTGAATTAAAATAATAATAAAAATATTCAAAAGAATTTTATCTACTAAGAACACATCTCTAGTTTATTTTTTTATGGATTTTTTTTTTTTGGTGCAGCAGAAATTGATTTCAAACACAAACTATAATTGCAGCGTGTTTTATACGTCTTAACTGTTTTTTGTCATGTTTTTATCTGTTATTATTTGAATATATCTTATAATTCTTTCCATTTCTTTATTTATACTTTTGAAATAAATTATAAAATGATATCAATCAGCTGTTCTTTGAATGTATTAGTTAGTTAGCATTTAGTTACAGCTTAACCTATAATTAAGTGTAAACTTTTTATGCTGCAAGTAATCATCTGTGAATAGCTTAAATAGATACTTAAAAAAGTTTACACTTGGTAATGATTTATGAATATACGCCAATATTTCAGAAGGAATCTCATTAGGACGACATGCTTGTCTCTGTCTCTTTTGGACATAACTGCTGACTCCAATTTTAAATTAGTAATCGAAGTTCCTGTAAGTGGCTGTTGTACCCGTGTGTCAAAGCTTGATCGATTGTTATCAGTAAAAATATCTGCAATGTACTCATTCCAAATAACCTTCATTCCGTTTTTATCTAAAAAAGCTTCATTATTACTATATACTGTTGTTTATAGCACTTATGAGCTGTTTTGGCGGTATATCCCAGCGGCTTCCTTTAGTTTTTTTTTTTTGTGGAGATTAAAGTATTCGTTTAAGTTAATAGAATTTAATAAAACAAGGGCTTGTCCAGTTGCAAAACCTGATATCAAACGTTTGCATCTTTGCATTTTGCATCTACAACTATCGGAAGTTAAGATTATTTTGAATATAATTAATGTTGTTTATTACGTAGTGGAGTATCAGAAATTTTTGGAAAATAAACACTTACTCTAGCATTAAACTCAACACGAATTTAAAGAATATAAGAAATTAAAAAAAAGAAACACTTTAACATAAAATTCTAGTTCTAGCTCTATCTTGCTTTCAGCAGAAAAACAGACGGAAAGACTATTTTGAAAATGCAATAACATTATGAAAACTCACAATTTTTTGTTGGTTTTAGTAACGGAATTTCAATTTAATGTTCAAATAAATGACACGACACACGCTAAAAAACATATTTTTGTGTTCGTATTAGCTTTTCGAGGAAAATAGTGAATTTTTATTGAATTACCGAACATCCTGTGTCGTTCAGTTTAAAATGGCGACGGCTAAAGTGTAAGCGTATAAAATATGCATATGAGCAAGCTTATGTTTGCGGTTATGTGTGTAGTTGTTATGTGATGTTTACTAGTATGTTTTCATGTGTAAATTTTGGTATTTCCTGCATCCTATTCCTGCGTGCACGCACATAGATCTTAACATAAACACGTACGCAATCATTTCCCTAAACAGGAGAATTCTGTTTATTTTATTGTATGTATGCGAGAAGAGCAAACATGTTAACCACCACAATAATGCTCGTTTTAGGTACTATCTTCAAATACAAAAGAGTACTCATCTACAAAACGCCGCATTTGCGAAGAGGAAGTATCTTTGGTGTTTTGAATTTTTATGTTTAATTTATCTTAAAAAGACTTAAATGAAATTTTTCGTAATACCTTCTAGGGACATGAATAATGTCACAGCATTTAACATACCGATTAAAATACTAGAACTGAACAAACATTTTTATTATCACTTGGTAATCCCAAATTGTAAAAAATTTAAAAATGAAATGGTGAGATAATGAAATAAAAAGCCATCATTTCCAAAACACTTCGCCCGCTTCGAATAAGTCGTATGTTTTCCTGCCGTTGGATTTAATTGTTTAACCCTTAAGTGTATATCTGGGCCTGGCCATATATTTTTTTGACTTTTCCGCAGTTTTTTTTCATATAATTATTAAATATACAAGATTTTTTTTTTTGTCGTGGCTACTTCCCAACTTTATTCTCGCGATAGCGAACACCATTCACGGTAACTACTTTGCCGACCTCATTTTCGAAGAACTACGGCCCGATACCGCATGCAGACGTGTTTCCACATTTCCTACAGACCCGGTTTCCTGATATTTACATACAATTCTTTTGATTGTGGGCACATTTCGTCGTTTATGCTGACACAAAAATCACGAAGTGCAGAAATGCATTTTGATTTGAACACACATTTTCGTAAAAGACTTCAACAATCTTAACGCTCTGCTCAATTGTGTACCGCTCCATGGTTGAATTTGTCAAGCACCTAAACAAAGAAATGTCAAACTCAGTTGGGCATAAAAGTTGCATTAAGGTGTAACTCATGATTAATATCGTGCACTATGGTTGGACCCTTTATGTTCTTACTTATTTTTATTGCAGAAGTATTTGCAAATATTCGGGAGACGAAAATGTTTAGTACACTTTTGCAAACTTCGTATTGTTCCTGAATTATACAATTATTTTAAAGCTCAGAGCAATAAAGAGTCAAAAAACGTAGGTATTGCCTCGTGTTCTTTTTATAGTTTTTAAGTTAATGACCCCTATTCTGCGTTTCGATTCGGATCGAAATTTTCTCCGTTTTTGGCAACTTTGGTGTTTTGTGCCAATGTTCTGTAACTCCCGCGTTAAAAACTTTTCGATTGAAATGTGAGAACTGAAACAAAAATACCATAAGTTGAAACAAACATGTTTTTCTCACTAAACTGTTACTGTATCATTTTTGGTGTGTAATAGCTGTAACGTAAGGAAATTACTCGCCAAAAATGTTTCAGTAACAGTTTAGTGAGAAAAACATGTTTGTTTCAACTTATGGTATTTTTGTTTCAGTTCTCAAATTTATATCGAAAAGTTTTTCAACGCGGGAGTTACAGAACATTGGCACAAAACACCAAAGTTGCCAAAAACGGAGAAAATTTTGATCCGAATCGAAACGCAGAATAGGGGTCAATTATTTACAGCAAAAAATTTGAACTAGAAATTAGTCGAAATTGTCTTGAAAAGTGGGTTTTATATTTTCATTTAAAAAGACCAGAAAACTAAACATGTTTTCTTTCGACGAAAAGAACTTTTAAAATTACAAATCTAATTAACTCCTGTACTGAAATACTGTAACTTTTTAACGACAAAAAATTGTCGTTAAGTAAAACATTTAAAGTAAAAATTTACTACTAAACGAAAAATTTTTGTCGTTACAGAACTTCAGTACTGATTAATAACATTAGTTTTGCAGAGTGTTTAAAAAAAATTAAATGCATGATCCTTATTTTCATGAAATGCTGACTGGGTATTCCTTTAATCGAAGGAAAAAACATAGAAATTTCATAAAGTAAAAATTCGTTTGATTTGTAAATCAATATAAAAACGAGTTTAATACAAAAAAACACAATGTAATTTTTTTTGGGAGAACAATGTAAACTCTTGGCTTTATGTACGGTAAAAAAAAAGTACAATACTTATTCCATTTATTGACGATGCTAAAAAAAATTCAATAAATCAGTACGGCAAAATTTTGAACTTTAAGCAATAATTAAAGGTTTTTCATTAAACTATAGTTTCCCACAACACCAATACAAATGTCCACCCGATATAGATAGAGGTAGTGCACCCATTTTGCAGTTTCAACTCACACTTAGTGTTGAAAATTCTTATTTTATTTAAAATCAAAAACTTCCTATTTTTGTTTCACCCTTTACATTTCATTTTAAATTACATTGTATTAACAGCAGCTCTAAATAAATGTAGTTAATTTCTTACAATGTTAATTTAGTATGCTTAAAGATTGCTATATTTTTACATATATCGTAATTAATTTCTGTTACTCTCATTATCTCACTGAATTATTTTCGTTTATTCTTTTCCTTTTTTTCTTTAATCGTAACTCATATTGAAATTGAGTATTATTAATAACTGTATGTATGTAATCCTACTTAAAAACAGGTTTTTTACTTATGCTAAGCTAGGCTTGAATTTAAAAGTAATTTTTTGTTCATGTAACTTTTACTTGGTGATAGAACGTATACCGTACAACATCAGAATTTCTGCCTAGCTGCATAAAGAATTAGTTTAACAGCCTTGCTGCTTAATAAAGAACTGCTTATTTTAATATTCAAAAATTGGAGTTTGAATTAATCTCGTACACTTAGTGATAGTGCAAAAATGTTGCACTGAATGAGTGATGAATTGCAGCCTCGCTAAACATGAGTGATAGTGATGTTAAAAAATTTTGCACTCAACTAAATTTAATATTAAAAACTTGTTTTTGAATATTGAAGTAAATATAATAAAAACTTTATACAAAAACCCGAAACAGTTTGTTTTTAAAAATATAGTTTTACATTACTGTATCTTTCTTGCAATGTTTCATAGACTTTGCTAAATGGTCTTAATACTTTAACAGTCCACAGCCCATATGTGAACTATAAATCGAAAGCACCAGCAGTACACAGCTCGCATGTGCGATGCTTGTACATACAACTTTGAAGAGCATTAGAAATAAGAGTTAAGGCCCAACAATAATATGCATAGGCTTGCTTAAACTTTAACAAAAGGGATCTCAAATGCATTTAAAAAAAAAAACCAAATAAAAAAATATTTGATACCGTACGGAAAGTGCGATCTGTTTTGCACTTTGCTGACAGTTTAATAAAATGTTACAAAAACTCTTCTTAAGTTCAATATGGTTCAACACATACGAATTACATGTATTCGAACAATTGCTAAGGCCAACTTAAGCAAATAACAGTTGGGCTTTTAGACTTCATAGGAGAATGTGTATGGACGTGTGAGGCAATCTACCTTGGGCAGGCTCCCTGACAATTATCTTGTAAAATTATATTATGTTCGTAGGTTCACGGACTTAATAATAATATGCGTTGAAGTACGAAAATTTGAAAAATGTTCCTTAAATAATAAATATTAATTATTTTCCAGTCCAATAACAAGTGAAGTTAACGAATAAAATTTGCATAATTTAAAATACAAATAAATATGATGTCAACAATTTAGACATTTTTGTCGCAATCACGTTCACTCCATTCTATGTTTTTTTAATTTTTAACCAACGAATTGATTCGCTGAGTAGAACGGTATACTTAAATATCAAATCATTAGATTTGATAAAAAAAAATATATAAACATTTTTGTCTTGTCGCCAAAACCTTTATTTTTAATTCATTGTGGAAAATTCATAATTTTTGGTTCATTTTTGGCAGGATTATAAATTATAGTAATGTTTACCCTTAATTTTTTTTTTATTTACGCATTTAGTTAAAAGAAGGTCGTAGTAAATTTAAACAAAAAGGTTTATCTGTTTTTGTCAATTTAAATTTTACAACCCTTCACAACCCCTAATTGCGATTAAGGGTATATTAAGTTTATCATTCTGTGTATTACATAATTTACATCAAGTATCAAAGAATATTCTCCGTTTGCAAATATACGCACACTTCTGAAAAAATCTAGCTAAAATGACGTTGGTAACAGGGCTGTGTAGTCGGAGTTGAGGCTTCTAAAACGGAGTCGGAATTTAAGTAACCACAAAAGTCACGACTCTGACTTCAAGATTTTTCGTTATAAACATTTTTTTAATATTTTTCAAAATAAAAAAGTTTTAAGAGGGTCTGCTTAAAAAATGTTTAAGTCAGAAAATAAGGACCAGTCTACTTTAAATAAGCAAATAACTATATTTAAACTCAATGCGTCACGTGCTAGAATTAAAATATCGATTTCAAATTTTTACAGAATCATTTTCTTGCTATTTTAACCCATTTAAAAGCTACTGCATTAAAACAAAAAGTTTTAAGTCAAATAAGGTCCAGTCACATATAAATTTAGCATCAAGGTTAGAGTAGGAGTTGGAGTCGGAGTCGACTTAAAATATTTTAGCGGATGGAGTCGGAGACGAAGTTAGAACTATTTCTTGATGACTACACAGCCCTGTTTGCTACTTTTCGATTCACAATTTAAATTATCGCTCCTTTATTGCAACAAAGTCATATCTCAAAAAAATCAAACTTGGCAAAACGCGATTTAAGTTTTCCAAATGTACTTTTTAATACAGATTAAATATAATACACTTTGCTTTAACTTCGGTTCAGTTTAAGATATACTTCTGATTTTTTTTTTTTTGTTTTTACATATAAAGAAGGTATGAAGAAACAATTTTGCTTAAATAACTTACAATTTTTTATTTTTGGAGATATGACTATGTTGCAATAAAGGAGCGATATCATTTAAAGTCCACGCTTGGAAAATAAAAAAGTACGCTTTACAACGAAACGTAATAGAATGTGGTCTTTCATGGTTTCATAAGACTTACAATATCAGTTCGAAATTTCGTCAAGATTGGTCCATAATTTACTATAGGCTCCATATAAATCTCACTTACGAAAACCACTTTAATAACGTATACATAAGTCGAAATTGTGTCCATGTTCTTATCATGGATCCAACAAATATATCTGCCACCTCCGAAAAACGCTTTAAAATGCCGAAATCATAATGAGTCATAATATTGACATTAATGAAGACATGGATATTTTAAGAATCGGTCTCTTATTAACCATAGCTCCCATATAAAGCGTACTTTTGAAATGGACTTTAATTCGTATAAAGACGCAGCGAATAAAGCTATCATAGCAAAAGACCATGCCATATTCTGATAACACCATGCAACAAACAAAAATTCGCTGAATAAACACTATATTTTTTGATCCGCTATGGTCAGATAATGTCAAAAATCATAATTATTTCAGATTCTATAGGAAGTTTGTTTTTGAAAATTTTTTTCTGAAATTTGAGATTTTTGAAGTGGCTGCTCCACGGCGAACTCGATTTTATTTTGCGATCCATCAAAAAATTTTAAATTACGCCAGATTTAAGTCTTTTTAATATCATTTTTTGATTAAGTTATTAGTTTTGAAGTTATTGCGGCACAAGTGGAAAACATTTTTTATTTTTTTTTGTTTAATTATAAAATTTTTAAACTCAAAATTTCATAAAAAATTTAAATCAACAAATACTTTCGAGTTTTTGTACTTATGCCCGTAATTTCTACAAATAGATATCTAGTCGTGTTCGTACCTAACAGTTATCTTTACCTATCCGGTAACACTATTGTGGTAAGTTCAACGTTATTTTTGCCTACGTGAATTAACTATCAAAAATCGATGGTGTAAAATACATTACACTTTTACCCGTAGGTTAGAAATATGTTTTAAAATTATGAAAACTATAGATACCTATACACAACTAGATACCTATTTGTAGAAATTACGGGCATTAGTCGTAAAGCTACACCTCTTAGTAAATTAATAAAATTCATTTCATGAAAATCCATGGACAAATTCCTGTTTTATTTCCGATAAACTAAAAGTACATAGTTTTAAAATTTTTTATCGCAAAATGTAACACGGTTAAAAAATCACAACATGTTTAGCTCTATACATCTCATACAAAGCCAACTTCTAAAATATTATATCTGTGTAAGGGATTAAAAATTCGGCACAGCCGAAAACTTCACTGTTTCTTGTTTTTGTTGCATTTTCTTTAATTTATCGGATTCTCTTTTCTGGAATAACTGTTCCTTTTATTCTGCCTTTATCACTTCAAATATTGTAGGCGCATAATGTATTCTTTTTTAATTATGTAGCCTTAGAAAACCAAAATATGGTACATCGTTCCACATTAAATTTTATAAGGCGGTGACCTATTAAGCATTGTTAAAACAGGTTTTCTTGTTGCCTTTGAAAAAAATTTTTTTTTTTTTAATTTCGTTTGTGCTATTTGTATTTTTTTTTTTTTTTAACATTAAAATTATAAAAGTGGAATTGGTTTAACCGACAAAAAAGAAAGTTACGTAAATGCAAATAATATTTGTTATTTTGTGGTCGTTAAAATTGTAATACATTAGGATGGTGTGCCCCTAATAAGTGTAAAAAATATATTGGCAACATTTTGTGTCAGTAAAGAAAATGCCATTAGCTTCTTATGACACCAAAAAATTTGTATGACCGGTCCAAATAAAGCCCACTACCTGGATACACTTAAATGCTGCAATGAAGTATATTGTTACGAAATAAGATTTATCAAAGAATTGTTTATAGTTTTAGTTGTAAGTTAAGCTTTGTTCACAATCAGAGCAACAATTTCGTTTTTTCTTCTATCTTATTTCTTTCCAAAGTATTTCATATATTTTATCTTTAATTTTTCGAACAAAAATGTAACTAAATTTTTTTTTAAAAGTTGAGTCTACTGCTACTTCAGCAACAATTTGTATGAAATTGAAAATAGCGTTTACAATAATTTTATATAGTTCAAGGTACATTTACACAAGGTAGACTCATTTTGGAGTGTAGACATGCTGCTCTATAAAAATACCCGACTTTTCAAAATTTTCTTCACATAAAACCAAAACAATTTAACGGACACATGTACAAATTTTGGCTCATACACACGAATTTGACACTTGAGGTTTATATCTGTCCGCTAACGAGTCTACCTTGTCTAAATATACCTTGATATAGTTTTAAATGCAAATTTTAACTAAATGTTGTAAAAACTAATAATAAATGCTTAATATTGTTGTTGGTAAAATTTGCAAACGGCTTCTTAATGCAAAATGTGTTTGGTTGCGAAAAAACTGTTGCTCTATTGTGAACACCAAGTGAAAATGTTTCTGGGATTGTGGACGAAGCTTTATTTTGCAAATAGTTATTTGTTTTAATTGTTGATTACTAGACCTATTTGGAGTCGACTAGAAGGTTCAAGAATCTACTAGTTTTCAACTATAAATACAGGCTGACTCATAAAAATTAGTATTGGTTTTTGAGACATTAAACGGTTCGGTTCGAAACTAACAATGTTGGATAAAAATTGTAAACGTTATAATTAGTTTCAATAAAAATTGTTAAGTTGAATAAGTGTGTTTATTTATTTTGATTTGCAATTAAAAGAGCTCTAACGCGTTCATTAAAGAATTAATCACGAAAATACTTTGATAACAAACTGGCAAGTGCACGGCTAAAAAAAACAAACTGCCAGCATTCTTTATTTTTTGCGAAAACAATAAAGCAAGTTATTTTTATTTTCTAACTAAATATAAGTGTTGATCGGCCTTTTTTGATTACTTTTAATAGTTTATATAGTTTCCTATATGCAGGCTTTCAAGGTCATTTATTAAATGTAAATAAAAGATTATTTAATTCATTCTCAATTAAATCCGACGTTTCGTTGGCATTCTTTCCAACTTCTTCAGGGATTGATCTGGCAACATTTTAAAAATACAAAGTAAAAAGTAGTCAATAATAACAATATTTATAATCTTTATTTTAGACAAATTAACTTACAATAATCTTTTTCGTCAGTTTACATCATTTATAAATTATATCACAGTATTTTGTAAAGTTGGACAGCACAACAAAAAACTTAAAATAATTAAATAAACGTATGTAAATATAAAAATTATCACAGAAAATTTGTCCTTTTTTGATCACAGTTGTTATTATTACTAAAGTATTGCAATGGTGTAGTTTGCATTTGTATTGTCTTTGTCTTCTTTTGTGTTTATTGCACTTGTCGATTTTTGTTGTATTCTTAAGCTCTCCAACGTTTTCCTCTTTTTATATCAGCTTTATGTTCGTCTATTCTCATGCCTAAATTTCTCTTTGTTGTACCAATGTAGATTTTTCCACACTCCTCATTATCACCGCCATCACATTTATTTGTTTGTGTAAATAAATTATGTATTGTCTTGTTTGATTAATGCGCGAATATTATTTGTTGGCCTTTTATTATCTCTCTCAGTTTGTTGTTCTCAGTTAGTCTTGGAATAAACGGTAGACTATAGTATTTGGCGTTGCCAGATGTGTAATTTTTATTTTTTTCCCCTGATGAAATATAATTTTTAACTCTGTTCAGTAATGAATTGATCAACCGCTTTGGAAATTGTTTTTCATTAATATTGTGATGGCGACAATTGTAGTTTCGCTTATAAGTTTTAATTGTTGACTAATTATGTTGTTTTTATTAACATTTTGGTATGGGTGTAAACATTTTTACTTTGAATAATTTGGGTTTTAAAATTATTGAATTTTGAGTTAGCTTTGAAATTTTTATAATTCATTTGGAAAATTTTGTATCACATTGAATTTTTTACATTAGTTGTGTTCGGTTGTGTACGTGAATTTTTTGTTTGATTTAAGAAAAGAAAAATTTTTCAAGCTAATTTTGCAAAGAGGACTCAGATTCTTTTGGAATTACATTAGTGGATTTTTAATTTTGGGTCATATATTTCTTTTAACGGAATAAAGGAAAGGTGCTAACAGTTCCGGTATTTGCTAGGAACTTGTGGGATTTCTATCCGTTGGAATATTTTCTGGGGCAAATCTTTTATCAACGTCATTTCCAGGCATAAGGATAATTATCTTAGGAAAACAACAACTAATTTTTGTGTCCTTTTACCCAGATGAACTTTACTTCCCACTAAATAGGGTGACCAATCAATTGTCCAATAACCAGTTGTTGTTAAATAATATTTAGTTTTTTTTTGGAGTTCGAGTATCGGTTATTAGCAATTTGTGTTTACGTTTAACTGCCTTTTTGGGCATCTGGGGATAACCAGATGCATTAAGAAAAAAAAGAAGAAAAAAAAGAATGAATTTGATATAACAACTATTAGATACATTACTACATACTAATATTTGATTTATTCTGTGATGTAAATATCCAATAATTTAAGCTTCATTCTTACTATCTAGATTTACGTTCATTTTCAATGTTTATTCATTTTTATTAATTTTCCAAATATTTATTAAATTTTTTTTTTAAATTTTTTTTAATGTATGGTCAGTTAATTTAAAAATTAGCAAAATGTCATAAATTTACACAATACTCTTTAAAAACCCTTTTCAAATTTTAATTTAAAGAACGTGCATTCATATCACTCATAATTCTCTTAAGTTGAGTGGATTTTTGTTATTACGGAAATGATTTATATGGGGTAATCACAGAATCCACGCAACTTACAAACGCATTTTTACATTTAATTCAAACACTATTCAAAATAAAATTATTTAGCAACAAGCAACTGTCAACTGGTGCCTGCTGACTACGTTGGAGATAAAAAAAAAATGTAAGTTGCAAATTTTTATTTAAAATATTTGTATGCTATTCACTTTCACCCAAAACTAACATTTAAAACATTTATTTTTTTTTATTTGGCATTAAAGGTGGCCATACAATAATATAATTTCTTTATTTAGTATTGCGAAAAAAAAAAAATACATAAATAATTTATAATAAATTGTTAACGTTAATAAGCATCCACCTTATTAGTTAATCATGGAAAATTTCTTTAATTGATTTGTAAGAATTTGTTTATATTTTTTTTTGTTTATATATATATATATATAGATACCTTAAAATAAATATTGGCATAGTTTATAATGTTTTTGAGAATGTTAAATTAATTTTTATTTGATTTTTGAATACGAAAGGTAAAGCTGCTGGTAGGTTATGGAATAGTTTAAATTTTTATTAGTTTTTTTTATGCGATTGGGCTGACAACGAATGTTATATTTTGTCAGCATGGTGGGTGGGCATAGGTCTAGTGTGGCAAATTTCATCATAAGCTACCTTCCTCTCATCATCAACACTTATTTTGTTTTTTTTTTTTTTTTGTTGCTGTATGGTTTGTTTGTTGATGGCTACCTAAAGTAATATCTCTTAAGATGCTTAATAAATATAACTAACAATTATTTTCATAGGGAACACTCACACCCCCCCAACGACGAGCACAGCCGAACTATTAGGTAGCCCGTTCCCAAAAGTAGTTCAGAATCGTTACAATATATCCTTTATTCTTGTCATATTTTTAAAGTGAAATTTTACGTTGCTTATTTTTATAACTTTGTCAGTTAGATTCATTGCTGTATTTATCTTCTGTTTAATGGGTTGTGTTCAGTGGAAATTCATCAAGCGTCCAGAAGCAATTGGTTTCATATACCAATCTGTTATTATTTTGCCATTTTGTCGTTTCATTATATTTTTTCTTAGCCTACTTACACCTACAATTAATGTTGGAAGAATTCCAGCCAATTGTGGTAGGGAGTGTAAGAAAGGATAAACTCACTGTTTGTTGTTGTTGTGGTTTTTGATTAAGCTTTGACATTGTTACAAGTAAAACTGTTGCTTATAATTCTTATTCGCTTAACGGTTTTATTTGTTAAATGTCGTTAGTTTTTCTAAAAGTTTTCTGACAATCTGGCCTAAGCAACCAGTGAAATGCGCATAGAAATAGCTTACGTAACAATTTATATTTAATCCTTTTGTCGTCAGCTCATTATGAATGATTAATGTATCAGAAAGGGCGTTTTCAAAATATATATCCCATTCAAAATATATATATACCCTATATTACCATTTAAGAAAATGCTACGTGGGTCAAACTAATTAGGATCTGACGATGTGTGCTTCTAAAAACAAGACAATTTGCTAAATTTATTTTAGTTAAGGCACACATGAGAGGACAAAGAGTAATTAATCTTTGTAAGAATAATTTTAAAATCGTAGATTTTACACGGAAGGAGTAAGAAAAACTAAACTTAGTATGAACACTTCTCATCTGCACATTATTTTACTTTGACGTAATACAGATGTAAGAAAACGAAATTTGGCCTTAAATTTAGCTTAAATTATTTATAAATATAAAAGCATGTGCTCCGGTAAAAAGTTCCTAAATTGTTATAGTTTTTATCAAGCCCCAAATCTCATAAAATAACAAAGGGTAAAAAAAATATAGAAATTATATCAGATGTGAAAAAAGATATAACTTTTGTATTTCCCTAGTTCCAAACTTCTCCATCTATTGCATTATGTTTTGTCATTTTCTTAAAACTTGTTGTTACCAATTTATCAGATTCTGCAGGGCCAAGTAAACCCTTTTTATTTGTTTTTCTGATTTAAATGAACACAAACTCAGATAACACAAAAAGTTTAATTTGGGCAAAATACAAACAAAAGCAAATAAATGCAAAAGGTTATATTTCGGCACTTTAAATAAAGTGCCAATTTATGTAGAAAAATGTGAATAAACACAAATAACCCACATTGAAAATCATAACTTTTGTATGGATTTTTTTTTTTTTTTTTTTGAATTAGGTTAAGTTTAACATTTTAACAGTTGGTTAAATTTCAACAGATATTTTTTTGGAAGAATATTTTTATATTTATGTATGTACTCGTATTAATAAATTTAAGAACTTCCATAACCAAACGATGTATTTGTATTTTTTTGTATTTATATATTAAATTTCGAATTTCTATTAGGTACAACAAGGCAACTACTACGCAATGCAAAATTTACATTAACCAAAGTGTATACAAACACTGTGTAGTATATTGTTACGAAAGTAACTTTAGTTAAGAATTAGTTGTAATTATAAGTTAAGAATTAGTTGAATTTATTAGTTATCTTGCATTTATTAGTTAACTTGTATTTATTAGTTATTTTATTAGTTTACATTGTTATTAAAAATTGTTATAATTTAGTACACTGCAATCTCAATGTACAGAAAGCCCTCGAATTGACCGTTAAAAAAGCTTCAGTATACGTGGTGAAATTATGTAAACATAAGTGCTGCCATAAATCAAATTGAGTGGTGAATAGTAAAGCCTCGAACCTTCGAAAAACATTTCGAATGTTCTAGATGGCCGAATTGCAGTATAAAAAATAGCGGCGACTAGCATAATAAGTCATTCTAAGTTCAGACTTTGTCAATAACGTATAACGTGGAGAAAACTATAGTTGGTTTTGAATAAAAACTATAAATAAGGTTTATAAATTGTAAACAGTGTTTGAAGCGTTGTGTTTTATTTATTTTATTAAAGTTGCAATAAAGAACTCGAAACGGTTTATTATAAAGGAAATAAACCAAAAACACGTTATTGAAAGGCAGTTACGTAACAATATTTTAAGTAGAGAGAGCCAAGTCGATAGACAAACAAACGGCTCCAAGACCCACAAAATATTTCTTTATTTAGGGCCATTATTACAATATACGGAGTAGAAATTGGTATTCGGTTATGGACAGGTTATAGTATAATTAAAAAAATAACTAAAGACAATTTCTCGATTTCGACAGGTGATTAAAATCGAAGTGAAAACATAGCTTTACTTATAGTCTTGCATTATAACAACTTTTTTAATTGCCATTATTTTTAAAAATATTAAGTTTGTAACAATCGGCCTTAACTTAAACTAACTTAACTTAAAGCTTACTTAAAGAAGTAAGTTTATAGCTAGCTACAAAAAGTTAAATTTAAGTTAACGGATAGGTAGCTAACTTTAAAGTTAATTGAAAGTAATGCTGAGTCGGACATTGGACTACTTTCTAGGACATCGCAATGTTAAAATAGTTGGTTAATTCCATATAAAAGTAGTGCAAGTGTCAACCACCACTACTTGAGAAATAGTCAGATCTCAGTAAATTTAAAGTTAACTGAATGTCCGACTGTCCGGGATCTTATAATTTATAGTATCATCCCTAGAGGGAAGCGAACTGACACCAAAGTAGTCCCGTGATAGGTCTTTGGTGGTAGAGACCGGTTCTAGTTCTAACACTTTATATGAATAAGACCTATCACTTTTACATGGGGTTGTCATTGGATGAGGTCAATTGACACCATTAGACCAGTCACAGATCTATTCTCATTGAACGTGCTTAGTGTCAATTACTAAAATGTAGTATTATTTCAATACAATGTAGTATTATTTCAATAAAACAAGACCTAGAATTAAATTCGAGAACCAAATTTAAGAAAGCACCAAAAAATGTGTCACAGCACCGGTGAGGACTTTACTGTAATTCATTACTTTTTCTACCTTTTAGTTCTTCAAACACCAGTTAATGGATTGGTTCTTCTTTCACTGGCCATGAGTCCTTTCTTTTTGTACTTGTTCTATTTTCACAAATCCCAGGACTAGTCACAAATTTCCCGCAGGGTACTTAGAAAAAAAGAAGACACATTCTCTTCAAACTGGGAAAGTATAAAATATATAAAGATGAATTTAATATACAATATAAAGAAAAACAAAGCGAACAATTCTGCATCTCTAACTCCAAAATTTCATTTTTTGAGCTATGCCGGACTTGCAGCAAATGAGCGATAAATATTTATGTGTACAAAAAGTAGAGAAATAATACAAAAAAAATATATATTAAAAATGATAAGTAACGAGTGACATTGAGAGCAGATTACGTTCGGTAAAATTGATTAAGTAAATATTAAAATTTATTTTCGTTGCCAATAGTTTGCAAGTTTAAAGGATGTTGGTTCCAGAGACGAATAGTTATTATGAAAATTGTCTCTTGTATGCCGTATATTTAAAAATTTTATAAAATACCATATTTGTACAGGAGCCCTCTAAGGGCTGGCTTCAAAACCTAAAACAAAAACACCGAAATTAGATATTAGAAACTATCACAATCAAATTTTAACCAAACGGTTTAATTTACTTTAATTATTTACCACCCGAATTATTACAAATGAAATATAATTTATCTTTATAAAAAATTGTTCTATCTTTTAAATAGTCGCCTCAGTTGTTTGAAATACATATTCAAGTAACGAATAACGAGTTCTTAGCAAATTTCATCAAAACTCATGAAAACAAATTTTCTATAAACCCAGAAAAGAATAAAAATTGATTTCAATTAAAAAATTTGTGACATTAATTAAACAATTAATTAAATTTGCACCTGTAAACAAACTAAAAGTATGAATTAAACGTTTAATTCACTTAATTAAACGTTTAATTCACTTGATAAAATTTTTATCAAGTTTTTTTGATTTTACTCTTAATTTATGCTTTAACTGGTGAAAAATGTTTGAGAATTTTTTCTTTGAACAATTTCACATGTTTTTAATAACTTTTTTTTCGCATTCCAATTATAACTCATACAACTTGCCGATAGTTAAAGGTTGGATTTTGCCCACTTATAAACAATTTTTACCAATTACAACCTTGATTTAAGCTAAAGCTAGCATATGTTTAGTTCATTTAGTTATGCTAGTTCATCCAAGAAAATCCTACCTCTTACTAACGGCAAGTTAATGGTCCATAGAGCTCTTATTAATTTATATGACTCACCATTTTGTTGATTTATTTGATAAGAATATTCAATTTAAAAAAGAAAAGTAACGAATGGCAAACAACTAGCTGACATGCTTTTATATCAAAAAACAATGCCTTTTCTTTTGAATTTGCTGTATTTTTTGAAAACGAGTATCGAATCTAATATGTTTACTTTTACATTTTTACCGTTATATATTTTTGCCTTTGTTTTCTGTTTTTGTAGATATGTAAGGCAATGTGTCAAAGAACATATCAAAGCGGAAACAAACAAATTTTTATGAAATGAGAATGAGATATCATTTTGTAGGCAGAAAAATAATTAGGAAATACATATTTGTTCGTATAAGATATTTTTTGCAAAGTAAGTATATTGCATACAGTAAAGGTTTTAATAACTTGTATCCAAAACTGTTTGAGAAGAAGTATTAAAAACTGGTGAGACAAAAAATATAAATTTGTGGTGAATCTAATCTAACATAAAAATTTTAGATTATTTTAACGAAATTAAAAACCATTTATACCCAGGAAAAACTTTTTGATTTTTAGTAATAGGTGATAGTTATTTCATATGTTACCTGGTAAGTAGTTGTCATTACAATTGTCATTATTCTGAAAACTTCAATAAGTACTTACTAGTTATGACCTCAGCAAAAAGTTATAACTTTTATTATTTTCACTACTGAACATTTGCTTACTAGAATCTCAAGCTCAATAACTACTTATTAGTTGTGTTGTTTTTAGTACTAAATATTTACTTACATCAAGTTTTTTATGATTAATTTAAGTACGAGTCGTACTCAAAAATTTAAGTACGAATAACACCTGAACGTACTCAAAACAATACTAAATGGGATAACTTTCAATCCTGGAATTTCTTGAAATAAGTATGAAATTCTTAAATCAAGTAAAAAAAAAGATTAAACTTTTTGTTGTGTTTAACCCTCCGGCCTACGCATGTTTCAGTTTTCTATACACATTGAAAAAAGGTCTTGCGATACTCATGTGCACCACTAAAAAGTAAATTTGAACTCTTAATTCTCATTTAGTTTATATTTTTAGTAAAATATGCACATACGATTTCTAAAATAAAAACCATATCGGGCATGATATTGGTGTTTTATCATTATGTAAGGTATAATACGGGTAAGTAAATCAATCATTAAACCTTTCTAATTTATTGTTGTAAACCATAATACAAAAACTAAAAAATTACAACTCAACTAAGTTGAGTTGTGAACCGTAATAATAGTTATTGAAAATATGGACCATCAGATAGCATTTGGTCGATATTTAGTTTCATATATAATTGTCATATTACTTTTATAATAAAATATATAAGGATAATTCTCTGAAAGCTTTTTGTTTTATCTACAATCAACATCGTTCGTTTTTTTTGGGCCACCCTTTATTAACATGTAAAATTTACTGTATAATTTTTTTATTGGTGTTGCTACACAGTAGTCGTTTGCTGTAGTCATTTAGTTTGAATAATTTTTGAATTTTATGAATTACAATTTCTTCTGAGTTTATAGCGAAATTTAAGTAATTGTTTGTTTTTCTTAAAGTTTGGTAGCCCTAATTTGAAGAAAGAATCACATATACATACGCACATATAAAGATTTTTTTTAACTGTTAATGTCAAGTGTCTGAAATTTTGATCTGAAACTTTAATTATACCCTTCACACATGTCGTGAAATGGGTCTACTAAATTTGACTTTCTGTATGAAACTTTTAATTAATTCACAGTCGATTAAGCCATGTTCGCCAGTCTCACTGTCTGTTGAAATTACGACCCCTTTTTAATTAATAAGAGAAAGAAGATATACATGCCAAATTGCTCGGGCTTAAAATCGGTTTAGTAGAAATAGAGTTATAGACCCATATGTGGAACATCCTCCCTAAAATTTACATTTCAGTTACAAAAATTAACATTAATTAGTGGCGGAATGTACGAACTCTTATTAAATTCTAAACAAATGTATTTTTTTGATTAAAAAGCAAAAAAAAAAAATAAAATACTTCATCTCTTTTTTATGGAACTCCTTATTTGTTTAATAGAATATTTACCCAGTACCACAAATATGCCATATTTGTTTATAGACCTAAAAAGTTTTTTCTAAAATATTTTGTTTAAATGTTTTTAAACATGCAAGGTCAAATTCATGTTAGTTTTCAAAAGAGAATAGAACAAACAAATAAAAAATTTGTTATAATTGCAAGCAAAAGTTATTGTGCTTTTAAATTTAAAATTTTAATCGATGCTTGAAAAGTTTTTGTACTGTAAAATGCAGGCATCCATGAATAATGTAATTTACAGATAAAAACAAGTAAAAGGGCTTTATTCGCCCTTTCCAGATCAATGACACCTACCACCACTTGTACAGAAAAAGCGAAAAAGTTAAAACACAAAGAAAGCAATCAGTTTGTTTTTTAAGTATTTTAGCTTAATATTTTATTTTTAGAAATTTTTGTAAACTGGATGCATATTCAGGTTAGAAGTATTTTTGCTCGCTATAATTTCTTATTCTTCATATATTCTTGATAGTATAGATACTACTGATCAAGTGGTTGGCTCCTATGCTTCAAAACGGCAAAACAAGCAGTTTTCTAACTGATTCGATATATTCGATATTTTTGCTTTTGTCATCATGAGCTGCAGCTTATTACAAGAGGCCAGAATTTTAGCGGCAACTAGAACTTTCTTCATTTTGTTTTTTTTTTTCTAAGTACAGGTCTACTTAAATAGCACTGTGTAGTCAATGGATGAATCGATAGTGAAAATTAATGATGATTTAAATCGAATTCATCATTGGGCTTCGGAAAATGGGCTAAGCCTTAATCCTGGTAAATCTAAATGCATGGTAATCCATAAAAGAACCCTTAATCTAAATCGAGATTTTAATGTTCTTCTAAACAACAAGAAGATTGAAATTGTTACTTCGGTAAAAAATCTTGGCATAATTATTAATGACACTCTTTCATGGTGCAATCATGTAAATAGAATTGTCGGCAGGATGTATGGCATGCTACGAACATTATGGTCAACACATTATTTTACACCACTAAAACAAGAATTCTTATTGCGAAGGCTTATCTAATGCCTTGTTTACTTTATGGCTGTGAAATATTTGCCAATTGTGACTCGACCAGCATGGAAAAACTTAATAGGGTAAACAATAATTATCAAAAGTAATTTTTGGGAATACAAAATTTTAATACAAAAGATTTTGTTATTCGTGCTTAATTCCCAGTTTTTATTCTTGATAAAAACACTTGAAATTTATTGCTGATGTAAGAATGTAAGAAGAGATAAACTCACTGTTTATTTATTGTTGATGTTTTTGTTTAAACTTTGATATTGTTACAAGTAGAGCTGTTGCTTATGATTCTTATACGCTTAACAGTTTTATTTGGTTTAATATCTTTAGTTTTTCCAAAATCTTTATGGATGAAGTTTCCTGATGATCTGGCCTAAGCAACCAGTGAAATGCGCATAGGAATAGCTTATCCCATCAGCAATAAATTTCAAGTGTTTTTATCAAGAATAAAAACTGGGAATTAAGCACGAATAACAAAATCTTTTGTAGTAAACAATAATATTATTAGATATGGTCTGAAAAAGTATGACAGTATTTCTTCGCATAAAACTAAACTTTACGGTGTTACTTTTGAAAATTTTCTCAAAATTAGAAGCCTCATTTGTATACATAAAATTATATATGATAAAGTACCCGCCTACCTTTATGAACGAATTTCATTCACAAGGTCAAATAGGGGCAATAAGATAATTCCTTTGAGATACCGAACTCTCTTCCTGGCATTTTTTCACCGGAACTATCAGACTTTGGAACTCATTACCTCACAACATTCAGCAAAATAGTTACGCATTCAAGTTTAAAAAAGAAATTTTAAAATTGTATTCTACAACTTAACTTTTATATTGTTATTTATCATATTCTTCGTGTATTTAGACAAAGATTCTGCATTTTAATTCTTCAATTTCACATCACTTTTGAATAATAATCTTTTTATCTTTAAACTAATTAATTTATAAGTATTTATATGTAAACTCTCTAGAATAATTTATAATCAACATGTTTATTCTAGTTAAAATTTCTATGCTGTAATAATAAGATTTAATCTTGTTGCATAGGAAAGACACAAATAAATAAATAAATAGGCTTGAATTTAGTATTAAATCTTTTAAACACTAACAAAAAAATTTGCTTGTTATACAATAACAAATATGTATGTTGAAAAGAAATTAAAAAATAAATTTATTACTGTGCAAAAGTTGGTACAAATGGGATTACCCTTATACCAGGATTACATCGATTGTATAAATTATGCAGAAGTTAATTAAAAATAGTTTTATTAATATTTTTCAATATTTTTTTGTAGCTACAATATGAACGTGTCTCTGTTGATTTTATATTAAAAAAAGTATTAATTTGCTTAAATTATAAATAAAAAACAATATAAATTAAATTAAAGGACATGTTTTGGTACATGATATTTTTTGTTAAAAGGTGTAAATGTGTTAAAATGAAAACTACTATTGTTAATACAGAATATCGCAAAAATATTAAACAGAATATACAATATTCAAATAATTCCATGAAGCTGGTAAGCACGTTTTTAAAATGTGAACTAAAAAACTAGTATGCTTGTGTGGAGTTTTATAATTGTAAATAAACATACAAACATTAGAAATAAGCACACATCCTTCTATATGTGACAGCGCATAGAGAAAGGGACCTAAGGGCAAAAAAAAAAAAAATTAATTTTCACTTATTTTGATGTGGACATCTGAGCATCGAATGAGACCGATCCCATGCCCCAGAAGTGTTCCCTCCCAGAGATATGCGCGTTTTATGAAATTGAAGTACACCAAAGATACACGTATTTAAATCTTTAAAATGGCTCTCCTGAACAAAACCGGTTTTTACCCTTAGGTCCCTTTCTATTTTGCGCGTCACATATATAAAAAAATTAAAATGCTTTTGCTTGTATGTTTGTTTGTTCCCAATAGACTCCTAACCTACTAAAGCGAATTTCCTGACATTTTGCAAGTTATTACCTGATAACCCGGCACTTAACATAGGCTACAAATATTTGTAAATTTTCAATTTCGATACAACCAAAATATAAATAATTTTATATCTCGGGAACAGTTACAATAAAAGTTTTCGACTTTGAAACAAATAACTTGAATATCAATATAGACATCCGCCAGAAAGTGGGCTAGATTTGACAACACAGAAAAAATTATTGCTAAAATATTTTCAAACAAACGCTGGTTTCAAAAATTTTTTAATTTCTACAAATTTTTTTAACTGTTTCAATTAATATTTTTGCTTGATTTTTTATTGTATCTACAAAAATGTTGACAACTTTTAAAATCATAAAATATACGCTTTATTGGTTTCAAGTTTTCATAATTTTGTATGAAATATTTAACGCTCTTTAATGTAGTCGTTTTTTTGCAATTTTTTATTTGATCGTAAGCCACACTACTTTATGTAAAATAAATGAGCAACAACAAAAAACACATGCAGTCTATTTTTGTACGCCTCAAAAAAGTACAACAATAAGAAAGATGATAAAATAGCGTGACGAGAAACAACACCATCATAAGAAACAAAATTTATTTTTGGTTGTTTTCAAAGTTGGTAAAATAAGAATGAATAGAAATCCCGTTTTCTATTTTTTAAATTTTGTCAGTTAAATACATAAAGTTTTTGCAGTAGAATGATGACGGAAACCATATCGGGTCGTTCTGCTGCAGTTTTTAGTTGAGATTGCTTCTTCTTAACCCAAGGAAAGGATAAGACCAACGGTGAATGTGTGCAACTAAGCTATAACGAGAGAGAGACATCGACTGCTTTCAGTGCAAAAAGAAAAAACTTTTTTGTTTGATTTCAGTAAATGATTTGCTTTTAATTTTTAAGAATTTCAGTCAATTTTTTTGTTTGACTCAGCTAAATTATTTGTTTGAAAAAATCAGGGTTTTTTTTTTCAATAAACGAAATGCAAAACAGATGGTTTGAATATGCAAATTTGTTTGTAGGTCCTGTTTTAAACAAAAAACGTTTTGATCCGGCAAATTTTTTGTTTGAATTGAAAAAATAATTTTTTCTGTGAAGTGAACGTGACAACTACCATATAAGGCATTATAGATTCTGTATATCTGGAGAACGGTAACAGAAAGAAAAGCACTCGAGATAAACTAAGTTTTTTTATATTTACTTTAAGAACGAGTCCTACTCAAAAATTTAAGTGCGAATAACACTTAAATGTACTTTAAACAAACCCAAATGGAATTTCTTTAGAAAAACTACCACCAACCATATTTTTCACTGTGTGTACTAGCGAGATCGAACGGATAGTATTCGACCAACCCTAACCAGTTATTTTAGTTTTTCCCAAGTCGGATATTGTCCATTTTTCGAATATCTATTAAGCCGGTTATTTTGGAAAACAAACCGGTAATTTTAGTAATGTGTAATTTATACACGTTTTTCTTGCTTTTGTTATGAATGTACAGGAAATTAAAGTTTTTTTCTAATTGTAACATTGGACAAACTAAAACTTCTTGTGGAGAATGTCAAAATAAAATGTAACAAAAGTCAAAACTAGGGTTTCAATTATTTTATTTCCGGCTTTCCCGGGATTTTTCTTGCGGCATAAAAAATTCCTTATAGTTTAAGAAAACAGCTAATTATACTTTGAAATTTAGTTTTCTATTCTCTTTAAATTAGCATCTGTGGATGGGTTATCGATTAGATCAATTACAAGAAGTGAGTACATACGTAAATCAATGTCTCCTGATGCAATAAATCTATTAAAAGCAGAATGGGCAGTGCAACAGTTGATAATTAATAAATTTAGTTAAGTGAAGAGTTGATACAGAACATAAATTCAAAATAAGATGCAGTCAGTAAATTCTTATTGTCCATGGACAAGTCTTAAAAATAGGAGATACCCAAACATATCGCTCCTTTATTTCAACATAGTCAAATCTACAAAAACAAACGAACTTGGCAAAATGCGATTAAAGTTTTCAAAATGTGCCGATTTGCAGATATATTTTGCTATAACTTTGGTTCAGTTTCAGATATAATACAAGAAGGTATGAAGGAACACTTTGCTTAAATAACTTACAGTTTTTGATTCTTTGAGATATGACTATGTTGCAATGAAGGAGCGATATGCTTATTAGGTCATAAACCCAAATTTTTTCAATTTGTGTTAGTTTATATACCCGTGAAGTGCGGGGAAGTCAAAACCAAAAAATTATCGAAAATACATTGTCCTAAAGATTACAGATGGACCTAATGTAATGAAAATGTTTGTAAGAGGTTGATGCTATGTTTTGCATGAACCTTGATTTTGACTAATCCCAGCAAAAACTTTGCTTACAAAATAAGAAGAAAAATAATGAGAATTTGACGAGACGACTACTTACTTTTTTACTAGAAAAAGTACTTATTTTTGTTCGAGATGTCCCAAAAGTAATCCTTAATAATTTGGGCAATTATAACTTAAAAAATAATATGTTTTTTTTTTTATACTTAACATTAACATAAAAATATATAGTTACAAAAAGAGGCCAAAAATAAGTTATTGCAAATTAATTCAAAAAGATTAAAACACACTAATTAAAATTGCTGTTATATGCATGAAAGTGTACACGATAACAAATTTTTCGACATGTAGGAAAACATTTAATAAAGAGTGTTTTGACTGCACAAAATCATTTATAGCTCTAACACTCTTATACAAATTTGTGTAATGTAAGTGTGATGTTGTTCAATAAACATCGTTTACATTAGATCGATATAACTATTAGAGTTCTAATAACAAAAATATACTGTGAGGGTAATTTTGGAACACTTTTATGTATATAGTTTCATACATTTGATTGATTTTTGGATTTTCCATGGACTTAACATCAAAATTAACGTTAAAATTATATAGTATTACCGAATTTCTAACAAATATTAACGGAATATACTGAAAATTGACTCAAATATTTATTTAAAATCGCAAAATAATATAATTTTCTTGTAATGTATATTTAAGATAAAATAATAAAGTTATTATTTAATATATAACTAATAATCCAAAAAGTGGCGAATAAAGCTACAAAGTAATGAATTCTGGAAGTCATTAAAAGTAGGATTGTAAGTAAAGTTTTTGCTGGGATATAGACGTTGTTTATAAAAAAAATTGTGTCTTGTTGTGAAAAAGGAGCATTCTACAAAGGTGCACTTTTAACTATTTGTCCAACCTCGGTAAAAAAGTGAACAAAATTTTTCGGAAACATGGTAATTAGTAAATGAAATCAGAAATATACTTTTTGACGACTTACTAAGCGCTTTGAGTGTGCCAGAAAGTTATTTCCTAAGCCGTACAAAAATGTTAATATACTATTTATTTAAAAACTTTTATCTTTTTTATAAATTAACTTTTTGATTTCATATCTTGGGTACATCAATTTTTGTTTGTTGTTAATATTGTCTTATGAGCTAAATTGTTATGTTTTTGTTATCTTTTTATCTTGTATCTAGAGCATAATAATACGGAATTTACATATAAAACCGTAAGGTTATAATAATTTAAGTTCCTCTTTTAATCTTCAATTCATTTTTATAGTATTTAAGCATTTCTTTTACAAGTTCCCTTACGTTTTTTTATAAAAGTTTTTTTAAATAATCAAAAACAAATTTACTTTGTATTATTTATATGGAGCGGTATCCCGGGAAATTTTTTTTTAAATCTAAAAACTCCGAGAAAAAAAACTCTAGTCAAAACACATTATGAGCAATGTGAATACAAATCGCTAAGATAATAATCGTTTATATTTCAGCATGAGTATAATCCTCTTTGATGCCTCAAAGATGACCATTATTTAATGTCGCAAGGTTATTATCAAATGTATTAAAATAAAGCCATACTAAAGCAGCAGTACACTTTTTTCACATGACTTAAATTTAGCAATATGCCTTTAAGCAAAAGCATTTTCAAGGGTTGGTCGAATCCTTACATTTACATATTAAGTACTGAAACTTATGTATGAACGTACATGCGAAAGGCGCAAACAAATTGGCGCCATAATGTTTTGCCGACATTGCTGTATACAAATACAATGGAAATGTGTTTAACACAAAATTCAAAAACAAAAGAGCCTTGATGAAAGTCTGGTTGTTTGGGGAACAATAAATTTACTCGTCTATACTTAACTAGAAGGTTATTTTTCGTAAGCTTGTCTATCTGAATGTAGATTTGTTTTAAATTATTCTTAAGTTTAGATGAAAATATAAACATAAGTAAACATTGCCAGCTGAGGATCTAAATAAAAAGCTTTTTATAAAAATATAACTTTTTTGATTAATAGATAGATACCTTTTGAATAACAATGGGCTACACAAGAAACATGCAGGGATTACCATACCTTTTGATGAATAATTAATGTTATGTTTGGATTTCCGTGTATACCACGAATGACGCTTAAAAACTATTTAACTGTATTAAAAACGCTCCTCATAATATATAGTCATAATGTGCATATGAAGCTAAAGAAATTATATATTATATTTATTTTTTTTAGTGGTTCCATCGTGTAACGCTCCTTTTTTAGCAGCCCTTAACTGTCAGCTGTCAATTTTTTTTTAGGGTTGCCAACACTTTACTGCACAAATGGCTACATATTCTAATCTTTTGTTTATTTTGAGGCACCTTTTATGTACATATATACCTTTTGTCATAGTTGAAAAACGTTTTTTTTTGACAAAGTTTTGAATTGGTTGGTAAAAGTATCGGCTGTAGATCTAGTAACAAAACTATTGTTTTCAGCACTATGCAGCACTATGAACGCTTAATCCAGTGGTTTTAACCGTTTTTTTTTTAAGGTAAACTCTTGTTTTCGAGAAATACCGCTATTTCCAAAATGGAGGAGGTTGCATAACATGTTGAGGGCCAATATTCAAAACCCTCTTTGATTTTCACGAAAATTACTTCGTATTGGTAAACTGTTCTGTAAAACAGCCCTCTCATCTATGGTGTGAGTTTTATAACAAACATATTTTTTTTTTTGCTGTTTTATTTAAATTTTTGTTAGTTATCTATCTTACGCAATTGCAAAACTTTCTATCTTTTCAAAGAATTAATTTTCAAATATTTTCTTGAAATAATTTCTACTTGCAGTACATGTTTTCTTAAAATTTTTTTCATGCTGAACATGAATTTGACATTTTTTAATCGTTTATCAAAAAATCAAAAGCCGATTCTGTATTGAGTTACCAATTAAATATTTTACCTTTTTGTTTTAGGAAAATAAATGTAATGTCCATGGCATAAAAGTAAATAAATAAGTGAAAGAATTTGCTTAGATTTAAAGAGCGTAATACCAACGGAATACCATTATTTTGAAGGTTATTTAAATTGCTTATTGTTAATATTTTTTATATTTTGTTTTTTTATTAGGCGTTTTGCAAAATAAATCAAGTTAAAAACTGAGAGATAACGTACCCAGTAAAAACTTGGCTTAATTTTTCAAAATGAATAGCTTCTCTCACTCATTATTTAGCAGCTTTCTTTTATAACTGCTTCTATAACAACTTCTGTAACTACTTATTTCTGGATGTATGTAGGAAAAAAAATAATGACTTACTTTTAAATGCGTTCATTATAGGACATCCCTTGTAAAATTCATTGGTTCTTTCAGTAGAATTGTAAATAGTGCTTTTATGTTTTTCTGATTACTAAACACATTATTTTGTAGGCGAAGTTTTTACTGGGTAATTGAAATCAAAATAATTAATTTTATTAAAACGCAAAACCCTCAATCTGATTTTTTTATACATACACACAGACCATTTTTAAGAAGCAAAACTCTTTATCTATTATAAAGTCTACAATAATGCAAAATTTTAAGAAGCAATTAAATAAGAGATTCAGTAGTTGATTAAGAACTCACGTAATACGCGAAAAAACTGTTTTTTGGCTCTCATGGAAATTTGTGTTTTTTAACCCTGGAAGGTTACTCTTCATTTTAGTATATAAAGGTTAGTCTTCGTCGAACTTTTAAAAGAATAATTTCTAGCGGAACTATTTTTAAAGTAAAAAATTAACAATAATCTGTTTTAGTTAAGCGTTTTATGAAAAAAAAATATAAAATAAAAAAATAAATATAAAAAATTAAAATTCTTTTTCTCTCTAAAATTCGATACGAATTTGAACTTTTTTTTTTTTGTTTTCCAAATTAATTAAATTTTTAAAACAACAAAAACTTAAGAAGTAAAAAAATTACTTTTTTCTTACTCAGCCATTAAAGATGGCATATAACATGTACTTTTCGTCATTCTGCGATTGCTATAGGGACAAAGGGGCCAAAGTTTACGATATTTTTAAGGTCTGATAGGTAGGTGTCCCGAATCTGCCTCTTAAATATGGCGCCACGAGAGGTTAATGAAGATTTTTCAGGTACTGTCGTCGGTTTTTGGGTATTCAAACTTTATGGAACATATTGTGGGTATATGTGACGTAGCTGTTGACAAAAGTAATATTTAAAATTCCAAAAAAAATAAACACAAAAACTAGCACTTAAGTTACTCTTCAGCGTTGCGACGAGTACACGCCTCTGAATTTCAACTTTAAAAATATGAGTATCCATAAACTTGAAAAACCGAAATTTTTTAATCTGCGCAGCCGTTTAAGAAATATACATTAGGGCGGGTCGATTTGTATGGATGAAAAGAAAAATTAAAAATCGTATAGCAAAAACGTAATCTACATAAAATTCTACTAAAATTCTCCGAAGAAACCATGGGTCTAAAACAAAATCCTAGTCCGCGACTAGAGGCGACTTGAAAATTTTTTTACTTGGGTGAAAATTTTTTCAATGTAAAAAAAATTTTGATTGTAAAAAAATATAAAGTGCAAAAGAATAACCTTACTAAACCATTTTATTAAAAAAATTCGATTTCTTTTTGGAAAAAGCTATTTTTTCAAAAAAAATTTTTTTTTTCCAAGGCGGGCAGCCAAATTTTCAAGTCGAGAGGCGCGGATTAGGATTTTGTTTTAGACCCATGGTTTCTTCGGAGAATTCTCTTAGAATTTTATGTAGATTACGTTTTGCTATACGATTTAAAAAAAAAATCGACAAGCCCTAATATACATATATATATTTTTTTTTTTTGGTGGCGCTAAAATACTTTTCTAGAAGGACAGTTAATGAGGGCTGTTCAAATCGATTCTCATCGTTATAAATACGCTTCGTTCTACTTTTAACACAAGTTTTACATGAGCACACATTTACCAAGCCAACCAGCCTCAAAGAGTGGGTCTAGAAACAATGGCTTTATACGTTGCAAAATTTATCACAAACGCATAACACCCACCCCACCTGTGGTGATGGTGTGACAACAGAACACGAAATATTTTTTCTAGCTAAAAATTTACTTGTGTGCTTATGTACTTTATATACTGACTATTTTTTATCATAGTAAATATATTAAAAAGAAAAAAAAATAAATTTATAATGTTGTATTGAAAGTTTTTTAATATAAGATCTTCTTTCACTTCTGTATGTGGAATACATGAAACTTTATTTTTAATTACAGTTTCTTTTAAAACACAATACAATACATGCATTACTTATTTCAATTCTGGCAAGTGTGGTTTTGAATATTTAATGTGATAAAGTTTTGTAAATACTTAAATAATTTTAAATCTTAAGGAAATAATAAGTAAAACTTTTACTTATTGTTCATAAGAATTTTTTACTTAATATAATGTATCTGGAAAAAATTAAAAAGTATTATTACAACTGTAAAAAATAGTTTAAATTTATAAGTATAAGTATTGGTTATAAAAGGTAAAACAAATACGCTTTTCTTCTTAGAATAACGTTCGGCTCCAACTTGCTTCACGTGGTGCACTAGATCGAAACATTCTTGTTTCAATAGTGCATTCAACATCAACATATTTGTATTTCTTTAGTACGCTCATACATGAACGAAAAATATTACTTGCAGCAGCATATTATATCTTTAATTGAAAAAAGTTTACGTGCTGGTTTTATAAAACAAGATTTCTTGGTATTGACTTTATTGCTCGATAATTATTTTATTTGTTATTTTTTTTTTACAATTAGCAAAGAAATAATAGGTTTTTAATAAAAACTTGCAATTATTCTGGTTCTTTTTTTATCAAATGCATAGTTCTTAATCTTCAACAACACAGGTCAACAAATTCTTAACCCATAGAGCAAAGTATACTTTTCTAAGGGGCTGAGTTGCGCTAAATCCGAATCTAAACTCAATCTCCATCACATGAGAATATCTTTGAGATATATCTTAGCTTAACCCTAAGATTGCCGTCTTAGTCTGACCAGACCAAATTTGTGTTTTGATTGCAATATTTTTCGAATATAACAAAAAATTAAAAAAAAAACAGGGGCGTGAATTCTATAAATGATATGTGCTGAATCTAATGAAATTAATTTGGATTCGATTGGAGCAAATTAGTGGGGTAAAATTCCATTTTTTATGTAAAAGTCTATGAAATTACCCCCTTGGCCGGACCGAATTTTTTTTTGCTTGCAATATCTTTCAAATAGGACAAAAAATCAAAAAAAAAAAAAACAGAAACGTGAATTCTATAAATGATATGTTCTGAATTGACCCAGTAAAAACTTCGCTTACTTTTTCAAAATGAATAGCTTCTCTCACTCATTATTTAGTAGCTTTTTTTTTTTACTGCATCTATAACAACTTATATAACTACTTATTTCTGGATGTATGTAGGTAAAAAAATAATGACTTACTTTTTAATGCGTTCGTTTTGGGACATCCCTCGTAAAATTCATTGGTTCTTTCAGTAGAATTGTAAGTAGTGCTTTTAAGTTTTTCTGATTACTTAACACATTATTTTGTAGGCGAAGTTTTTACTGGGAAATGAATCAAGTTTAAATCAAATCAAAAAATTACGGCCCGTTATGAGCTAAGTTCAATTTAACTACAAAAACCAAGCGCAAAAATCGTTTCAGCTGTGGTAGGTGCAGAAAAGCAATGTAAAAATTTAAGGACTACATTTTTGATGTCTTGCATGTAAACTAAAATAATGAAATAATTAAATTATATAATCTAAAATAATAAGCATACGTTCAGTTAAAAATATATTCAATTACTTTTTATTTAATTGGATTTTTTAGCTGTTCTAATTGTGGTCTGGCCAGACCAAGGCTAAAACTTAGTGGAAAAAAGTTACCGATAATCCTACACAGAAAAAAATAATTTTCATATTTGAATACGAAAATCGCATATGGGCATTTCCCCAGAATGGTCTACCATGATAAAAAAAATAAAATGTGGATAATCATCGTCTTTTATTGTTTATTATTATAAAAAAAAAGTCTTTGTTACTATAAAAGAATGGTTTCATAGCATATCTCAGCTGTTTTAGTTGAGGAAATTGCACTGGAAACTGGAAAATTTTATATTTTCTTATATTTTTTACTTCTTAACACATTCTTATATACTTATTTTACATGCAAAAATAAGTTATGTTATGGAAGATGTGTATTGGAAAATGCATGGTGATAATAATAAAAAAACCATATGGAAAAATCGTACGTTCGCGACCCGTACGTTTGCGACCGGTACATAAGCCAAATAAATAAAAACCAAGAGAGATATTTTATTTTGTAAATACTGGATGGAGACCTACATTAATACACTTTTAAAATAAATTAATCACGTTTGAATATTCCGTTCCATTTTGCAGGTTTTTACATTTTACCACTGTCAGCCAAAGTTGACTTCTATTTTGCGTACGTTCGTGACCACATGTTTATAACTACCATTATGAAAACTTAAACTCGATGAAATCCATCTTTTTCACTAAACATAGAGCTACCCAAATGCTATCGAATCGCAAAAGAAAAAAATTCAAGGAAAAGTTTTGTTTTCTTTATTATTCGTGACCCATATTTGAAAAAAAATTTTTTGAATTTTCTGCGATGACGATTTTTGCGGTATTGATAAAAAAGTTTGTAGGTATAGTTATTGAATTTTTAGTTAACAATAAAGAAGTTGCTGCCCAAAAAAAAAATTTTTTTCAATAAAATGTTTACGTGATTTGTTTAAATAAATTGTTGGAAATGTTGAATAAATCAAACAAAATGCTTATCGAATCTTTATTTATTTATTAGTGATGATGTGCTTAATTCCCAATTTTTTTTTTTTTAGATAATTACACTAAAATTTTTTATGGGGGATAAAATAGTTCCCATGCGCATTTCGCTGGTTGCTTAGGCCAGATCATAAGGAAACCTTTTTCGAAAGACTTTGGCAAAACTAAATATATTATGCAAATAAAACTGTAAAGCGAATGAGAATTACAAATGAAAACGAGTGGTAAAAATACTGTTTTTACTTTGATTCAAATATTTTGTTTTTTGAATATAAAGAAATATTTAATTATTTCATTATTAAATATGTTTTATTGAGTGCTATTTTGCAAAGTGTATATTTGATAAATTTTTTTTATTGAATCAAACAAAAAGTTGGTAAACATAAAATTTTATTTTTTACAAACTGTATTGTTAAAAATTTTCTTGAGATATTTTTTTCTGTGTAGGGTTAAAGTTTTAAAAAAGTAATTTTTCGCCATATTCGAACAGCCGAATAGGTATAGCACCTTTATTTGTTTTTATATAGATTTTTGGCAGCAAGATTTTAGAAAAACTAGAGATATTATAAAAATAAAACTGCGAATAAAAACCTTAGACACTGTAGTATACAGCAGTAAACAGTGAGTTTTTGTCTTTTCCTACAAGTGCGTCAAGAAAAAACAAAACTAAAAACAAATCAATTTATTTTATTTTGCCAGTTCAGTTTAATTTATACTGCCACATGCATATGTGTTATCAAAGTTTTTCTTGAGATTCAAAAAATCAATAATTAAGGTTTCGTTGAAATGTGCTAAATTCCCATTTCATACTGTTGATAAACTGAAATTTATTGTTGATGGGATAAGCTATGTTTCCTGAAGAACTGGCGTAAGCAACCAGTGAAATGCACATAGGAAAAGCTTATCTCACCAACAATAAGTATCAGCTTATCAATAGTATGAAATGGGAATTAAGCATTTAAACGAAACTTTGCTAATGAATTTTTGAACAAGAAAAACTTTGATAATAGTGGTTTAAATATATGTAAAAGGTTTAATTATTACGTGTAAAATAAGTTGGGTAATTAAAATTAGAAAACAACAACTCTTTAATATTGCTTAAAATGTTGTCTTAAAAATCTTTTCTCAAATTGCATTACAAGAACTTAATTCAATTTCTGTTGACTAAAGCAATGTTGGTGTTGGGGAAATACTATTTTACTTAGAAATTGGACAAATTTTTATTCGGTCCAACTTTCCTGGCAGTGTAAAATAAGGGTTTTTTTTTTACAACAAAAGCATATGTATGTAATGTGCTAAGTTCACTTATATTTAATTTAATTTCAATAACAAACAAAAACGAATAATACAAACTCCTATCCCTTAAAGTTTAAACAAACCATACCGATTTTATTTTCTACAAGAATAAAGGAAAAAAGCAATTTTAATTCTATAAAAATATTTTTTATTTATTTTCTTATAGCAAAGAATTAAATGTTTTATAACTTCTAATCTAGATTTTTCTTTTTATTTCCTTTTGACATAAAAATCAAACATAAATTTAGTAACGCTTAAGTAAGTGTCAACAACTGTTAACTATTTGAGAGTTGATTACATTTTTAGGATAAGGACATAATTCTGATATGTTCTTATTTATTTAGTTTTTACACATTTTGTTTTAAGTTGTAAAATATCCAAGTAAAAAGTATCCGAAGCTTCTGTGGCAAACAGTATTTTCGTATTAAACATTATTTCGAAAAAGAAAAGAAAGGGGTTTTTAATAAATAAAATAAAAAAGGGTTATAGCCAAAGATGGAAAATAAAAATATGCAAATTTAGTTTTTTCGTATATTTTAGGCTGAAGTTTAATACTAAAAAGAAAAAATTTATAGGAATTTTGCAAATACGTACTACAAAAGAAAGTTTTATTTGTTTGTTTTTGATTGAAGAGTTTTAAGTTTACAATTTTAGCATTATTTTTTTTTAATATTTTTGTTAGATGTAGTTGCATGAACTTTATAAAATATTTTGCAAAAATGAACTATGTACTTATATAAGACATTTGCTGCTATATTTGCCATTGTCGGTCGAATCTCTTACACCATCTACACCCTCTACAATTTTTTCGATTTTTAAATTTTTATATTTTTTCTGTTCCTAAAGATATGTACTTTTTCCCAGCGTTTATAAAACATCACTTAAAGTGTAAAAACTGGGACTTCTTGTAGTTCCTTTTTAATCATTGTCATTGGCAAAAAAAAAAAAACTGTTGCTTTAACTTCTGATACATTCAATGTAAACAGTCACTGCTAAAGTACTCCAAAAGCAAAAAGTTTTCGTTTTTTGTTCGACAGTTTTCGATTTCGAACCTGCTTCCAATGGATATTTTTATTATTTCCCATCTAAAAGTTGAGTTATGCTAATGTTAATAATGTGCACGATTTAAAAATGGCGTCATAACGCTTACAACGTATTCTGCATTGGTCTGAACTAAAGTTTTTAAATCTCAACCCGATAAAAACAAGAGCAGTTTTGTTTTCCAATAACTCACGTGCAAATATTAACCTTATCTTAGCAGGAGGCCCCATTGAGTTTGTATTATATGTTAAGTCGCTTGGCATATACCTTGATAGTCATTTAAATTTTGATGTTCATATAAGTCATATCATTGCTTCGATATCTTTTTCACTGAAACGCTAGGTTGTTATCTACCAGTTAGTGTTAAGAAAAAATTGGTTTTCTCTGCCTGCATGCCCGTTTTCCTCTATGGAATGGAAATATATACCGGTACTTCGCAGCGCAACCTGGGAAGACTAGAGCATTGTTTTAGAAGGATGGTGAGATATGTATATGGGCTTAAATATAGAACCCATATAACATCATCATTCTTGGCTGTTACTTTCCATGTTTTATGAACATGAGAATTTTGCTTATGTTATATAAGGTAATTAGGACTAATTGTCCACCATATCTGAGACGTAGGTACTTATTTGGTAACTGTACAAGAACTCATGTTCTTGTTTCTCCGCGATATGATACACTTATAATGAAAAGATCGTTTGTGGTAAAATCTATTAATTTATGGAACTCTTTAATTCCTTATTCGGAGCGAAAATTTTCATATTCCGTTAGGAAGTTTAAGCATTTGATTTTAAAGCAGTTGTAAAATTTTCTTTTTGCTGTATAATTCTGTTATTTTGTTGTCAATCGGTTTCCATATTAATTATTATTTTTGATTACTTTCAACTTTTGTGCAATAGGGGGGTTTTTACATATTAAATATTTCTTTTTCTTCTTTTCAGATAGTATTTTTGCTATCCAAAATGGAATATGTTATAGGATAATTTGTAATTTAAGTTACATTTGCCACTTGTTATATTTTTCTGGTTTATTGGCCCCTAAGGGCTTAAAAACTCAAGTAAATAAATAAATAAATAACGCTGATGTATTTTGACATCAGTACAATGCAAGTGTTTTCATTTTTTACCCCATAACACTATACATTATTGTGATGTCAGCCTTAACATCTCTTGGCTAAATTGTCAACAATGGGATGACACATTGGCATCACAGAAATGATGAATCGGAGTCTTAAATAAAAAATGTCATCAGCGAGATGCACTGAAAAAAGGACTAATTAGGATAATTTTAACGACAGTTTGTCATTGGGATTGACTTAACTCAAAGTGAGAGAATATTATTATTAACTTACTGTCACTGTAGTCATAGCACAGATAACGCATAAAATATGACAAAATTTTATGATGTCGTTAGCAATTGGATTTATGTCACTTTATGCCTCTTTGATGCCATCAATATGAAGATGCATTTTTCTATGAGTACAATGTGATTTCGAAAAGCAGTATGAACTTAGTTAATAATTTTCCACTTTCATAAATTCTAAATCAGTGTGGGAAAATGAACACTTAAAGCCTGTTCAACGATTTCGAACGTTAACGTTCGCATAGAAAACTACATTTAAAACAAAAACAAACTGTCGAATTTTGTTTTGGTTTTAAATGTAATTTTCTATGCGAACGTTAACGTTCGAAATCGTTGAACAGGCTGCTAATATCGCTCCTTAGTATTCGGTTCTGTAGATTTGTGGAAAACAAAAACGCTAATAGTGTAGTAAATCATTAAAACAAAATAACGTTTCCTTGTTTGTCATCTTTCTAACACAAATATAATACTGTTCTTATCCAACTCAACAAAAAGCTGAGAATAAATTATTCCGTTCCGTTTTTTAAAAACAAAACACTTCATTCTGTTCGGCTTAGCTCATTAATGTTAGTTCGTTTCTGTTGTGCTTAGCGCCTTTTTGGCTGGTAAAAATCAACCAAATATTTTTAACTAAAGCAAAATACATAAATGAAAAAACAAAACAAAAAGCCAGCAAAATAATTCTATACAAACAAAACATTTACATAATACACACACAAGCTGTTCGTGCTGCGGTCGTTGCTAAAATTGTTTACTTGTTAATTTCTTAATCAATGTAAACAAGGAAAATTATAGAACATTTAAATATAATGTTTGTCTTCAGTATCACTACAATTGTTCTGTTTTTTTAACAAAGAACAGAACACTATATAATGTTCGGCTCTTTCTTGAAAATAGTTACGAACGCTATTAAGGGTGGTGTTCGTTTATACAACCACTAAGAAAATAGAAAAATAGAGAGTGTGTGAGGCGAACGCTAAATAATTTTCTGTTTATTTTCGAACTAGAGTTTTTTTTACCGGACTTTTTCGATTCCCGGGAAAGCGGAAAATTTTTTTAAATTTCCCGGGATCCCGGGATCCCGCTCCATATAAATAATACAAAGTAAATTTTGTTATTAATGAATGAAAAAAACGTAAGGGAACTTGTTTACAAAGAAAGTAAATGAAATGGTTCAATACTAAAAAATGAATTGAAGATTGAAATAGGAACTTGAATTATTATTACATCACGCCTTTATTCCCTATTATTATGCTTTTATTCAGTATTATTATGCTCTGGATACAAGATAAAAAGATAACATAAACATTACAATTTAATTCATAAAACAATAATAAAAACAAAATAAAAATTGAGGTACTCAAGATATGAAATCAAAAAGTTAATTAATAAAATAGATAAAATACTTTAAAGAAATATATAACATTTTTTAATGGCTTAGGAAATAAATTTCTGACACACTCAAAGCGCTAAGTAAGTCGTCAAAAAGTATATTCCTGATATTATTTACTAATTATCATGTTTCCGAAAAATTTCGTTCATGGACAAATAGTTAAAAGTGCACCGTTGTAGCATGCTTCGGATTCACAATCAGAAGCAATTTTTTCTTTTTTATAAACTACGTATATATCAGTCAAATGTATGTCAATGTTTATGCAAAAAAGCATCAACCGGACTGCTTCTTACAAACCTTTTCATTTCAGTAGGTCCATTTGTAATCTTAAGGACAATATGTTTTTCAAGTTGTATGTTGTAGTATCTTACACGAGTTTCCAAAATGTTATTTTATTTCGGTTTCCCCGCACTGCACGGGTATATAAACCAACACAAATTGAAATTGAAAATTTTTGTTTATCACCTAATAAACATATCGCTCCTTTATTGCATCATAGTCGTATCTCAAAATTTTAAGTAACTTTAGCAAAGTTTTCCTTCATGCCTTCTCGTATTATATCTCCAACTGAACCGAAGTTATAGCAAAATATATCTTTAAATCGGTACATTTTGAAAACTTTAATCGCATTTTGCCAAGATCGTTTGTTTTTGTAGATATGACTATGTTGCAATAAAGGAGCGATATGTTTAGGTATCTCCTATTTTTAAGACTTGTTCATGGACAATGAAACTTTACTGCCTGCATCTTATTTTGAATTAATGTACTTTATTAACTCTTCACTTCACTAAATGTAATAATTATCAACTGTTGCACTGCCCATACTACTTTTAGTAGATTTATTGCATCAGGAGACATTGATTTAAATAAATTTACTCACTTCTTGTAATTGATCTAATCCACAACCCATCCACAGATTCTAATTTTTAGAGAATAGAAAACTAAATTTCAAAGTATAAATAGCTATTTTCTGAAATTATGAGGAATTTTATATTTCCCGGGATCCCGCAAGAAAAATCCCGGGAAAACGGGAAATAAAATAATTGAAATTCCCGGGACGGGAAATCCCGGGAAAAAACCCTATTACGTTGCTACATATGGTGATGCATTAGAAGTATGGACAAAACCACATGCAACTGCGGCAAAAGTTAAGATAGCAAAATTGACATGAGCAAATAACCAAGGAAACCATTCATTAGAAAAGGAACTAAAGACGAAGATGTGACATTATAACCACATTCTTTATTATCAACAAAACAATTTAAAATACCAACAAGTTAGAACTAATTTATAAACAGGGAAACCGTAAATATGCAATTGCATAAATTTCCTTGTGTGATCAATGAAGGCAGAAACAATATATTCATCCCTCTTAGAGCTTTTTATAAATTCTGGTATCGATTTGTTAGTGCACATTTTGCAGCTCGTTTTTTGTAAATATAAGTGAAAAGGAAAACTTTGCAGCATTTTTTAAGTTAAAGCGGATATTTTATCTTTTTTTAAGCATATTTTGTAAATGCTGCGAAAGCGAATCTAATAAAAAAAATGTTTAACTCTGGTTAACGGATGGTTTTTCCCTTTATCAAATATCGGTCTGTATTTCCAACGTCTTGCTTTAATTTCGCAATTTACATTTCATGTTTACACAACAAAGCTAAAGCAAAGCAAGTTGTTATTAAAGATAAATATTATTCCAAATTAGTGTTGCCAAAAGTAGGGGAAATCACTACATGTATTTTTTTTTATTATACTAAAATAGAAGCAAAGTGAAAATCAAACCGAATTTTTTATATTCGCCAACATATAGTTATTTTTTCTGATATTGCATTATTTATAAAATAAATGTTAAAAAATGTATTTTTAATAATTCAAAACGCTAAAAAAATTCTATTGTCCAAAAATCGCCTAAAAATCTTTTAACAAGAGAAAACGGAGTTTGTTGTGTTAAATAAAGGTAATTTTTGCCGGCCAATGCGAGGAACTTTGAAAAAAAAGCACCCTTAAGAAAAATATAATCAAATTAAATCCGTTGGCCAAATCCGCCAAAAACACCGCCCGTCCAAAAACAAGCCAAGCCGTTAAAATGTCAATTTCGAAGCTGACCCAGTCTCTCTAAATTTTTCAATTAATATCTTTACAATTGACGAAGTTAAAACACTATTCCGACCATATTTTAAAATGTTCATTCCCAAGCCCCCAAGCTTTCATTATTTTTGGAAGATTGTTCAATAATGAAGACACGTTGGTCTTTCGACCAACAGTCCATTTTTACTAACCCTAAACTGCCAGCAGTCAAATTTTATTTTATGGTTGCCAATTCTTAACTACAGAAATGGTGACAAGTTCAAATTGGTGCTTCTAGCTAGTCTGTCAGTGCGGGGTTGCGGGTTCGATTCCCACAAGAGACTCTGGTCTTCTGCAGACAAGCGTAGAGGTTCGCGGAATTAGCATAAGGAAACAAATTATAATAACACAAAAAAAAACAAGTATGAAAGTATAGTCGGTCAAGCCCGACCATATGATACCCAGCACCACAGTACTTAAAAACACATCATGCTTATGTGTCTATATAAATATGGATTTCTCTATGTTTAAACACTTCATTAAAATCGGTTTGAAAGTTTGTGAGAGGCAGAAATTGCCCCCTACATCCCCTTGTGGTCCTATTTTTAAAAAACTGTAAAATCAGTTTGATATTTTCTGAGAGGAAGAAATTTCCCCCTAGCTTTCCTCGTGGCCCATTTTCAATAGGCTTGGTCCTTGTGCCAATTAGAACCTATGTCCCAAATTTTATCAAATTATCTCTTAAATTGCGACCTGTACTTTGCGCACAAGGTAACATGGACAGCCAGCCAGCCTGCCAGCCAGCCGGACGGACATCGTTAGTTCGACTCAGAAAGTGATTCTGAGTCGATCGGTATACTTTAAGGTGGGTCTAGGACCAATATTTTAAGGCGTTACGAACATCAGCACAAATGCATAATACCCTCTCCACTATTGTGGTGTGGGTATAAAAATGTTGCTTTAATATTAGGACACACTTTAATTTAAAAAGAAGAAATAATAATGAATTGTAGATTTCTTACGTTCCTCCGGACAGTTGCTAAAATATGCAAATATAATAATTTGGAGTGAATAAAAAAATTTAGTGCTGGGCCTCAACACCATAAGAATATTGATTAAATTCGGGAACAACATAAACTTTTACCCCATCAAAACATTTTGAGACGGTAGGTTTTTAGTGTCTTAAATCAATGTCGTGGAAATTATGGTAAAACAAACTTATAAGTGAACGTTGTAAAAAGTTCAATTCTAAGCTAGGCGTAACTTTTTATTTATTTTTTAAGTACCTCAAAAACTGCGTACTCTGTACTTTGCGTAAAAAGTTTGCATGTACAGAACACCATCCAGCTAGACGGAACGACGTTGTGGGATCGCATGAGAAAGTGATTTTTATTTTCAAAGTTGTGACCCATATATTTTTTTTGTAAAAACTTCAGCACAAACGCAAAGTACCCTTCCCCACCTATAGTGGTGTGGATATTAATTCTTTAAAACACTTGCTGTATATGTACAACAACAACATTTAGAGCATATTTGACATTTCTAGCAGTAAATTTTAGCAAAACCAAATATTACAGAAAATAAATTTTGGTTTCTCACTTCGGCTATGCTTTCTGTTCCACATAAGAAAATACTTTTTATACCCACACCACAATAGTGGAGAGGGTATTATGCATTTGTGCTGATGTGTGTAACGCCTTTAAATATTGCTCCTAGACCTACCTAAAAATATACCGATCGACTCAGAACCACTTTCTGAGTCGAACTAACGATGCCCGTCTGGCTGGCTGGCTGTCCATGTAACCTTGTGCGCAAAGTACAGGTCGCAATTTTGGAGATAATTTGATAAAATTTGGGACATAGTTTTTCATTGGCACAGAAACCAATCCTATTGAAACAAAAATAGGACCACGAGGGGAGACAGGGGCAATTTCTGCCTCTCAAACCGATTTTAATGAAATTTTAAACATAGATAGATTCATATCTATATGGAAACATAAACTATACAGTTTTTCAAAAAATATCTATATGGAGACATAAGCTATACAGTTTTTCAAAAATAGGAACTTTCAAATCGATTTTAATGAAGTTTATAAACATAAATATATATAGATAAATCCATATTTATATGGACACATAAGCATGATTTGTTTTTAAATAGTGTGGTGTAGGGTATCATATGGTCGGGCTTGGCCGACTATACTTTCTTACTTGTTTTAGTTAATACTTAACTTTTGAAAAAAAACGTTTGTCGTTAAAAAATATGATTCATAAAAGGTCTTAACAAATGGTTTTGATATATCAATTTTTGTTTAGAATAGCACACTTAAAAAAATCTAGAAATATTTAGAGAAGTGTTCGAAATAGGGTTTTTTCCCGGGATTTCCCGTCCCCATTTCCCATTTCCATTATTCTATTTCCCGTTTTCCCGGGATTTTTCTTGCGGGATCCCGGGAAATAAAAAATTCCTCATAATTTTAGAAAATGGCTATTTAAACTTTGAAATTAAGTTTTCTATTCTCTAAAAATTAGCATCTGTGGATGGGTTGTGGATTAGATCAATTACAAGAAGTGAGTAAATTTATTTAAATCAATGTCTCCTGATGCAATAAATCTACTAAAAGCAGTATGGGCAGTGCAACAGTTGATAATTATTACATTTAGTGAAGTGAAGAGTTAATAAAGTACATTAATTCAAAATAAGATGCAGGCAGTAAAGTTTCATTGTCCATGAACAAGTCTTAAAAATAGGAGATACCTAAACATATCGCTCCTTTATTGCAACATAGTCATATCTACAAAAACAAACGATCTTGGCAAAATGCGATTAAAGTTTTCAAAATGTACCGATTTAAAGATATATTTTGTTATAACTTCGGTTCAGTTGGAGATATAATACGAGATGGCATGAAGGAAAACTTTGCTAAAGTTACTTAAAATTTTGAGATACGACTATGATGCAATAAAGGAGCGATATGTTTATTAGGTGATAAACAAAAATTTTCAATTTCAATTTGTGTTGGTTTATATACCCGTGCAGTGCGGGGAAACCGAAATAAAATAACATTTTGGAAACTCGTGTAAGATACTACAACATACAACTTGAAAAACACATTGTCCTAAAGATTACAAATGGATCCATTAAAATGAAAAGGTTTGTAAGAAGCAGTCCGGTTGATGTTATTTTTGCATCAACCTTGACATACATTTGACTGACATAGACGTTGTTTATAAAAAAGAAAAAATTGCTTCTGATTGTGAATCCGAAGCATGCTACAACGGTGCATGTCCATTTGTCCAACCTCGGTAAAAAATTAACAAAATTTTTTGGAAACATGATAATTAGTAAATAAAATCAGGAATATACTTTTTGACGACTTACTAAGCGCTTTGAGTGTGTCAGAAAGTTATTTCCTAAGCCGTTAAAAAATTTTATATATTTCTTTAAAATATTTTATCTATTTTATTAATTAACTTTTTGATCCCATATCTTGAGTAGCTTAATTTTATTTTGTTTTTATTATTGTTTATGAATTAAATTGTTGTTTATGTTATCTTTTTATCTTGTATCCAGAGCATAATAATATTGAATAAAAGCATAATAATAGGGAATAAAGAGGTGAGGTGATAATAATTCAAGTTCCTATTTCAATCTTCAATTAATTTTTTACTATTGAAACATTTCTTTTACTTTCTTTGTAAACAAGTTCCCTTACGTTATTTTATAAAAGTTTTTTTCATTAATTAATAACAAAATTTACTTTGTATTATTTATATGGAGCGGGATCCCGGGATCCCGGGAAATTTAAAAAAATTTCCCGCTTTCCCGGGAATCGAAAAAGTATAGTTAAGAAAAATTCGAGAAAACACATTATTATAAATCCATAAACCTAGTAACCCACTTCGTCCAATATCATCATCGGTAGGAGTACCCTGCTATGGGTTATCAAAATATATTGGGAATATATTAAAAAACATTATACTCGACAAATTTAACATAAAAAACTCGTTAGAACTAAAGACAAAACTGGATATACTTACATTGGACGAAGATGAGATTCTTGTATCATTGGACGTGGTATCGTTATTTACAAACATACCTATACACCTAGCGATAAGTAATATCATGACAAAATGGAATGTGCTACAAAATCACACTAAAATACCAAGGACACAATTTCTAAAAATACTTAAATTCTGCTTAAATGATAATAATTATTTTATGCATGATGGCAAATTATACCAACAGACATACGGGATGCCAATGGGCAGCCCATTATCACCGACTGTAGCCGACATTATATTGGACCACTTAATGGAACAATGCATCGAAGAACTACAAATGAACAATATACGAATAAGACTGATCACAAAGTATGTGGATGATTTGTTTGCCATAATAAAATATAAAGACGAAGACATAATATTGAAAACATTTAACTCATATCATAGCAAACTGAAATTTACTCTAGAGAGGGAGAAGGACAATGCAATACCATATCTGGATATGAAGATATTCCGACAAAATGGCAAAATAATAACAGATTGGTATATGAAACCAATTGCTTCTGGACGCTTGATGAATTTCCACTCAGCACAATCCATGAAACAGAAGATAAATACAGCAATGAATCTAATTGACAAAGTTATAAAAATAAGCAACGTAAAATTTCAATTTAAGAATATGACAAGAATAAAGGATATTTTAATGAAAAACAATTTTCCAAAGGGGTTGATCAATTCTTTACTGACTAAAGTCAAAAATAATATTTCATCAGGGGAAAAAAAACAAAAATGACACATCTGGCAACGCCAAATACTATAGTCTACCGTTTATTCCAAGATTAACTGAGAACAACAAACTGAGAGAGATAATAAAGGACCAACAAATAATATTCGCGCATAAATCAAACAAGACAATACAGAATTTATTTACACAAACAAAAACAAAGATTGAGTGTAGGGATCAAAGTGATGTTGTTTATCAAATTGAATGTGACGGCGGTGATAATGAGGAGTGTGGAAAAATCTACATTGGTACAACAAAGAGAAATTTAGGCGTGAGAATAGACGAACATAAAGCTGATATAAAAAGAGGAAAACAATCAACTGCACTTGCACAACACTGCATTGAAAACGGACACAAGCCAAACTTTGAAAAAGTAAGAATTTTAGATAAAGAGAAAAGGGTAAATAAGAGATACACGTTGGAGAGCTTAAGAATACAACAAAAATCGACAAGTGCAATAAACACAAAAGAAGACAAAGACAATACAAATGCAAACTACACCATTGCAATACTTTAGTAATAATAACAACTGTGATCAAAAAGGACAAATTTTCTGTGATAATTTTTTAAATTTACATACATTTATTTTAATATTTTAAGTTTTGTGTTGTGTTGTCCACCTATACAAAATACTGTGATATAATTTATAAATGATGTAAACTGACGAAAAAGATTATTGTAAGTTAATTTGTCAAAAATTAAGATTATAATTATTGTTTTTATTGACTACTTTTTAATTTGTGTTTTTACAATGTTGCCAGATTTAAATAAAAACTCAATCCCTGAAGAAGTTGGAAAGAATACCAACGAAACGTCGGATTTAATTGAGAATGAAATAAATAATCTTTTATTTACATCAAATTAATGACCTTGAAAGCCTGCATATAGGAAACTATATAAACTATTGAGAGTAATCAAAAAAGGTCGATCAACACTTATAATTACACATTATTTTTTTTAATAATAAATACCATGTTGTCATAACTGCAGTCATCTGTTGCTGTTGTAAAAACTTTTGCTTTATCTGTTTTTGATACCGTAATTTTCTCATTTGTGTTCTCTCATCACCAAAGCATAGGGCAACGATGATAATGATGTTGTTTTCATTTTTTTTTTCTGTGAATATTCATTATAACTTATGTCATTCATGATAGCGCTATTTCACTTACTAACACGGTTACGGAATGTGTTACAGTTTAGAATTCAATCTGCAATATCCAATTTTTTTTTTAAGTTTTTCATTATTTTGCAAAGCTGGAAAAGTAACTTTGTTAGCAAATGCTTTTGATGGAGTTCGTAGAATATTAGAAGAATTTCGTTATTTAACGATATATCGCTCATTTGCTGCAACATCGTCATAACTCAATTTAATTTTTAGTTTTAGAATTTAAAGTTAAAAATTTGCACACATAATAGAAAAAGAAAATTTCATTCGTCTGTCAAGAGTTAAGTTAACAATATATCCTTTTAAAATAAGTACCACTTTATAAAACACATGATTTATATGTATTATTGATATAAACTTATTTTAAACTTATGACTTTGCTGCAGCCAATGAGCAATGTGCAGTAAAATGTTTATACCCACACCACAATAGTGGAGAGGGTATTATGCATTTGTGCTGATGTGTGTAACGCCTTAAAATATTGGTCCTAGACCCACCTTAAAGTATACCGATCGGCTCAGACAGTTATTCTGAAGTACAGGTTGAAATTTTAGAGATAATTTGATGAAATTTGGGACATAGGTTCTTATTGGCACAAGGACCAAGCCTATTGAAAATGAGCCGAATCGTAGGACCACGAGGGAAGATAGGGGGAAATTTAAATGAAATTTAAAACATTGATAGAACTATATCTATATGGACACAAGATTTATGCATTTTTAAAAAAATAGGACCACAAGGGGAGATAGGGGCAATTTTTGCCTCTCAAACCGATTTTAATGAAATTTAAAACTTAGATAGTTTCATATCTATATGGACACATAAGCCATACAGTTTTTCAAAAATAGGACCACAAGGGCAGGTAGGGGGCAATTTCTGCCTCTCACAATCTTTCAAACCGATTTTAATGAAGTTTATAAACATAGATAAATCCATATTTATATGGACACATAAGCAGGATGTGTTTTTAAATATTGTGGTGCTGGGTATCATATGGTCGGGCTTGACCATCTATACTTTCTTACTTGTTTAGATTGGTTTTTTTTTCGACTTAATTTAATTCTACATGTAAAAAAGTAATAAGGCTGCGCTTAAAATTGCCATTTGTGCAAATGGGCAAACTTGCGAAACTTGTTTCATATAGTCCCTCTTTAACTTTTGTGCAACTTAAAACAATTAATATGAGTTTGTAGGAAACGTCAATACATAACTAAATCCGATCAAATGAAACTAGAAAAGTTAAATATGTGTCTAAAAAGTGAAATTTGTTTTCAAATATGCCCAAAGCTGGTATTTTGCAATGGGTTTGTTTGATATAAAATACATGTGATTTTTTTTTAAAGGATATGAATTTCTACCACCACTGATGCCAATTTAGCCATTCAGTGTTTATTTTAAGACATAAACAACTTTTTTTTAGCAATTTTTATTTAATCAAATTTTCTGCAAATTCGAGTTGGCATTTAGAGAAGCAAATTGTTGTTGCTTTTACACGACATATATGCAGGTTAAAATTTTATAAGCACGCAACTAAATACATCTGAAATAAAATCTGAAATTGCATTCAACAAATAGAGTACAACGTTGCGTATACGCCACCGCACAGTGTTTGGTTTTTTACTTTAGGTGGCCAAAACCCCCAAAATTAACTTTACAAAAGGAAAAAAAGGACAACCGTATTTTGAAACCAACTATCCAATTAACTTATTTCTGTACTCATTTTAGTTTGAGCATAATTTAATAGGCTTATAAAGGTAAAAGGATACATGTGTAAAGTAGACAATAGAAAACCAATTTATTTTGCTCGAAATAAATTCAAACTTTGAACATAAATTAATAGCCTTCTATGTTATACTTTTTTATAATGTTTATTTTTTTAAAATAAAACTATGACTGTTTCTTTTTACACATTATGTATTTTGTATATTTTTTTATAGAAGAAAATTTAAGCTATTGATAGATATTTTAGAGAAAGCTCTAAATAAAAATTTTAAATTAAAAACAAAAAATGCCGGAACGAAAAGTTTTTTCTGCTATTAGCTGCGGTGTAACTTTTGATAATAATGTGAACCTTCAATCTTTGTTTAAAAGAAACTAAAACATTTTTGGCTCAAAAATGCCTACGCTGAACAATTTTTCCAAAATGTTGAAAGCACCCCACTTTTGACTTCGAACAAAGTTGAACATAAAAGAATTTTAAGTTATTTTTATTTTTTATATAAATTTTTATATTAATTCGAATGTGTATTCTAAGTCAAATTACAATTTTAAAAGCTTTTATACTTTAATAGTCTTATTCCTTCAATATTTTCCAGGAATAAATAAATAAGCCTTTTTGTGTGGTCGTATGTTAAAATCTGCTCATTAAAAAGTTTATCATCTTGCGAAGCACTAATGACACATTTAAACAAATAAGCGCACAATTATGCGCTACGCAATAAAACATACAGAGATACCGTAAGGTAAGTGAATTAACTCTTAACAACCCAGGAAAAAATATGCGCCAAAAGGAGCAGCTGATGGGATGCGTGATTTTTGTATGGGGAATTCCGGGTTTGCTGGCAATAAGCGCTTCTTTTAACATGCAAACAAAGCACTCTTAAAATGCTTTTTTAAGGCCTGACTATATTTACACTCAAAAGAAAAATCAATTCATCCGTACTCAAATCAACCCGAAGCGGTATTAATAGTACGGTGAGTATGGATTTTCATGAATCAAGTACATAAAGATTGATTCAAGTACGGATTTTCAATCGCAAAATACTTAAATTAACCATATTCAATCCCGTTTTCGTACTAGAAATAATCCGAAAATGAGATTAATTTAAATAAAACTTAGATTATATCAATCTCAAAATGCGCTTGATTCAAGAATAATAAAATTGTTTTAATCCGAATTCGTACTTGAAATAATCCGAAAATGAGATTGATTTAAGTAAAACTTAGATTATATCAATCTTGAAATGCGCTTGATTTAAGTATTACAAAGTTGATTTTATCCCGAATAAGAAAGAAAAAGTTATTATTATTGATTTACTTACTCGTACAACACCTTACAGAATGATAAAATAACAACATCATGCCCGATATGGTTTTTACTTTAGAAATTTTATGTGCATATTTAACCAAAAATATAAACTAAATGAGAAGCAAGAGTTCAAATTAACCAGGGCCCAAATCGTCGCACACGTGATCGAATGAACTTTCGCATCGAATAAAACTTCGTGACGTATCAAAAACGGGATTGCGGCATTCGAAAGCTTTCGTATCGAAATTTGTTTAAAAAATTTAATAGATTTTTATACTTGTATACTAATGGCATAAGGCATTGCACTTTTCGCCGCATATAAATCAACAATGTTGATAGTGCCCTATAAAATAGTTGACTTCGGTTTATTTATGTGGCTTTTTTTATAACGGCGGCGCTTGCCAAAAAGAGCAACAAAGCAACTCAAAAATTGCAAAAATTCGGAAAACATTTTACAAATTCAGAAAATTTGCAAAAATAGCGAAAATTCGCGAAAGTTTTTAACATATAAAACAAGCCATTCAATTGATTAAAAGTCCCTAAAATTACAAGGAATGGCAAAAATTCGATTAAAAATTTTAAATTAGCGGAAATTTGCAAACAGCGGCATGAAAGCAAAGTCTAGTATTTATTAAAAATTGTTAAAGCTGTACAGAATAAGAAAACTTACAGAAAAAATCGCTGCTATAGCGAACATGGCTAAAATTCGCAAATAATCGCAAACTTGGAAACAAACCCTTAAATTTATTTGAAATCGGTTAAAAAAACAAAATGTCAACAATAAACAAAAAAAATTTTTTTGGAAAAATTTCTGTAAAAATTGCTAAATTAGGGGAAATTCGCAAAAAATTCTAACAGCGGCAAAATAGCAAAGTCTACTATTTATTAAAAATCGTTAAAGCTGTAAAGAATCAAAAACTTTCAATACAAAAAGCGCTTCTATCTATGACTATAATTTGCGAAAAATTGCAAAACTGAATGTTATTATTTTATTTCTTATTGCTGAAAAAAGTTTAATATTAAAATTTTTAGCTATTTGTTAAAGAAATCTAATAATTATTCCCAAAAAGTGTGTAAATTGTTTGTAAAAAAACAATTAAATGTTTTTACGAAAGCTCTTAACCTATCGAATGACATTTCGAGTAAAGTCATTCGATCGACTACTCGTTATCGAATGACATAATCTCAAAAAGTAAAATTTCGATCGAAGTCACTCGATCACGACTGCGACGATTTGGGCCCAGACCTTTTTTCAATGTGTATAGAAAATATATGAAAGCCAGAGGGTTAAACACAACGAAGAGTTTGATCTTTTTTTTTAACTTTTTTTAAGAATTAAGAATTTAATACTTATTTCAAGAAATTCACGGATTAATTTTCGAACATATTCGTATTCATTAATGTTTTGCTTTAACAGGTTTATATACGTTTTTTTTTAATCATTTTCGTAAACCATAATATATTTTTATTTTTTTTCGCTTGAAAGCCTTCTTCGTTGTCAGCACTTAAATAGCAGCTTTTTTGTATATTTTATTCTTTATCATTTACTGCTGTTTAAGATCTTTCTTTTTAAAGTGCTCGATTATGCGCTTTTTCTCTTTAGTGCCTAAGTGATCTTTTACTGTGACTCTTATTAAAGGCCCAACCAAAATGTGCATAAACAAACTTAAGCAACTGTCAAAAAGAAAACAAAGAGCCTCTCAAATGCATTTAAAATAACAAAAGGAAAATTAAAAAACATTGATTCCGTACGGAATGAGCGATTAGTTTCGCACCTTGCTTAAGCAAATGACAGTTTTATTAAACTTAACATAAAGTTTTCTTAAGTTCAATATGGTCTTACACTTATGATTTTCATGTATTTGCTCAGTTGCTTGAGTCACGTTATTCACATTCTGGTTGGGCCTTAAATATAGTTCTTAGATTATTGTCAAATGTAGAAATTGTTATTGTTTCTGGCATTTTTTGCTTTTGCCATTTATTGCTTATGGTTTGTTTACAAAAACATTCCTTTCGAATAACTTTCCCTTCGTCATCCGTAAGTTGACAGTTAATACAACTGACTGTTACAAATTCTTTGTTTTTAAACTTACGTAGCTCTGCATAAAAACAATTTTCAATTTAAAAATTTCTTGGACTTTTAGGCATATTTTTCTGGAATAATGCGGAGTTCTTTTTTTTATCAAAGATTTGCTTTTTCGTTTTATCAATTATACTTGAGTGAATCTATTTACATATCGTCTCCGTAAATGCAAACGGACGTAACTACACAAAAACTAAAATTGGAGTTTATTATTGATTGCAGTTCGTTTTATTAAACTGCATGCTGACGCAAATGCTTAGATCCCTGCAATAAAAATTGGCTACTTTATTAAAGAAATTCAAACTCCCACAACACTTTATTATTATTGATATTGTAATGTTGTTGTTGCTCCCCAGAGGAGTAAAAGGAACGAATATATATGTTGTTTGCTTCTCCCGTAAGAAAATTCAAGTGAAGTTACGTTCGCTTGCATTGAAGGTTAGGATATAGATATTTCTTTTATTTTTAAAGTATCAATGTGCCTATTTTTAACCACACAAATTGCACAATTTAATCTTAATCTAAATAAATCCTTCTGTTGCCTTAAAATGGTAGAAAATATCCTTTATTTTTTTTTTGTTTTTCCCATAAATTCTGCTTAGAATTTAAATTAAAAACTAAGTTCATCTGATTGTTTTTCTACGTTACCTTTCACGTTAATGCTTAATTTTTTGACTTGATAGCTTAAACAGGAAGTAAACTAGTGGAAGTGAAAGAAACTTACTAAAACCTGTATAAAAGGGAAATATTTAAATAACAAGTGGCAATCCCTTGTCCATCAATGTCACTTACATAACGTGAGGTGAAATGGCATAAGTTAAAAGTTGGATGGAAAAAAAATTTTTTAAGATTTAAACAAAATGATTACGGATGTTTTAGGTAACTTTAGAAAAATTACAGCACTTTTTTCATTTTATGTCAAATTAAACATTTTTTTTAATTAAAACAGTGTTGTGACAGTAACAGTTTGAAGCTTTGAAAATGACACAGCGTACGTCGTAGAACCAGTTGAGTAGATTATTTTGAAGTATTCAGAATTTTAATAACGACCCTAAAATGATTTTTTAAACATTTATTTAAACAAGGAAATCTGGTCCGCTAAAAAGGATATTTGATGTGATCACAAAAAATCCAGAATTCGGTTGATTACGCATGTGATTTTGTTTCAGGTACATTACAATTTGTCCATGTGTGATTTTCTTTAGTGGCTCCTATTTTGGACCTTTATTACACAATGTACATGCATCTGTGAATCGTATGGTTTTTCTTAAATTTCACACAAAAGTTAAACAGGACTTTTTGCAGTAAAAGAGACATTTTGCGATGGAGGTTTTGTGCAAAGATATTTGAAAATATAATTTTATATTAGGACATGGTTAAATCATGGACCAATTTTTTCAATTTCAATGGAATTCATAGTTGGCATATCATAATAAATTAGTAATTGGTACCATTTTTGTCAAGCTCTAGGACGAAAGATTAAACAAAATCGCGAATTTTTTTAATCTCAAATTTCAAAGTTCTAAATATTAACATCCTGAACTTTATAATCCTAAAGTTTGAAATCCTAAATTTAAAAAATCTCAGTTTAAGAAGCTTTAGTGAGCAAAACCGGTATTTGTTATACTATAGAGTAGAAAATCCTTGAGCCCAGCAGAAGACTGGCTTTGAAGGGAAGGTTTTTTTGTTGTTTTTAGACGTTATGACTCAGGACTTTATGACATGCCACCGAGTTTTTAACGATAAAATCTTACGCACCAAATTCTCTATCAAGACTCTTAAACCTGTAAGCTTTAGTATAACAGAAAAAAACAGACGGTAGAATGATTGGACTTGTTTGAATAAATATTGAAAACGATTCCAAGTCTATTGGTTACTAAAAAAGGGTGGCACTTTTATTTTTATACACAACAGACAATTTCATATAATTCCGCAAATCTATAAAATATTTAACTTTGACAAACGAGTACTAATATAAGAACCCATGGTTTTGAGTAAAAGAAATACTTACAACGTTGAACAAAAATATGTTATTTCAAATCTGTAATTCCAAAAATAACGGTAATTAAAAAAAAAAAATAAAGTTCTTAAGATCAATCCATATACTAGGGTATTCATTTTGCTTGAATCGGTTAATCGCTAGATTAATTCATCGAGGTTTTGGTTTGATCGGTTAATTTTGTTATTGATCGGTTAACCGGTTAATAAGGTTATTTTCTAAATTAAGGAATTTCATTAAATAAAAATTTAATTTAATTAAAAGATAATTAATAACTATGTAATAAATATTTTTTAATTAATACATATTATGTATTTATTAAAAAGTAAACTCTGAGAACCTTTTATTAAGGAGATCTTATAAAATAATGTTTTAGAAAATTAAATTGGTTTAAATGTTTAGGACTTAAGCGATTCTTTTCTTTAGTAAACTTGAATACAAAAAAATTCTTTCACTTATCCAAGATGTTGGAGAAATCGAAAGCAACACATAATACAGATTATGAAATTTCACAGACATTTCCCTTTAATCATTTGAATCTTCCATTATGCCATTAGAGTCCTGTTTTAATTTTGTTAAATGCTTAACACTTCTAATTGTTTCGGTTAATTCTCATCTTCACAAAGCTCAGCACCGAACATTTTGCAAAAAAGTTTATTTCTGAATTCCTTAATTTCTGTGTTTGTACTGAAGTTTAGGAATGAATTTCTAGAAGAAAATATATTGTATGAAAAAATATTTCTAAACACAACTTTTTTGGTGTACTTTGGTAACTTTTTTGGTGAACTTTGGTGCAGATAACATTGTAAAATTCTACAATGCATTTAAAAATAAAGCGAGTTGCTTTGCAACTGAAGTTTTGGAACTAACCCATAATTAAAAACACAAAAAAATATGATTTAATACTACAAAAAATGCAAAATTTTGTTGCATCGGTTAATCGGTCAATTGACTGAAATTAACCGGTTTAATCGTTAATCGAAAAAAGCCAACTTTAAATTAACCGATCAGTTAATCGGGTAGTAATTAATCGGTTGAACCGAATGAATACACCATATACATACCTTTTCATTATATAACAAAGGCCCATAACCATAGTCATAAACAAAGCATACTTTAAGGCCCGTTTTCACAATTTACCGATAGCTTAAAGTAGACTTTAACCGGCCTTATAAAAAGTGTTCCATTATTGAAACTTTACTTTAACCTAAAGTGAGCGATAAAGTAAATTAAGGTTCATCATACCTGGTAGGTTAAAGTAAAGTTGTAGTAATGGAACACTTTTTATACGGCGGATAAAATCCCACCTTTAGCTATCGGTATGTTGTGAAATCGGGCCTAAGAATTTGAAAATAAACTTTTATGAAAAATATGCTTTTGATTTACTGTAGACAAGTATAGACGATAAAACTGGTGTTAATTTTAAAACTAGCTGAAGTAGTTGTTCACTTATTTAACAACAGCATCAGCTGTTTTTCGTCAAATAAAAAAGTTTGTGCAAAAATTAAAAAATTTTTATGTTACAAGCAGGGACCGTAACAGTTATTCCTTTTTTCATAAAAGTCAGATGAAAACAGTTATTTTTTGATTTTTATTTTTTTGAACAAAATAACTGTTATTTATTGATTTTTATTTTTCGAGCAAAAATAACAGTTATTTTCTTATTTTTATTTTTTCGAGCAAAAATAACAGTTATTTTTTTATTTTTAATTTTTTGAACAAAAATAACAGTTAATTTTTGATTTTTATTTTTTTGTGCAAAAATAAAAGTTATTCTTTAAAGAAATGTACGTGTAATAATAATTTAGTTGACTTTAAATATTTATTTCAATGTGCATAAGAACTCCCAATGATGATTACACATTAAAATAAACATTTAAAGTCAACTAAATTATTATTACACGTACATTTCTTTAAAGAATAACTTTTATTTTTGTTCAAAAAATTAAAAATCAAAAAATAACTGTTATTTTTGATCGAAAAAATACAAATCAAAAAATAACAGTTATTTTTGTTCAAAAAAATAAAAATCAAAAAAAAAACTCTTAATTTTTATCGAAAAAATATAAATAAAAATTTTAAAAATCAATATATTTTATCATAGACAAGTTCATAAGGATCAATATGGTATACTTGAATCAGTTTTCCCACATTTACTTCTATATGCTTTTTTTGTTTTAAAATTCGAATATAACTGTTATTTTCGGTCCCTGGTTACAAGATATTGGCCGATATTTTGCAATTATTATTGATTTGGAGAAAAACTTTTGTGAAAAAAAAACACAGAATACATATGTATAGGCCCTAATTGTGTAAAACGCAGTGCAAAAAATTACATTAAAAGCAAAAACAAAGTCAAAAATATTTTGTAATTTTGTTGTTGATTTCTACATTAATTAATATTGAGATTTAAAAATATTCAATATTCAAGATATGCAGTGTTTTATTTATATTTTAATTTTCAATGTCAGCTGCTTATATTTTCTTCTTGTATGAAAAATTTTCTACATTTGAGTCGGTTCAATTTAAAACTTACTTTAATTTCGACTTTATGTAGTAGCAAAATAATTAAAAGAATGTTTTTATTTTAAAGTTGTTTTTAAAAAGAGCCGACTTTAGCGGTTGACTATGGTTATGGGCCAAAGTCTTAATAATATGAAACAACTTAAAACCTTTAAAACGCACAAAAAACTTTAAATGAACTTTTTCTGTATAAGAGACTCAAACCGACAACTATTTAAATAAAATACCTTTGCTCTTTTACTGAAAAAAAAATGTGTAGAACTTTTATCCGTATTTACCGTAACAAACAAATAACAGACATTTGCACATAAATCTTGTGCCTTTGTAACTGCAAAACATTTAAGATACATTACATTTAAGGAAACCAAAATTACAAAAGCGGCAGAGTATTTTTAAGTGTTCCGTCTTGGCAAAATTAGGTTTGCTTTTACAGTTTTTTTTTTATAAATGAATAAACAACAGTAAAAATTTATGTCGAAAAATTTAAGAAAAAATTCAAAATTACTAATTAAGATTTATCTTTAGGTCCAACTGATGTTAAGACAACAATAGCAAATGGATATAAATTTAATAAACGCGACATTAATTTCTCTAAATATTGTGTGAAATGTTAACAAAGATATATTAACTTTATACAAAAATATATGCGTGCATTAGCCTTTTAAAAATTTACTTTGGAACTTTACCTTTTTGTAAACGCTGTTACCCTCCCCTAGCAATCAAATAATGTTAAGAAATGTTGTTATAAAAAAGTTTTTAAGACAGATTGTTTAAGCTACGGTCACACTTGACAAATATTTGGCGAAAAAGACGTAACCAACAGGCAACCTAAAATAAAATTTCCTTTAATTGCAATATTTATTTTGATTTAAGTACTTCATTTTACAAAAAAAAAAAAATATTTTTTTGCTGTGTCTGGCAGTATAACTACATTTATTTTGTGTTATTAAGACCACGCTGTTAAAACATGAGAAAACCCTCGAACTTGATGCGACTATATTTAACACTAACATCATGGTGTTGTTAATTTTAGGCTTTTTATGTCAGTGCTAGGGTGTGTTAGTGTAAGGGTGCTATGATCGACTGGCATGGAAATGATAAGAAATCTAACACCGCTTTCTTTACGTTTCTTGAAAAGTACGTAACGACTTTCTTGTAGAAAATCCGTTTTGGTGGATATCCCTTATATTAAATAAATCTTTGAGCTCTTTTTTTTTTTGCAAATTAAATAAAATATGCATATTTATTTCCTTTAACAATCTTAACTGTTACTTAAACAATAGTATGCACAATCTTATACAATTCTATTTAGTATTGAACTTACCCTTTATCCCGTTCTCAAAAAATAAAACGCATGTGGTATTTGTGGGTAAATTTTTCCCAATATATATCAAGTTCATACGTTTGTTAATTCTGTTTGTTTTTTTAAATTTAAAGCAAGTTTCGGAATGATTTTTGCAAATAAATTTATTTCATACTGTATATTGGTTGAATTTTTTGCATTGACTTAAAAGTAATGGGCAATTTTGACTCATGCGTAACTTTCTCGGTACAGATATAACGAAAATGCTTTATGTTATTTGCAATATTTATTTTGATTATAATACTACACAAAAAAAGTTTTGTGCTGTGTCTGGCGGTATAATGTTTTTTATTTTGTGATATTGTGGCCATGTTAAATGCACTAACTATAAAAAAAGTCGTGGTAATGCTTATTTGCTCAAATATTTAATAAATGTGGCCGTGGCTTATGTATTTCTATTGGTTTTACTTAAAAACAAACATAATAATAAAATATATTAATTTCAGTTTCTGGCCCTATGAAAGGTGTCTTGGCCCTTTTAAATCTTTAATTTGCCCAAAAACAAAAAAACTCAAAATTGAATTCATAGTTCTCGAACTAGCTTCACCAGTAGGTGGCTACTCAGCTTGTTAAAATAAGCAACAAGCACATGAAATTGATATTAGAAAATGCAATCATTTCTACTATTTATATTGACAAAACACTTTGAAATATTTTTAGAAGACATTAAAATAACTTAAAGCTGTTACTATTCTTTTACCTACTAAATTTCTTAATTCTATCCACCTCTTATTTCTCCACCGTTGGTCTTCGGGTGGAAGTGTGCCCTTGGGCACATAACCTAACCTAACCAACTATTCTTATCATAATTAAATATATTTGGTAACATTGTTTATAATTTTGACATCAACTTGGACAAGTAACTTAAAACTTAAATCTCTTGCAAGTTAACCCTTGTGTTAATACCCGGGTACCATGGTACCGACCTAAGTATATTAACATAAACAAAATGTACTAAGAATTTAAATTTTTAAGCAACCTTCTGGATCGTCGTTATTTAATTTAAAAGAAAGCGAATTCAGATTCCAGATTTATTTTTTTGCTCCATTGATACTCCAAAAAGTGGCTTTAACTCTAACCATCGCAACATGCGCACCCGGGTATCCCGGTACCCAATACAATACAATACACTTTATGGGAAAACACAAACACGTTTGAACTGCTCAAAATATTCAATAAACTAAATTCTGTATCATACAATTACATAAGTTTAGTTTCCAAAGCGTAAGTATTATAATACGGGGAAGTCTCATTTACATATCATATCTGACCAAAAATGTTCAACTGTTATACTAAAAAATACTGTCCTGTAAAAAAAATTAAAAATTTTAGCCATTATGCAATACAAAGTTAAAAAAAAATCACATTTTAACATAAATATAATTTAATACGCTTTTAAAAAGCTTAAAAATTTAATTTTATTTCATAAAAATATGGATTATTAATGCATTATAGTATATGGGTACCCGGGTACTCCGGGTGCTAAACAATGTGGATAAAGTTGGGTACTAACACAAGGGTTAAGCTTTAAGTACGAAAAAATGGATGTTGTTAGTGAAGAAGTGTAAGTGTAGAGAGTTTTTGAAACTTGTACTTGCATGTGCCACATTATCTTAGTTTAGAATAGAATTTTACGCAAAATATCGCGATTTGTTTTTATTGAACGGCTCCATATAGAACTTTCTGTTAAGGCTTAGCAAGGCGGCCTTCATTTTATCCTTCACTATGCATCTGTGCTATTGCCTATAGCGCCCACTAGCATAGATATTATATATCATATATGACCAAAAATGTTCAACTGTTATACTAAAAAATACTGTCCTGTAAAAAAAAATTAAAAATTTTAGCCATCATGCAATACAAAGTTAAAAAATCACATTTAAACATAAATATAATTAAATAGGCTTTTAAAAAGCTTAAAAATTAAATTTTATTTCATAAAAATATGCATTATTAATGCATTTTAGTATATGGGTACCCGGATACCCCGGGTGCTAAACAATGTGAATAAAGTTGGGTATTAACACAAGGGTTAAGTTGTAAATACGAAAAAATGGATGGTGTTAGTGAAGAAGTGTATGTGTAGAGAGTTTTTGAAACTTGGACTTGCATGTGCCACATTATCCCAATTTAGAATAGAATTTTACGCCAAATATCGCCGTTTGTTTTTATTGAACGGCTCCATATAGAACTTTCTGTTAAGGTTTATCAAGGCGACCTTCATTTTATCCTTCACTATGCATCTGTTCTATTGCCTATAGCGCCCACTAGCATAGATACAAACCAAATCTAAGCAGATTTATTAAAAAGAATTCATAGAAAAATAACAAAAAAAAATTATATGTTAGTTTTATATACATTTGATAATCTTCTAAAATGATGATGACGAAATTAAAAAATGTGCAATTTTTTTTTGTTGTTAACCCGATTTCACTTTTGCTGAAATATATTCTTTTTGTCTTAATTAGAAATCTTATATTATAAAATAAAAATAAAAAGTTTCAAAATTGCAAATATACAAAAAAGACATGTTTTTATGGGATTAACGAGGTTATAGTAAAGAAAATGCTTGTCATTTAAGTACCAAAGTACGAAATACTTAAGAAATATATTTTTAGTTAAAATTATAATTATTTGTGTACACAAGTACAAAAATCTCAGCTGAAATAATCTTTGACTACACGCCATCCTTACCATCACATTAAATATGTATACAAGGAGTTTTAATTAATTAAAAAAATAAGAGCAAATCTACTATAGAATGTTGTAGATTTTTGAGTCTTTAGAAATATGTATAGTAATTTGATAAGTATTAGAAAGTAATAAGTATTTGTATGATGAAACGCTCGCATTATAATAAACCAACACGAGTATGTGCTTAAAATCTTAAAAAAGGATCTTACGCTCCAAAAACTATAATGGAACAAAGCATGTAGAGAGTTTTAAAATAATTGAATCAAACTGAATAAAATGTCAAACTTGAGTGACAGTCACAAATTTCATTAGTCAACCACAAAATAATTAGTTCAACAAACATTTTGTTTTATGCAAAAAAAAAATTACTAAGTAATATTGTTTTGTCTTGTAATGTTATTTACTTACTTAAATATTATTTGCTTGTGCAATAATAAACTAAAGAGATAATTTTAACGACAGTTTTGCAAATAAAAATTCCAAATTTAATAAAAATTATTTTATTGAAATTTGTTGATATTTGCCTAACCATAATATGCATAGCCTTGCTTAACCTACTGTCAAAAAAAGTCTCTCAAATGTATTTAAAAAAACAAAAACAAAATAAAAAACATTTGGTTCCGTTCGGAACGTACGATTTAGAGTTTTTTTTCCCGGACTTTTTCGATTCCCGGGAAAGCGGGAAATTTTTTTAAATTTCTTGGGATTCCGGGATCCCGCTCCATATAAATAATACAAAGTAAACTTTGTTATTAATTAATGCAAAAAAACTTTCATAAAAAAACGTAAGGGAACTTCTTTACAAAGAAAGTAAAAGAAATGGTTCAATACTAAAATATTAATTGAAGATTGAAATAGGAACTTGAATTATTATCACCTCACGCCTTTATTCCCTATTATTATGCTTTTATTCAGTTTTATTATGCTCTGGATACAAGATAAAAAGATAACATAAACAACAATTTAATTCATAAAACAATAATAAAAACAAAATAAAATTAAGGTACTCAAGATATGGGATCAAAAAGTGAATTAATAACATAGATAAAATATTTTAAAGAAATATATAACATTTTTTAACGGCTTATGAAATAACTTTCTGACACAATCAAAGCGCTTAGTAAGTCGGCAAAAAGTATATTCCTGATTTTATTTACTAATTATCATGTTTCCGAAAAATTTCGTTCATTTTTTACCGAGGTTGGACAAATATTTAAAAGTGCACCGTTGTAGCATGCTTCGGATTCACAATCAGAAGTAATTTTTTCTTTTTTATAAACAACGTCTATATCAGTCAAATGTATGTCAATGTTTATGCAAAAAAGCATCAACCGGACTGCTTCTTACAAACCTTTTCATTTCAATAGGTCCATTTGTAATCTTTAGGACAATGTGTTTTTCAAGTTGTATGTTGTAGTATCTTACACGAGTTTCCAAAATGTTATTTTATTTCGGTTTCCCCGCACTTCACGGGTATATAAACACAAATTGAAATTGAAAATTTGTGTTTATCACCTAATAAACATATCGCTCCTTCATAGTCATATCTCAAAACTTGAAGTAACATTAGCAAAGTTTTCCTTCATACCTTCTCGAAATATATTAAAACTGAACCGAAGTTATAGCAAAATATATCTTTAAATCGGTACATTTTGAAAGCTTTAATCGCATTTTGCCAAGATCGTTTGTTTTTGTAGATATGACTATGTTGCAATAAAGGAGCGATATGTTTAGGTATCTCCTATTTTTAAGACTTGTTCAAGAAACAATGAAACTTTACTGCCTGCATCTTATTTTGAATTAATGTACTTTATTAACTCTTCACTTCACTAAATGTAATAATTATTAACTGCCCATTCTGCTTTGAGTAGATTTATTGCATCAGGAGACATTGATTTAAATACATGTACTCACTGCTTGCAATTGATCTAATGCACAACCCATCCACAGATGCTAATTTTTAGAGAATAGAAAACTAAACTTCAAAGTATAAATATCTATTTTCTGAAATTATGAGGAATTTTACATTTCCCGGGATCCCGCAAGAAAAATCCCGGGAAAACGGGAAATAAAATAATTGAAATTCCCGGAAATTCCCGGGACGGGAAATCCCGAGAAAAAAACCTAGTACGATTAGATTCGCACCTTGCTTTAACAAATGACAGTTTCATTAAACTTAGCAAAAATTTCCTTAAGTTCAATATGGTTTGCCTCATACAATTAACATGTATTCGCACATTAGCTTAAGCCAACTTAAGCACATTATGGTTGGGCCTTTAGGTCGCGTACCTACTTAATCTTACAGTCCTTTTTTAATGGCCGATGTTGATTTTGAATACAACACAAATTATTTAGGAAATTGTTGTCATTTCTTTTTATTATGATAATATTGGTACCTCGGCGGCACACCTCTATCCGATGGTCCAAATTTTCGATGACGCTAAGGCATAATTGAGGCTCTATGCCGTTAATGTACCAAATTATCTCAACCTTTAGCTCTTGAATTGTTGCTGGCTTATCGACGTACACCTTTTCTTTCAAATAACTCCAATGAAATAAGTCCAACGGTGTCAAATCACATGATCTTGGCGGCCAATTGACATCGCCACCGCGTGAGATAACACGGCCATTGAATTTGTCGCGCAAAAGAGACATTCACCCCTATCGTTAATAATTTTTCCTTCGTAATTATTCCCCTTATGGGATCATGAAAAACTTCCTGGAAAAAAAGGTAATTCAAATGAGAATAATATCTAATAATAATATAACATCTTCACGGGAAATAATTCCTCTTATCGTGAAAAGATTTTTCCCTCGTAATTTGTTCACATTCCCCTTAGATTTTCTTACTTCATTTTTGCTAGGGAACAGAACATGTATGTATGTAACATGTATGTTAATAAGGCACAAACCGATATATTGGTTAACAAAATGCAAAACAACAAGTCGATTGCCTACGGATTTGTGAAGCTTTCGAAAGACGTGGTGGCAAATTTTGGAAAATATTTTCCTATCTACATAAAATTTAAAAAGTACAAGCAATAACGTTGTAATCAAACTATCACTCCAATACTAAATATTTTGCTTTATTATTTTAACTTTTCTTTAAAATATATAAGTGTACATTTTGAACAAAAATTTCATTGATTTTTAATTTTTTTAATCTTTCTTCTTTTTTACGTTCACTGGAACTGATAGCGTGAACAATTTTTCCCCATGAGATTCACGATTGCTTTTTTCCCTTCGAGGGGAATGAAAATTTCATGGGAACAAAAATTCCACTTGTTTCGTTAGCTGTGTGGCAAGTGGCACTGTCCTGCTGAAACCACATTTCGTCCACATCCATATTTTCCAATTCGGGCTATAAAAAGTTTCTTATCACCCCCGATAGCTAACACCATTCACAGTAACAGCCTGACTGGCCTCATTTAGAAAAAAAATACGGCCTGATGGTGCCGCCAGCCCATAAACCGCATCAACCAGTCACTCTTTGTGGTTGTATTGGTTTTTCGACAATCACGCTTGGATAATTATTCGCCCAAATGCGGAAATTCTGCTTATTGACGAATCCACTGTAATGAAAATATGCCTGATCAGTGAAGAGGATTTTCTTCGAAAATTTATCATCCACTGTTGCCATTTCTTAAGATCTTAAGTCAATTGCATCTTGTAAGTTTGTAAATGTAAGTCTTTATGCATAATGTTCATCAACGACGAGCTTGAGAAGTGCAATTGTTGGGCACGAAGATGAGTTGAGGTGGACGGCTCTTTAGCCACACTATCGCGAACAGCAGCAATATTTTCTGCAGTACGAGCTGTGCAAGCATGCACTGGTGTTCTTAAATCTCCTACAGACCCGGTTTGCTCAAATTTTTGCACGATTTTTCCGATTTTACGCACATTTGGACGATTAAATTGACCGAAAAAATCACGAAGTGCACCATATGAATTTTGATTTGAACGCCCAATTTCATAACAAGCCTGAATAACTTTAAAGCGTTGCTTGATTGTGTATCTTTCCATGGTTCAAATTAAGTTAGTCTGAAATTGAGCAATGTCAAATGAAATGTAGAAAAACACTTGACGTTTAGGTTTTGTTCACATTTAACATCGGCCTTTTAGTTACGACCCTAAATTTGTTTACAAGAATTACGCACATTATTAACATTGAAAGAAATCCGTCAATGCTTGCTCTACGATATAATTAGGGCAAACACTGTACTATAAATATCCTTCTTGCCTCCTAAGCATAAAGCTTATAACAAAGTTTTAATTTTTAACACATAAAACTATCGTAAACTATACTGTAATTTTAACGTTCTTGGCATTTTTGTATAACAACTGTCAGTAATTTTAGTGATTGATAATAAAACTAAAAAAAATGTGTTTTGTTTAAAAAAAGGCAAAATTATTTTTATTGCTACTGAAAGTTTTACTGCATTATTTATCATCTAATAATTTTTCATCATGTACAACTTTTATGAAAACCTTTCTTTACATGCATTCATAGAATTCTACCGAGACCTACCCTTACATTTATTTTTTATTGCCATAGATTCCTGGTGTTTTTTTTTTTTTTTTTTGACACACTCTACACAATGGAATTTTCAAGTGTAACTTTCAAATGGAAAAAAATTTACTGAATTTTTTTTTGACTCTTAAGTGTTTCAGTTTTGTTTAGTTTTTTATTACTTTTGTTTGATTTGTGGTTTACGTTTTTTTATTTTTCTTCAGATTAGAATTTTCATGAAAGGGCGAATTCTGTTTTATAATTTAAAAAATTGCTTTGTTGCTAAGCAAAAAAAAAAAAAAAAAATGTTTGCTTAGAAGATGAATAAAAAGTGGTAATATACAATGTAAATATTTTTAGATGATTGTCTTATTTGATTGATTGTAAATAAAATTCTCTTGGCTGGTTATAATCTCTTAATTGAGAATTGTATATATCGTTCAGCAAAATAGTCAAGATGACATGTTACTTCAGAGCCTATGAAAATGTACTCCAACAATAGGGATTTTGTCACGATACCTTAAGGCATTTTAAAATTACCAAAAAACTTACTAGGGTTATTTGCGGAAAGCTGACTAGCCAGTTATATGACAACAAAGAGCAACATAAAAGAAACCGACATTGCTTACAAGTGCGTTCATTTTCTTTTCTAGCAGAATCTTCCAACGAGAAAGTAACTGCCAATTTCACAATATCGAAAGAACGCGCTTTTTTACGCACAAATATATTTCAAACAAAAACAAAGTTTTAAGAATTTGTTTTTGTTTCAAATTAAGCTTAGTGAAATAAGCAGTTAACCTTATAACACAATTGAGGAGGTCCAACACAAAACACAACAATTACACCATAACATTTTTTTGGATAAACGACAAAATTTAATTTCAGTAAGTAGCACATAATTTTTTTAAAAAACAATTATAGTTTACAAAAAATAATATTAATCACAAATTCATTATTTTATCTGACAGTTTGTTTTGAAGTTATTTAGATAGCAAATTTGGAATTATTGCGTTTTGATCCGAATCATAGTATTTATTCATGTATATTAGGGCGGGTCGATTTTTTTTTTTAAAGTCGTATAGCAAAAACGTCATCTACATAAAATTCTAAGAAAATTCTCCAAAGAAACTATGGGTCTAAAATAAAATCCTAATCCGCGCCTCTCGTCTTGAAAATTTATATGCCTTTGGCAAAAAAAAAAATTTGTTTTGAAAAAAAAAAAAGCTTTTTCCAAAAAGAAATCGAATTTTCTGAATAAAATTGTTTAGTTTATATTTTTCTACACTCAAAATATTTTTACATTAAAAAAATATTCACCCAAGTAAAAAAGTTTGTAAATTATTTTGTATCTAATATTTTTATAAGGAACATAGATAAAAAATATTCTTTCATAAAAAGTACCAAATTCATACTCGTAATTTTTTGAATATGTTTCGAATGTGGTATAAACTTTACTTCTAAGTTTATTGGTGTAAAAGATAGATGGGGTTACAAAAAAGTACCAAAATTCAGGTTTACCCCTTTTTTTCCTAAAAGAGCCGAATTTCAAAAAAGTACCAGACACCTGTGCGCTTATTTTTCAAAAGAACAACGATAAGTATTTCAGTTTTTTTTTGTGTCTCTTTTAGTTTTGGATATATAAATTATCGAATTTACCTGTTTTTACCCTTTTTTACCCCCAAAACATTCGAATTTCCAAAAATCCCGTCTTAGTGGACCGATTTGGGGGAGAAACCCACCTCCGGTCCAAATTTCAAGTTTTTAGCTTCAGGCGTCAGTAACGTTACAATTTTATGTATATGGATAAAATTATATACAAACTTTTTTACTTGGGTGAATATTTTTTTAATGTAAAAAAAATGTTAAGTGTAGAAAAATATAAAGTGCAAAAGAACTACTTTACTAAACAATTTTATTCAGAAAATTCGATTTCTTTTTGGCTTTTTGGCAAAGGCGGGCATATAAATTTTTAAGTCGAGAGGCGCGGATTAGGATTTTATATTAGACCCATGGTTTCTTCGGAGAGTTCTCTTAGAATTTGATGTAGATTACATTTTTGCTATACGATTTTTCATTTTTTTTTTCATCCATACAAATCAACCCGGCCTAATGTATATATTGCGTTATGTTATGGACCTCCTCAATTAGCTTAACAAAAGCGAAAGGTATTAACTAAACGAAAATTCCTTACGTTTTGCAGTTATCTAAGAGTTACCACCAGAGCATAATTAATTTATAATGTTGACTTTTTTAAAATTTCTTGTAGCGATTTATTGCAAAGATGTGTAATTATTGCATTTTGCTCTAAACCATTATATTGAATTGCAGTGTAGTTATTGAGTTATGGAATACTTAAATAGGATTCAATCAAAATATCAAAAAACTTCAAAAATGTAATTATTGCATTTTGTTATGGACCTCCTCAATTATGTTCTGGCGGTTCCATGATTGCCATGCGTATCATCAGGATTGACCGACTGAACTTCATTTGTTGTTTATTTTTTAGTTTGTTTTCTCATTTTCGTTTCACGGTTAGCAAATAAGGAAGCCTGCTACATTTGGCTATGCTGTATCACCGCGGTACGATTAGAGCACGCAGATAACAAGACTTAAAGAGTGATCACAATATTCGCAGGTTTAACTTAATTTTTTAATCACAACCAAACTACCGTTAACATTCATACTGATGTTGATTTGTCCTTTTAATTGAAATTGACGCTTGTAAAATCTAATATTTAGTTTATCTTAAAGGTAGATACTATTAAAAGAAATTAAATATTAAATATAAAAAAATTTTATTATTTTATTTTCCCCTTTTAAACAAAAGCTTTACTTAAGTTAATATAACATAATGCAAACACATTTTATTTTAATTATAAGGATGAAAAATTTTAAAATTCTTAACAAGAAAATTAAACAAAATTAATTTTTAAACTGTTGACATTAAAGATATAAATGCATTATTAATACCCCGTCGCACAGTGTTGTGTGCCTGGCCAAAAATGTTTATATAAATATAATGTTTAAATCAACGAAACATCCTGCAAGAAATTTGACTTTTTACTCTGAAAACATGCAAAAATTCCATAAGCTTCGGAGTGTTAAACGGGATAATTGAACGGGTATACTATTTTAGTGGCTTTTTGGTGTCTCAATATAAATTTTAAATAATGTAGTAAAAAGAGAAAGACAAATTTAAATATTTTGGATGACTTAATATAGAATAGGCGTAACTGGGTTTAAAAAAATACCGTTTTTTGTTTATTCCGGCAGGCAATATGCACCCTACTTCATAATTTATTGGGGCTACAGGATAAAATTTGTTCATGTTCTTGCATTAATTTTTATACCCTTCACCGAAGGTAAGATGGGATATATAACTTTGCCATTCCGTTTGAATGTTCCAAAATATTGATCCTACACCCTATAAAGTATATATATGCTGGGTCCTTATGAAAAGCGAAGCTTATTTAACGATGTCCATCTGTCCGTGTGTATGTTGAAATGGGTTTTCCGAAAACCCCAGAAATGATGTGGACTAGGTTGATGTTTATTTATATCACATATACTCCTTTTAAGTTTGCTATTGAAATTAAGCCAGATGGGTCCAAAAATGACGGAGATATGAGCAAAAAACCACGACTGCCTCTGATTTTGCCCAAAAATCTCTTGTTGTTGTATTTTTTTATTTCTGTACATCTTGAGAACGACAAGAGCCAAAGTTTCCAAATAAGGTTCACACATTAACGTTATCAATACACAGCATCCCACAAAATGTGGGCGGGATTGAACAAGTGGGCGCCAAAAAAGATAAATCTACGGTATGACAACAGTGCCTATACAAAAAGAAACCAAACAAACATGGTACTACCAATTTTGGTGATTATAGGCCACCTATTATGGTTCACAACTCAAATATGTAGTTGATTTATAATTTTGGTATTATGGTTTACAACTTTGCTTTATTGTGGTGAACTAAAACAACAAAAATAATTACAACTCAACTGTGTGGATTTGTGAACTGTAAACTGATCATATTTATTTTTAATGATATTCATAAAACGTTCCTTCATGGTCCAGTTGTCTAGGGGGTTTTCTTAGGTTAGAAACTGTGAGTCCCTGGTTCGAATCTTTTTTTTTCAAAAAGAAATTTCTTTTAAATTTTTTTATGTTCTGAAACGATTTAAAAAAATATTTACCAGTTTTAACTTTTTAAATTTAATTTATAATGAAGTTCTAGGTATTGTATATATGTATGTTTATGTAGAAATTATTTAGGTTTTGTCTAGTTGCTCTGTATTCTGCTCGCACAATGGTGAAGGGTATATAAGATTCGGCACAGCCGAATATAGCACTCTTACTTGTTTTTATTCATATCAACACCTTTTTATATTAAGCCATCGACATATTTCCATATACCTATAGGATTTATAACCAGTTATAAACCAACCTTCATTAAACCAGACCTCACAGTATTACTATTCTTTTTGGTTTTAGGCGTTTTAAAGTCTATGCCATATAAAAAGCCCATGTTAAATTATGCGCATATCATCACAAATTTTAATGATTTTTTGTCTAGGCATTTAAAACGTAATTCGACTTAATGTAAATAATATATACATATCATGATTCGGCTCAGTTTTAGGCGTATTAGAATGGTTTTCAGGGTTTCCTCATCACAAAGTTCGGTAGAGTGATTTATATTTTTAACCCTTAAGTAGACACAAAATTTGTGTGGCAAAAACTGCCACCTGAGCCTGGCTGGGGCAGCAAGTACTTTGGATGGAATTTTTCGTGTATATCGCGGAAACTTACACTAACGAACCCCTGGGCCTGGTTGGGACTACTTATATATGTATGGAGTTTTAGAATAGAATAATTCTTCGACAAAAAGTGAAGAAAGAAAGAACTTTTATGTGTTGCGTATGCTTTTTGATAATTTTCGTTTTGATTTTATTTTTGAAAGTACATTTATAATAGGACAGAGCCTGGCCAGGCCGAGGTGGCTAAAATATACAAAAAATTTTCATTTGGCCAATTACCACGCCCACGGCGTTTAAATTAACCATTTTTTTTTTTTTATTGTATTGTTAAAGACTCTTTGATTGAGGAAGTTTCTTTCTTTAATATTTAATAATTTTATTTTAAACTGATATAATATACTAAATGTAATTAAATTTTTGTAATAAGATGTTTTTAACAAATTTGCTTAATATCATATTTTGATAGATTGCAAAATAAAAATGAAAAAAAAAAAAATATTTAATAATTATTATCAAAAGTAATTTTTGGGAATACAAAATTTAATAATTATATGAAAAAAACTGGAAAAAATATCAATAAATGCCTGGTCAGGCCCAGGTATATACTTAAGGGTTAAACTTAAATCTAAATACAATTTTAGTGATTAATAATAAAAATTACACATTCCAATTTATCATTTCCAAAACTAATTTTAAAGGTGACAACGCTTTTTTTAAGTGTTTACAAAAAACAAACTTCAAATAATACCGATAATCTTTAAAAGAAATATTTTAAGAGAGAAGTGGAACTACCCTCCGTATTTGTATTAAGCTTCAGTTATTTTTTGTATTCCCAAAAAATAACTTTGATAATATACTTGCGTGTGCCCGTGCAAAAAACTGAACTGGCAAATTTGTTGTTTTCTTACGAAAACAATAAAATAAAGCAATTTGTTTTTTCTTTTTACCCACTAACAACTATAATTCGAGTCGGAAAGAACCCAACCAATTGTAGGGGGATGTAAGAAAAGATAAACTTACTGTTTATTGTTGGTGTTTTGTTTAAGCTTTGATATTGTTACAAGTAAGACTTTGAGTGTTTAAAATTCTTATTCGCTTTAGGGTTTTATTCGTATAATGTTTTTAGCTTTTCTAAAATCTTAGGAAAAGGTTTCCTGATGAGCTGGCCAAAGCAACCAGTGAAATGCGCATAGAAGCTAGCTTTCTTTCAACAATAAATTTAAGTGTATTTATCGAATATGAAAATTTGGGAATTTAGCACGTCATACGGAAATCTTATTAATAATAAATTTTGTATTCCCAAAAAATAACTTTGGTACCAAATTTCATTGTAGTTCGAATAACAGCTAATCTATAGACACTGTGCTTCGCTGTCTTCTTCATATTTTTTTTACAACAAATGCAAAAGACTTAATTAATACTGTCATAATACATATCATAATAAAAAGAAAGAGATTAAAACAATGTGTTTTTCATCATTTTTTTCTCACACTCTTAAAACGTTTTTTAGTCCTTTAACTTAAAGCTAAAATTGCTAAAATAAACATCTGGTTTTGATTCACATAAAGAAAATATATGTACACAGAAAAAAATATCTCAAAAAAATTTTTAACACCACAATTTGTTTAAAATGAAACCTTAGGTCAACAAAATTTCTATTTGATTCAATGAAAAAAATTATCAAAACTACACTTTGCAAAATAGCACTCAATAAAACATATTTAATAATGAAATATTTAAATATTTTTTCAAATTTAATAAAAAAAATATATTTGAACCAAAGTAGACAGTATTTTTACAACTCTTCTTCATTTTTTTAATAGCTCATAATTCTCATTCGTTTTACAGTTTTATTTGAATAATATATTTACAAAGCCTTTGAAAAAAGGTTTCCTGATGATCTAGCCTAAGCAACTAGCGAAATGCGCATAAGAAGAAGCTTATCCTCCACAATAGATTTTAAAGTATTTATCAAAGAATAAAAAATTGGTGATTTAGCACATCATAATTAATAAAAAATGATTCGATAAACATTTTGTTTGATTTATTTAACATTTCCAATAATTTTTTTTAACAAACCACATAAACATTTAGATGAAAAAAATTATTTTGGGCAACAGCTTTTTTTATTGACTCAATAAACTTGGTTGTTGACTAAAAATTCAACATACATATATACCTACAAGCTTTTTTATCAATACCGCAAAAATCTTCATCACAGAAAATTAAAAAAATGTTTTTTAATCAAAAACACTTATGGTGTTTTCTTTTCTACAAAAAATGTCACATTTTATTTAAAAAAATGCAATTTGGTGTTCGTTTCTTAAAAATGCTTTGCTCTCTAAGAGGGCGGCGTGTTTTATTCTAAAAAAATTCACCCTTAAATGGCATTTGCACTTTACGCCCCGTATAAATCGAGAGTGTTGATAATGCCCTGTAAAAAGATGGCTTCTGTTTATATATAGGGTTACCAGACGAAGTTGGAAAAAAAATCGCCTCTAATCAGGACAGTAAAATTTTTAAGTTTTAATAGTAATTTTGTCTATTATTTTAAAGTAAAAACAAAAGAAAGCATAACATTATTAATGGTAGGTTGTCAGTGACATAAAATTTAAATGGATTCGGTGTTAAAAAATTGTTTTTGAAAAAAAACGTCAAATCAAGAAATCGTAAGAACTTGGTGTTAATAAATTCGCAATCTGGCAAAGGTATTTTCTTGTTTACATATTTTATGAAAAACAAACTAAAGAAATTGGAATTTAGTCATTCATTTTGTTCATTTTTTTAATATAAATATATTAACAAACTTGGGTTTATGTGTATTTTTTTTATTTTTTGAAGAACATCCTTTTTGATTTATGTACTACATATTTTTTATATATTGAAGAACAAACTTTTTGTCAGCTGTTAAAAACAGGGCGATCCAATTTTGTGTTTTGTTCTCGTCAAATAAAAAATTGCATTATTACATGTAAGGCAAGACATTTTATAAATGCACCTTTTAAAATGTGGTATTTTTTTGTAGAAAAGAAAACACCATTAGGTATCGTTTAATGCGGATTCTAATTTATGCGATTTTTAAATTAACGATTTTTTTTTTAGAATTTTAACAGATTTATGTTTGCAGCACTAATATAATCGTTATAGTTTGTTTCACTTTGAGTTTTTTCTATGCATAGACGTTTTCAAACTTATAAGGAGCGCATAATAAAAGTTTTACTATATAATAAGTACGCCGAAGGCGTGAACTCGTTCTTTACTGTTTTTTACGGTACAACATTGCAATAACCACATGTACGAGTGTAAATAAATTGAATAACTTTAGCTTAGAATCTATAAGAATCTTCTAATTTTTTTTCCTTTTTGATTAGTTTTTAGTTCGAAAAGATAATTTTTAAAAAACATTTTTTTGAAAAAGGCAACACTTTACCACCCCGTAACACGACAAATAAACATCATAGAAAAAATATTTCGCACACTTATTCATATCTACTAGAACTATAGTTATGCCAAATGCAAAGAAATTCCAATTGGGTGTTCCGCTTCACAAATAATGCCCCAGATATGTGTTTGTTTTTTTTATGCGGTTTTGTTTTGATTTTTTAATGAAAATTTGAATTTATGCGGTTTTTCAGAATTTTGGAACGAATTATTAGTTTTTAAATGAAGCTAAAGTATCGATTTATGCGAATTCAATTTATGCTATTGTTTTTGGAACGCATCTATCGCATAAAACGAGACCTGAGTGTATGCGATTTTCGTATTCAAATATGAAAATTATTTTTTTCTGTGTATGTAGGCATTTAGACTGTATATCCTACATGTTGTGTGTGTGGATTCTGCTGAGAGAAGAACATTTTAATTAAAAAATTTAACAACTAAAGCTCTTTAAAATTAACTCAAACAAACAAAAAAGCCGGTTTCAGATTGCTTTGTATCGGGTGTTTTTTTTTTTAGCTGCATGAGAACTTTCTATGGCCAAAACATTTCTGTTCAGTAGGTTTTGACAAATAATGAGAAATAGTTTAACGCTAGAACGACACTTACAAATTGTGGAAATTTCCCAAAAAAAAAAAAAAAATAAATCCGTTCGCGATGTTCATAGAACCGTTCGTCCATTTTAGAAAGCTTATGTCTGGTTAAATGGCTACGTCAATAAGCAAAATTGCCGTATTTGCCGAATCAACAATTAAATCCATTAACATTTACTGTTTGGTGCGGTTTACACGCTCTTTCGAAATGACCCGTTAGGGTGAATGGCGAGCGTTATCGAGCAATGCTGACTGAACTCTAGTTCCCAAAAATTAATCAGCTAAAGATCAACGACATCTGGTTCAAACAAGACGGAACAACTTGCCATACAGCGTGATTAACAAGCGATTTATTGCCAAAACCAATTTTGTGACAATTTGATTTCCAGAAGTTGTCCTGGTGGTTCCTTCGTTTGGTCGATTTAACGCCTCTGGATTACTTTAAATGGGGCTGTGTTAAATGATTGGTTTATGCCGACAAAACAGCAACCCTTAAAGCATTGGATGCAGATATTCAAGCCACCATTGACGCAATACGTCCAGATTTATAGAGGAAAATGGAGTCAAAAATTGGGCTGATTGAATGAAGCATGTAACTCATAGCCGAGGCGGACATATGCCGGAAATTATATTTAAAACATTAATGCCATAAAATTATCTATCAGTTTAAAGTAAAACAAATTTTCATCCAACAATATTTCTGTCTTATGTTATGATTATGAGTTTTCATGCAGCTAAAAAAAACACCCTTTATTAAAAATTTTACTTGATAAATGGAAACACAGTATAAATAAATACAAATACTAAGAAGGTTTAAAAAAATTTGGAAAAAGTTTTGAACGAATTTACAATAAATGCGAAAAACATTTATGTGGGTGTATGTGTGTAAAAAATATCTAATGTGAAATAAAAAAGGGAGAAGGTAAAGAGTGTTTTTTATAGAGTGTCACAACTATGAGTTGACATCACTGCTTTATTTGAGCAGCCATTTAACAGCTGATTGTTGCTTTTTATTAACCCTTTTGTTAAATTAACGGGTACCGGGGTACCTACTTAGGTATATTTATATGAAAAAAATGTATTAAGAATTAAAATTTTTAAGCAAGCTTCTGGTTCGTCGTTATTAAACTTAACAGAAAGCGAGTTCAGATTCTCGATTTATTTTTTTGCTCCTTTAATACTCAAACAAATTTGCTTAAACTGTAACCCTATACAAGACAATACACTTTATGGAATAACACAAACACGTTTTAACTGCTCAAAAATTTCAATTAACTAAATTCTGTATCATACAATTACATATGTTTAGTTTCCAAAACGTTAGTATTATAAAACGGGGAACCTTCATTTACATATCATGTATGATCAAAAATGTTCAACTGTTAAAAATACTGTCCTGTATAAAAAATTTTAACTTTTAGCCGTTATGCAGTACAAAGTTAAAAAATCATATTTTAACATAAATATAATTTAACACGCTTGTACAAATTTTAAAAATTTAAATATAGTATATGGGTACCCGGGTACCCCGGGTTAAGCTTGCTTTGAAATTTTTAATCAAAATAATTGTTCAATTAAAAATCTTATTTTCCGATGAATCTCATTTCAGGGGGTCTACACTCTATTGCGATGCAAAAACAATTTCGATGCGAGAGCTAAATGCCAACTTGGTACTCTCTATCACTTTCGCAAATCTTTCTGAAAATAAAGCAATAGTGGCAATAAAAATTAAAGATGGCGCGGATTTACAGTAATGAAATGCCAAAGTGTGTAAAAATATTTGAAATTGGAAAATTTAAATAAAAAAAGTGATGATTTGCGAAAAGAAAAAAAATAAAAATGCGAAAGACAAATCGCTAGAGTTGCTACAATTTTCTTTCGCATCGCAATAGAGAGTAGTCACCCTGGTTGAATGGGTACCTAAAAAAGCAGAATTGTCGCATTTGGGGTGAGGAGAATCCGCAAGCTTTTGTCGAAACACCATTACATCCACAGAAAATTACTGATCGGTGCGATTTATGGGCTGGCGGAGTCATTGGCCCATATGTCTTCAAAAACGATAATGGTCAGAATATTACTGTCAATGGTGAACAATATAAGAACATGATTCGAAATTTTTTCGTACCTCAATTACGTGGCATTAATCTTGCTGATATGTGGTCCCAATAGGCTAGAGCCACTTGCCACACAGCGGGCACTACAACTGATTTACATTTACTTTTGTGGAAAAAATAATTTCACGTATTGGCCCAATAAATTGGCCACCAAGATCGTGTTATTTAACCCCATTTAAATATTTTCATTGAGGATGTGTTAAGTCACTTGTCTACGTCGATAAACCACAAATAATCAAAAATAACCTGGAAATCAACCTTCGAGCTGTTATCGGCGAAATACGGTCGCAAATGCTACGAAAAGTTATGGAAAATTGGTGTTCCAGATTGCGCCTTCTACGCGCAGCCGTGGCGGTCACATGACAGAAATCATATTTAAACATTAATTGAATAAAAGTTTCTTTCCAATAAAGCCCGTTTCATTGATATTAAAAATATATTTCCTTGTTTTATTATGATTTAAACTTGTGTTACTCTATAAAAAGAACCCTTTACGTATTTAGCACAGAAAACGATTAGAGCAGAAACTCTCTTAGCACAAAATAAGAAACAAACAGAAGCAAAGATAACACATTTCTTACTAAGCGTTAGGTTTTTTGATAGCTGCTTTAAGTTTGTATCTTTCTTTCTGTTCTTGTAATTTTCTCTGGTTTAAGATTAATTTTTAATACTTTGGCTAATTTCATCGTGCGAAACAAACTTTTTTGTGGCACCATTTTTGCCAGTTTTAACATAAAAATAAAATAAAAAAAATAAAATATCAATTATGAGAAATATTTGTACAAAATTAAGTTGTGCTTACTAAAGTTTAAAGTTCAATTCCGGGTAAACATTTTATGGAGGCTTGGTGAAAAAGTGGTTATTTATAGAAGATTTTTCGTTACAAAGAATTCTTGTATAATAAAGGCCCGTCAGTTGCAGAGAAATAAGGTTATAATTGGCTGCTGCTTGATAAGTTAATCAACTGTAGGAGTAATCGTGCAAAAATTAGATTTGACTTATCGGATTAATGTACTTTTTGCGAGGGCACAGCGGAGTGACAGCTGAGCAAATTCTGTGCTGCTGTCGTAGGCTAAGGAATGGCCGGCTGAGATGGCTGGGTGGTAGATTCATAGGCTTATTTTGAGATGTATTGGACTATGGGCTCGAGAATCTGACGCGCCGATATTATATTCCACAATTTCTTATGATTTTACTCTTTATTTTTTTTCTTAGTCTTCTTTTACTACCTGAAGCGTCACAGTGGCCTCTAGGTAAGGGTGTGAAGCTTCATTTTGCGCCAGCCTTTTAACTAACCTCACCCATTGTGCCAAAACCTAACGCGGGGGGCGTTTTCGCCAAATAAATATGAATGTAATTTAAGTATTATCTGCGCCTTCCAATATTGTTTCTGCCATCTATGAAAGGCCCTAAAACCACTCACAAGAACTGCAAGTTACTTATTATTTTTTTCTCTATGGTTTTGCTCTTTCAAAATAATTTCTTAAATACAAATGATTTCCTTTTTAACCACATTCTGACATTTCTTTATTTCTAACAATAACAATATTGATTTTTAAATAAAACATATGAGGTTAAATTTTAAAGGTTTAAAAAAAAAAAACATAAAATTAATGATCCATTTAAGCATTTCATATATAAAACTGACGAAAAAGCTAAATTTAAAAATAAATGCAAAAAGAGAAATGGAAAAGATACTTAGTTAAATAAAAGAATATTGAAGAAATACCCTAATTAGAAAAATTAGGAAAAAAGAAAAGAAAGGAAATAATATTGTATGTTCACAAAGAAAACCTAAAACAAACATTTACTAATTTTAAAGTAATTTGCTTTAATGAGTTTAAAGGCATTTGTAGTTCAAACTATCTGTAGAAAATTTTCAAGGATTCTTGAAATTTTGGTGTCACGTTATTAAAGTACGGGAAAAGAATCGTGTCTTTTTTATTTGTATTTTAAAGTTATTAATTCATGTATAGTAAGGACAATTGAAATTTTTTTTATTGTTATCTAAGACGTTCTAAGTTTATACGTTTGTCCATTTATGTGTCTATGTAAATCTGGGTACCAAGCTTTAGGTCCCAGTTGTACGCACGAGCGTTTGCTAAACCAATACCCTATTGTTTGCAATACTCAAAATTGCTGAATACAAAAACCTCTTAATCTTGAAAGAAAGTTTTTTCGTACATAATTTGAATGAAATAACCCAGCAACAACTGATGCTTCTTTGCAAGCAGTTATGTAAGGGAGAATTCGAAGTGAATCGCTTTCACTTCTATGAAATATTACATGATTTTTGCTTGCCAATCCTCGCGTAGAAGCTCTGCTTTAGAGATCTGAGATATGCTTATTTCATGCTTTGAAACCTGACATTATTTGCGTGAGAGAGAGTGAGTGTACAAATTAGCCATTAAAAAAAATTTTATTTCAGCTTTTGAAAAACTTTTTATCAATCAAAAATATTTTTTTGCAATAAGAGCATTATAGTTTTATACGCGATTATATTTAATTGTTATGAAATTTAGTTAAAATATTCTATTTTTTATCAAAAGAATAAATGATATCACCTTTTGAATGAAGCAGTGAAAAATGTAAATTTAAAAAAAGTATAAACAGCGATTCTCTTCTAGGATTTAGCACCGCATTTAAAAATTGTAGGATTGCATGCCTTATATTATAGCAGTGGAGCAAGGCAGTATCTTTAAGAAGCGAAAAAGGAAGCGGTTAGGATGCAGAGGACGTATTTATTGAATCCAAATTTTTAATTTTTTTTGCTGGGAAACAAAATTGTAATAATAATCGGTTAAAAAAAAAATCGGGGGAGATGGGGTAGGGCTTCAGTTCAGAGATCAGACTTACTGCCGCATGTCCAACATACGTGAGTTAAAACTTCCATCCCACAAAATTAAGTAGTGGCAGCTTCATAAGCAGTTATGGGCACCACATTCAATGAAAGCAGTGCATGTGTGGCATTGTATTGGTTTGTTTACGTTTGCATTTGTTGGTTTTATGCTCTTTTGCTCTTTTTAATTTTTTTGGATATGTATACACATCATTCGCTCTTTTTGAATTTGACCATAGCTGTTCATAAAGGCCCCGTTAGCCGACCGTAAATGTAGAAATGTAAATGTAATGTAAACAGCTGATCGTTTCTGTTATATGGAAAGCAATGCAACTGCTTAACTGACTGTAATGTCACTTTACCGTAACGTGCCAACCTGTAGAAAATAGAATTTCATTACGAGATTACGTGACAGTTGTAGATAGTGATGGGCTGCTTGTATTTTAAATGGAATGCGGGTAAAATCACTCTTTTTCTTTGGTACATTTTAGTAATAATATCTGTGGACTTTTGACAAAATAAGTTACAATCCATACATATTTTCATTTATAAAAATATATGTTTGGATGTATAAAATAAACAAATGCATACATATCCCCAAACAATAAAAAGTCTGGTTTTTAATGGGATCAAAACCTTGTTTTGCGTATGCACATTTTGAAAATAATGTAAGAACATGTGTACGAATATGCTATACATAATACATATTTGTTTATTGTAAATCTGTAATATTAATTTCAAATATTTATTTATTTATATAAACATACAAGAAATACCGTTTTAATACTATTTAAATCACTTGGTACTTTTTCTTCAAAGCGGTCACCATTTCAACACTTTTAGTTCTCATCACTTTTCTCTTTTTTGTTAATGTTTTTGAAAAACAGCTGACACGTTCTTACATGTTCTATAAGTGCACAAACGAGTACGTTACGGTACGTTACATTGCATTTAATTACATTTACGGTCGGATAAAGCGGCCTTAAGGATCACACCTGAAAATTGCATTTACTGACAAAAATCTCATAAAGTGTAATCTAGACCTCGATATAAAATTTGGGTATGGAAAGTTTTAAAGGAAACATATCTCTCATATGAAGACCAATGGTAAAAATCTCTTTTAGTGGAGAAAATGGTTACCATAATTTTTAATTTGGGAAAAAGTAAATTTTAAACAACAATCATAGCTTTTGCAGAAGCATGATTAATAAACAAGTAAGAAAGTATATTCCTTCTAGAGTGTACCCTATTTGGGACCCATGGGAAATCAAGGGCTTGGAAAAAAAACAAATTAAATTATGAGGTTAAAATTTATATAAGAGTTTTTTGTGCTAAAAATCGATTCTGGTCTCCTGCAGAAAAGCGCAGAGCTTCACGGTATTAGAATAAAAAAAAACATCACACAAAATGCGCTTGATATAAGTTTTATAAAGTTGATTTAATCCCGAACTTGTACTTAAAATAATCCGGAAGTGAAATTAGATTGATTCTTACTTAAAACACTTACTCCAGAGAACCAGGGGCAAAAGGAGAATATAAGTATTGTGATTGATTTACTTAGCCGTTTGATAACTTACAGATTTTCTTTTATATATCACCAGTATCATGCCCCATATAAGTTCTACTTTAAAAATTGTATGTACATATTAAACTAACTATAAACTAAATGGGAACATTTGCTTTTTATTTTACTTTTTTGAAATTAAAATTGTTTTTATTTTTTCTACAAAAAACCAGCAAATGGTTTTTTATTATCTACTCGTGTGGTGCAATTGCAGATTCTACAGCAAACTTTGACAAACAGCCGCGTATGCACGCATATGCAATACAGAGATGAGACTTATAAGTTATATGAGATTAAAACGATCGCTTTGTTATTTTACTCTCACTCACTACCAACGAAAAGTTCGATCTTTTTTTTACTTGGTTTAAGAACTTTATACTTATTTTAAGAAATAATGGGATTGGTTTTCGAAAGTAACATCATTTAAGGTTGCTTTTTATATTTAAGTACGACTTGGACTTAAAGTTAAAATAAAAAAACTTAATTTATAACGAGTGTTTTTATTTCTGTGTACAAAAATTATAAAGGTAGTTATGACATAAACAGCTATTTCCGGTAGAAGTATTTCTGTGGCATTTTGACAAAACATTTTAAGTCCAATTTATAAAGTTAAAAAACATGTTGTCAATCTTACAAATTTTCATTCTGAAAACAGTTTTCAGTACTTCCTTAAAATTTTCTATTATAAACGGAATTTTTCTTTAATTTTGGTTTTTATTATAAGTTAATAAAAATGATTTTTTCACAGAGTTTTTTTAAAAACTTTTTTGCTATCTTATCTCGACTTAAGATGTTTTGTCAAAATGCCACAGATTTCTATGGCAGCTATTGTCAAATATGCCCCTAATCTGACAAAATGTGGTAGGATGATTGAAATTGTAATAAGATAGTTTTGGGTCACATTTAATTCAAAAATCAACATAATTAGGCGGTTGATAAGCACTATTTCGGAAAGAAGTTTGTATGTGGCCTATGTAATTTTATACACCGAGTCTCTTCTCTCTATCTGATTGTCTGTGTAAACTGTACTTTGCACATAAAGTTAATACCGAAAGCCAACCAGCCAGCCGGACGGATATTGTTAGATCGACTCAGAAAGTGATTCTGAGTCAATCGGTATATTAAAATAGGACCAACAGTTTAAGGTGTTACACACATCAGCACAAACGCATAATACCACTAAGGTGGTGTGGGTATAATAAACAATATTACATCATTAGCGTAATATATAGAGCACTGCAAAAACAGAAAAACTAAATGAACTTTAAAGCAGCATGATATTATGAAATTTTTTGCAATTTGTTTTTTTATTTAATTCCTTGTTAGCAAATATTAGAAATAGGTTAGCTAAGCACTTAGAAAAACAAACTACATGGTGCATTTGATACTTTACAAATAAACATGATTAAATAAACGATGGTGGTAAACAAATTGTGGAAATACTTAGGGCTAAAAAATCAGAGTAAGTTAAACTCTCTTTTTGGTTTAAAATGTGTTTAACCCAACAAATCTATAATTTACCAAACATATAAGCCATATTTAAACGCTTTTTAAACTACCAATACAGACCATACGAATTTGATAGGATTTATCGTTGTGCTGCCACATGTTATTTTTTTAACAACATTAAGACATGGGACTCTGATTTATAGTAGTTGAGTTTAAACTACATATAAATTCAAATTTAGTTCAACTAAACCAGCGTTTAAACCATCAATGATTTATTAGCCATTACATAGCTTTCTATATTAATTATGTTCGCTTTGATTTTATTTATAAATAAAGAATTTCGATGCTACCTACGTATCCTTATCTGCAAACAGATACAACATCACGTTGCTTATCAATAAACTAAATGAATGTGATTTTACAATACTTTATATATTTCTGTTTAAACTGGATATAAAAACAAGCAATTTTTTATGTTTTTATACACAATATAAATTATTTCACTAGAATGGATTAAAACAAATTTTAAATCAATTTACATTTAACTAAACTAGTAAAAGTGCTATATTTGGCTGTGAAGAATATTGAAAACCAGCCAACAGAATTAAGAATATATCAGGAGTAGTCTTTAAATGGGATCTATAATAAATAATTGTCCAAAATCTTGAGTTCGCAGTTGCGGTTTATTTAGACGTATTAAAGTCTTTTCCAAAAGTAAATTCTGCGACGGTCATTGCAAAGTTGTTGATTTTTTTCTAGGCATATAAAACATAATTTGAACTACTTCCAATAAAATTTCTTGAATTGTTTCTATTTTAAACGCAAATAAGTTATTCAAGAGAGCGGGATTTGTATGGGATCTTTGGTAAATTCTGGACCGCTTACCGCAAATTTTTCATTAAGTCCCATAAAACTAAACTTAACCAATTAACTATTTGTTACACAGAAAAAAAATAACAACACTTATTAAGTAATTAATAAACATTTTTTAAAGTTTTCCAAATATATCAAAAAGTAATTTAAATTTTTGGGAATACAAAATTTTTTAATTTCAAAAGATTTTGTTATTCGTGCTTAATTCCCAGTTTTTATTATTGATAAAAACACTTGAAATTTATTGTTGATGGGATAAGCTATTCCTATGCGCATTTCACTGGTTGCTTAGGCCAGATCATCAGGAAACTTCATCCATAAAGATTTTAGAAAAACTAAAGATATTAAACCAAATAAAACTGTTAAGCGTATAAGACTTATAGCAACAGTTCTACTTGTAATAATATCAAAGTTTAAACAAAACACATCAACAATAAACAGTGGGTTTATCTCATCTTACATTCCCCACTACAATTAGTTGAAATTCTCTCAACATTCATTGTAGTTGTAAGTAGGTTAAGAAAAACAAAATAAAAACAACAACAACTTACAAAAGATGTTGTCAATTAAGTGTTTTTTTAGGCCGTGCACTTGCCTGTTTATTATCAAAAAGTAATTTCAATTTTTGGGAATACAAAATTTTAATTTCAAAAGATTTTGTTATTCGTGCTTAATTCCCAGTTTTTATTATTGATAAAAACACTTGAAATTTATTGTTGATGGGATAAGCTATTCCTATGCGCATTTCACTGGTTGCTTAGGCCAGATCAACAGGAAACTTCATCCATAAAGATTTTAGAAAAACTAAAGATATTAAACCAAATAAAACTGTTAAGCGTATAAGACTTATAGCAACAGTTCTACTTGTAATAATATCAAAGTTTAAACAAAACACATCAACAATAAACAGTGGGTTTATCTCATCTTACATTCCCCACTACAATTAGTTGAAATTCTCTCAACATTAATTGTAGTTGTAAGTAGGTTAAGAAAAACAAAATAAAAACAACAACAACTTTACAAAAGATGATGACAATTAAGTGTTTTTTTAGGCCGTGCACTTGCCTGTTTATTATCAAAAAGTAATTTCAATTTTTGGGAATACAAAATTTTAATTTCAAAAGATTTTGTTATTCGTGCTAAATTCCCAGTTTTTATTATTGATAAAAACACTTGAAATTATTGTTGATGGGATAAGCTATTCCTATGCGCATTTCATTTCACCCAAATATATTTAACAATTTTCTTAATTAACATGTTTGTAAATTGTCATATTAACAATTTGTTTCAGTTAAAAAACAAATACATGTAATAAAATTTATTTTGTGTCAAAAAAGAAAAAAATTTAAGGCAATACAAACAAATTTTTAAATATTTTGGGTTTAAATCGCTAAAAGGCCAAAAGATAGGCAGATTGTTGAAAAACTGAATCAATCTTTGGGGTAAGTAAAGTTCTTGTTTGAAAAATTAAGAGATTTTAACGGGTCTTTCGCTTATTTTAGTTTTCAAATACTAGTCGATAATTGTGTCAAGATTCCGTTTTATGAAGATGTTAAAACATTATTGTGCATCCAGTTCTAAGTCTGAATAAGTATGCTTAAATAAATATTAATGGATATAATATGTATTTTGTTCGACCTTTAATATTTCAAATATTACTAAATTTTCGAGCTTAAGGTCTTTTTGTTATAAAAAACTTTTAAATTTATTTATATTGTAATAGATCAAGTTTGATTTGAAAAATATTTTTTTGTTTTTGAATTAAAAATTTTTTAATTTGTCAGTTATTGTAAAATTTGTTATAATTTGTTAAAAATTTATAAATTAAGAAAAAAACCCTGAAGAAGGCACTCAAGGAAGTGCCGAAATATTGGTTTTAAATAAACGTTAAAAGTTTTTTATAACAAAAAGACCTTAAGCTCAAAAATTTTGTAATATTTTAAATATTAATGACGTTTGTAATGTAGTTTAAAATTTATATTTCAGTAAAAATGAATTAAACAAATAATTAAAATGCATTTCAAAAGGCAATAAGCTAGTTCTTAACAATATATTTTATTAATTAAAGTAAGTAATTAAAATTTGTATATAATTGTTAACAAATACTTTATTCAATATTACAACATCGTTGTTAAAAATATTTTTTGAATATTAACAATTTGAATTAACAACAAAATTTTTTATATTTACAAATTTGGTTGTTGGTGCCTTTTCAATTAAAAAATTAATTGTATTGACAAATTTGGTATTCAATATGACAATTGATTTGCCGTATTTTTCTTCTGTGTACACCTTTAGACGCATTTAGTGTTTCCTGAGAATAGGCTTCAATGGGACTTATATAACACTGTACGACTATTCAGTTTCTGAAAATATACACACTGAAAAACATCAAGGTAAAATCTTCGAAAACAATGTTGATTTTACAGTTTTCGGTAGTGAATTAGCTTCATAATTACTTCATGTTAATTTAACATGATTTTACAATAACTTGCGAACAATATTTTTTTTCTTTTAAAATACCTAAAATTCATTGTGTGCCCCGGTAGGATAGCTGGTAGCGAGCTAGTCTATCAGCGCCGGGGTTGCGGGTTCGATTCCCGCCAGAGACTCTGGTTTCTTTCCTGCAGACAAGCGTAGAGCTTCGCGGGATTAGCTTAGGGAATTTAAAAAAAAAAAAAAATTTAACATTACTGTAAAATTATAGCAAAATATCATTTATATTGAAATGACAATTCGAATCACGTTGAATGAAAGTTATTTCAAGTTGAAACAACGTGAATTTCATATAGAATCAAATTGGTTTATGTGTGATATAACAGTGAGAAGAAGCTTCAGAGACAACATATGCATTTATTTAAGAATAACTCAAAACACTTACCCCTGTAACACATGTTTTACTTATTTTGTATTCCCCTTTGTTAACAGAAGCATCAGCAAAATGGCCCGCTATGGTTTTCGTCATCATTCCACTTTGAAAACTTGATGTACTATTTAACCTTATAATTTCAACTAAAAGAATACGGGAATTTTCTTCTTTTTATGACAAATTTTAAATATGAAAATTCAAAAAATGTCGGTTTTTCTTTTTATGGTGTTGTTTTTTCTTTTCTTTACAAAACAAGTAAAACAGGTTTCTATTGTTTCGATATTGAACAATTTTATTTTAACATTTTTCATTTAAAATAAACATGAAACCAAGATAATTTTAAATAGAGCCCATATTTAAAAACAGTTTTTTATTGATTCAATATTGAACAATGGTATTTTAACAGTGAATAATATTAAATAAACGTGGTTTCAGCAGGGACCGTAAATAACAGTTATCCGGAAAATTTAAACATAAAAACTGTTCATGTTGGAGCCAACGGAGACCTATAGTGTCACATATCAATAGATTCGTACTGACGAGCTTTTTCAGAATCTGTGGTGATCTTAAAAAAATAGTTTTATTTTTTCTGTCTAAAATACAAATCATTTTAGGAGTTTTATTTTTGCCGTCTAAAAAAACTCATTTTAAGAGGAGGAGGAGCAGTTTTTTCCAATTTATACAAGTAAGGATACCATATTTTTTTTGCCTCCTAGTATTAAAAAAGAGATTATCAATCGATAACTGCCTTGGAAAAAAGTTATCGATTTCATTGAACGCTTTTTTCATCCTCGTTGTCATTTTATTCCTCTTCATGTTCCCAATCTACATTAATGGAGTTTATATACAGACGAAAAACATATCGGACCAATCTGCTGGTGTTTGATAATTCAAAATTTATTTGATTGAAAATATTTTTAAATGCCAAAAACAAATTAACTTATTATCAAAATTATTTGTTGAAAAAAATCAGATTTTTGGAATGAACTCAGTGCAAAATAAATTGTTTTAATATGCAAATTTGTTTCTAACCGTAAAAATAAAACTCGTTTGACGGAAAACATAAAACTCCTCAAATGAGTTTAACTTTAGACGGAAACAGTAAAACTCCTCAAATGAGTTTTATTTTAATCAGAAAAAATAAAACTCCTCAAATGAGTTTTTTTTTAGACGGAAAAAATAAAACTCCTAAAATTAGTTTTATTCTATGATGGCGAAATAAAATAAGTTTTATTTTATTAAGGCAAAATAAAACTCTGATTTTAAGAGTTTATTTTGACCTTTTATTTCTACGTTGGAAAATAACTGTTAAAGATGGAGTTTTTTTTAATTCAAAAAATAACTGTTACAAAATAACTTTTTTGATATCACTTATAACCGTTGCGGTCCCTGGATTAAGGTTTTTTTTAAATATTTTTCATTTAAAATTAATATGAAATAATGATAAATTTAAATAAAGGGTATCCTTTTGCAGAAATTTACTGTGATTCTTAATCAACATTTTGCCATATTAGTTTAACATTGGTAATTTTTTCTGTGTGTACGTATCTCTCAGTTTTTCTAGATTAATTAATTTCGCGGTTTAACGCAATGAAATATTTAATGTAAATGCACCTGTCTATTACTTAAGGAAGTTTCGATTACGCTCCAGATGCCAGAGTTTTTGCTAAAATACTTCGTACTGCTCTATAAATATAAAAAAAATTATATTAAAAACTTCTTCACAGACTTCTACTAATCAGCCAAAAGCAACTCAAAGTTTTTAAAACTACTACAAAAATATTTGGCAGCTCTACTAAGGAAACTCTGGAAAAGGTTGCCGCATAAGTTTACAAGGGTTACATCTTCGCCTTGTGGCAGCCCCTGACAGTTTTTAATTGCTTTACTTTATTAATACTGTTTGTATTAATTTATAGCAAAATAGAGCAACAAGATATAAATTGTATTAAAATTTAAGAAATGTTATTTTTGTACCCGTGGACCGATTTTGCTTATTTAATAATTATATCTGTACAGTACGAAGTATTTTAGCAAAAAATATGGCATCTTGATCAACTGGTGTGAGTGTAATCGAACCTTCCCCAAGTAATAGACAGGTGGATTTACGTGGCGTACAGTGTTATAACTATAGATACATCTACACGAAATTTGGTGGTGTTACTTGTAGTACTATGAAACTAATTTAATCCAAATTTGCCTATAAAAGCAACATTCGTAACGGTTTAAGCCGTATTAATGTGTTTTCGGAGAGTGGGCTTTATACCGAGCCTATGGCTTATTAAACAGACCTAAAAATTTGGAAAAAGTTGAAGCACTGGTACTACTTTTCTTTGAGTTGAATTCGAATTCTCGCTTAAATTAAAAAAATCCTGTTGTTCGCCATACTCGCGACGTTTTTACTGCGCGAATTGATCCTTATTTATAAAACCTGATATGTCGTCTCAAAACATACAAATTACCTTTAAAATAAATGTTTAAACTTTGTAATACATTTTTGTTCCTTCTCTGAGATTTCTTAACTGAAAGTTTAAAAAGTCCGATTTTTCGCTTTATTCGTGGTATTTTCCCGTTGCTTTTTTTTAAATTGGACTTCATTTTTGTATATTTTATACAATTTTTAAACCCTCCAGCAGAAGCGGTGTTTTTCTTATTGAAACTTTTTTAATATTCATCTAAGACCACATAAAGTATATCGTCACCTTAAAGACGAAATAACCTATCTGCAGTTTTCAAAAGTTTACAGCAGAGGGAAAAAACGTTATAAAATTGGAACTTTTTACAATATTGAAACGAAAATTACATAATTTGATTAACATTTAACCAGAAATTTACAACGGTTGAGAAAGGTTGGTTTTTTTAAGCACAGCATATGTTATGTAACTTAGGTTTTTTGGAATTGTAAACATCTGAAACCAAATAACCTATCTGCTGTACTAATTAGTATGCATAAATAACAATTTCTTTATACATATGAATAGTTTATACATTAAATAATAACAGTTATAGTTTCTTTTACTGGTTTAAGCAAAACAAAGTACTTAATGTTTGTTTAAATTACACTACGCGACAAAATTAAACTTTTATCGTGATTTTGGATGATTTATTTTTTCTCTTTTTTATTGCGTAACGGCCACTCTAGATACAAAAACTTTGTCATTTGTAAAATTACAAGTTCAAAACTTTGCACACATTTGCGTTATGATATAGGAAATAAAACTTCAATAGAAACTTAATTTTAAAATTTTTGCAGATAGGTTATTAGGTCTTTAAGATGACGATATATATGTTCTAGGTACCTTCAAGTCAATATAGCCATGTCCTTCTATCTGTCTGTTTAAATTACGTTCACTTTCAAACGATTTCAAAAAGAACAATATTGGTATAAAATTTTTTCTAGTTCTCCTAAGCAGATTAAGATTGAAATCCAGCAAAATCGGTTCATTATGATACGAGTTTTATAAAAAAAAAAAAAAATTAACTCTTGCAGTTATAACACAAAAAACAGGATTTTTTTAATTTTAAGAGAATATATCGAGAAAACCTGCTGTGAAATTCAGAGTACAGATTCGGATTAAGCGCTACTCCAACCAGAAGAAAATTATACTTTGATCCATAGGTCAAAAGTTTGTTGGCCAATGTTAAATATATTTATATTTATGTGACCTTCTCCGATAAATGGGACCTAGTGTGTGAAAATAAAGTTTTGTAAAAAACGCATTTAAAAATTCAAAATTTTAATGTTTTTCTCGTTTTTATCGATTTTCCTAAGTTCGTTTTGTACGTTTTTATGGGGTTAATAAATTTTTATCAGAAATCTAGCTCTGATCCCTTTTAGGTACCAGAATCCACTCTTAAGTCCAAACCCCGTTTTTTGACACACAAGGTCCCTTTTCTCGGAGAAGGTCACAAATACGTTCCCTTCGTTGCGATAAGAGCATAGGCCTTTTAGATGTTTTGATAATTAGTTGTTTTTAAGATGGCCAGCTTATTAGACTTACGTATCCGATCCTGGTGCTGGGGCTGCCAGCAGACCTCCAAGCCGACAAAGAAAGTTTATACCGCCTTGGGTCGGTCAACACAGTTGATAAATACGAGACGAGAGTCCAGAATGAATTGTCAGTTGGATATAAGATAGGCTATGAGAGGCATTTATATTCGCTTTATTTTTCTTTGCCACCCTGGTTAACTATGAACCAATCTTAACGCAATTTCCTAATGTGATTTTGAGATATGTAAAACGAGTGTCGGCAAAAAAAATAAATTTACTATTTTATGTTAGTTTTTGTAACAGAAATATAATTTTATAAGGGTTGTTATTTGATATTTCATTAGTCAGACAGTACAAAATATTCCATGCACCTTCGTCTTTCCGTCCAACAGATTGAAGCCCATTTTCAATTAAATGGCTATATTAATAAGCAAAAATACAGGATTGTGGCTACGGTAGACACAAAAGCAGTTCAACAGCGACAACTCCACCTTACTAACCTAGCATTTACACGTGAAAGTAGTATACTGAAAGTCACAATACACTCAAACTTTTTCACCAACACTCACACAATTTTTACACTTTCAGCCAATCGGCTGCGTCTTCAATTTTTCGTTAATAATACGTATACTCTACTTTCAAGAAAGTACTTTCACGTGTAAATCCCAGGTAAATGTATAACCTTAGTGCCACTAAGTGCACCACATGGTCTGGCCAGACCACGATTAAAAACCCCCAGCCAAATAAGTAAACTAAACCCACTTTGTACTTATTTTGCGTTAATTTAAAATAAATCAGTCTTTTTTAATGTAATTGTAAAACATTGAAATTATTCTGTTAAACAATCACTGCTTATATACGTTTTTGTCTCTCTACCATGTTGAAGGCACATAGCTTTGTTGCAGTTACCGCAGAGAAAACGAGTTTTTCTCTGAGCTTTAATTTTGGTTTTATAAATAACGCACAACGGACGGTAATAAGTTGAGCTTGACGGGTACGGTACGGCTTGTACATGCTCGGATTGCGAGTTAGTATTTGGTTCCTGTGGTCCAGCCAGACCATGAGGTGCACTTAGCGAACTTTTTCTTGAGGGAGGGTTTTTGTGCCCTAAATGTGATCCAAATGATTCCAAATTTGCTTTTTTCGATTCAGGACAACCTACTGGTAGAATTCATAGCCTTCGTTTCTTAAAACTTTTGCTTCAAAAAAAGATATTGCATATGAAAATCAAATATGGTCTGGCCAGACCATGTAGGACGTCAAATGGTTAAAGATAATTGACCCATTTGAAAAAATGGCCTTAGTGTTTCAATGAATATCAACTTTTCTGCATATCAGACGATGTTGGAAAAGTTTCAAACTTGTGGTTTCACAAAGATGGAGCCCGAGCACATGCACCAAAATATACATATTATGCTTCAATGTCTTTGTTCGGATATGTTCGGTGAACGCATTTTTCTCCCACAAGCGAATTTAACTGTCCTCCCCAACAACAGCTCTATTGAGTTATCTTTGGGTGGATATTTAAAAGAAAGAGTGTATGATTACAAGTCACAATTGAAGTAATGGAAAATATGTTAAAAATAGCGAAGCAGCAAATGGCCACCTTTTACTAAATAGAACTTTTCAAAAGAACTTTCCAAGTGTAGCTGTATTAAAAAATAAATAATAATCGCATAAATAAAAAAGTTATGACAACCATTTATTCAAACGAAAAGAAATACTCTATTGCAATACTCAGTAGGATTTTTCAAGCTTTTCCTGAAATTGAGAAAACTGCATAAAGTATTGTGTTTTATTTCTATTTTTACGACAATTGTCATCTTCCTGAATATTATTTCTTTGTCAATTTAGCAATAATTTTAAGTATAGTTGTTTTTTCTCACCTTAAGCATATAGTTTATTTATATTTAAAACAAACTTGTGCAAATGTTTTATGTACATTAGATTCTCAAACTTAATTGGCGGATGTTATATAAAAGTAAATTGTAAAGTCATCTAGCATTTCTTTACATTAATGTTTTAATGAAACGAACAATATTGATATTAGTAACACACAACTGTCATAACATTGGCATCTCATAATGGAAAATACAGCTTTTGACAGCTGCCTTTAAAACTCCTCAATAAAGAGAAATTGAATTCTGGCGCCAGCAGTTTATTTGCTATAAAATACAAATAAAAGTGTTTTGTTAGATACACATTAGCGTAATGCAATTAGTGAAATAAGTTTTGTATTATATATATATTAATAATCTATTTTCGAATAGTTGTACTTTAAGTTTTGATGAAAACGAATTTTTTTTTTTTAAATTTTGAATAAAAAAAAGCGACGTTTTTTTAAGGAAGACTTTATTAGTAGTGTGGCAAGCAAATAATATTTAAAACTCGAATCTATTTTAAAAGACGCGTGCCAAAAGAGTACTCAGCATACAACTGAATACTATATCGTCAGAAAACTTAAAGAGCTGCTTCAGAAAAACTCATTTTTTTGACTTAATATGTTTGGAATTGAGCTGTCAATATGACTACACAAATACGTTCATACGCGACTAAGACGAAGACTTCTTAGCTTGATTTTTTTTAGGTATGGTCAAGCGTGGTATAAGATCGTTAAGCGGCTTAGCAAGTCCAAAAGAAATGTACCATCTTAGATTATTTAAAAAATCCTAGCATTTTTTAGTTCTTGTGATATTTTTAATATTTTCCATTTTTATAATGTTTAATGCAAATATAAAAAAACCAATATTAAATTTAATCTAAAAAGTGTTACAATGTAAATGCTCATTAATGTTTCACTGAAATAAAAATCAAAAAAGAAGAAAATTTGGCCTGGAACAACACGCAAAAAAAAAAAGAAAGCACAAAAGAGTTACGGGCATAACTAACAACATTCCTATCTCTTTCTAAAGAATTTGTTTCAATGTTCAGCGGAGGCGGCATTAAGTTTATGTGCTGTGCATAGTTCGATTGCACTTGTCGAGTATCTGACAAACATTTATTTAAGGTAATTTGACAGATCGTCGTTTAACCTGAAAGACAATATGCGGCATATTATAAAAATTTTTTACTTTATTGAAGATCTGTATATTTATTTCATATCAATTTTTTTATTCTTATTCTATTATTCTAGCATTTTTTAGCATTTTTTTTAACAAAATCTAGCATTTTTTCCTCAATAGGTTCTGGCAGCACTGGTATGTAAGTACATTTTTTTTCTTTCTTATAATTAAAATAGTAAAAACAAATTTTTAAGCGTTTTAGTACAATAAGTGTCAAAAATGTACAATTTTCTATTGAATTTTAAAAATAAATTTATTATGCCTGCGCATACACTTGTTGTTTTTAAATACAACCCGATATGTATGCTACATTTTTTAATCATTTCGCCTTGAAAATTAATAAAAATGTGTAGCAGGCGTATACTTGTTATTTAAGTTAGATGATATTGTATATTACGCATACATAATATGATTTAAAAAGTAAAATAATTGCGATTACAAAATTTTAAAAAAAAAGTATAAGTAAAAAAAATATGTAATCAAAAAAAAATAAATATACACACAATTAAAAAACGAAATTATAAACGTAAAAATAAATAATGTATGAAAATACTGATACATTTTTAACGAATAACAATTTTGTTGATTCGTTTAACAAATGTTTAAATTTTTAAATATTGTTACTTTAATTTAGAAAGGCGTATACAACAACAAACATTTTTTTTTTAAGTTTGAGTCATTAAACTTGATAAAAAAGAAAATATAAAAAAGCTTTTATTTTGTTTTTTAACTAAAAGAAATTAAGGAAAGTTCCAATAATTCTTATAGTTCTAAATACATCCATAAGCTGTTTTTATATGTTCTTTTTTAATAAGTTTAATATATCAAACTAAAAAAAATTTTATATGTAAGAAATACGTTTTCCTAATTAATGTAACAATTTTTTTTTTAATATTGATAAGCAGGGCAATTTTAAAATGGCACGAAAATTTTTTAAAAATTTGCTGGCAAAATGGCACGAAGAAGTATAAAAAATAACACGAAAAATGGCAAATCTGGCAAAAATTAACATGTTTTTATTTAAGAAACATTCACATATTTTATTAAGTTTTGATTGTATGTACGATAGCATGTTTCTTTAAATTGTTAAAATAAATAATCTCCTGTTATCGCATAAAACAGTTCAAAAAATGGAAAACATTCTTTCAGCATCGCAAGATGTAACAGGATATACATTTGAACGCTAATATTTCAGATGGAGAAAGGTTGTCAATAAATTCATCCATCTGAATCATTAAAATATAAGTAGTCTACTGGCAGACACCGCTAAGTTAAAAAAACAAAATTCTGAGAAAATCAATCAAAACATTTTTTTTATATAGAGAGTTTTGCAGAAGTATTGAATAATTAACCAGAAATTGCGCGTAACTAATGGAGTTTTGTACGAGATTGCTGATGGCTTATGGAGGCATTTTAAAAAACAAATAACATTACGGCTTTTACAGAATTTTTATTAATATTTTAACTAAGCGGTGTTTGCAAGTGGACTTCTTATATTTTAATGATTGAGACGGATGAATTTATTGACAACCTTTCTTCAGCTGAATTATCAAATATTCTCCAGTTACTCACATATACTATTTCTTATTTTAATTAATCTTGTAATCCGGTATTACGATCGAAAACTTTTTTTAAACTTTTCAACAAAATATTTTTTTCTGACATTTTGTAATATTTTCTTTAGCAACATTCTTAAAGCATTTCGAACAGATTCTGCCTCATTTTCGCTAAAATTTTTTTTAAGTCTCTTCTACGTTGCAAAAAAGGTATTTTTGCAAGCTTAACCAAAAATGGCTTTTTCACGAAATAATTGAAGAATTGGCAAAAAATGGCATATGCCATAAAAAACTTGCCCTGTTGACAAGTAAAGATGGGAAAAGAGTTAAAACCTAATTGGGAAATAGCCAGTAAAATTGGTAAGTTGGGTGAAAATTATATTACCCAAAAGGTGGGTATAAGCTTTGTTGTAAATTTTAAAACGTGTACTAAATAACCTTGATCTTGTTGTTCTATATATTTATTAGAAATAAGTTGACATTAGGTTGATGGTTTGACAGAACTCGAAGAAAGAAGACTAGATTAAGTAGAAATTTCATTTAAAATTGAAATTTCTCATTTCACCATAATTGATGGTTTTAAAGTTTATCTTAAGGGTCAAACATTTATTTACAAGGTTTCGTTTAAACGAGTGCAACGAGCACTCGATATTTAAGAAACGATAAAGACGAATTTAGCTTGTTTATTTATACAAGAGACTATGATCACTAACAATTTTGACACAAAGCAACCAGGAAGAAGTTTACAACATGAAATGAATTAAACATTTTTGATAATTTTATTCTTTACTGAACACGGGCCGAATTTACTAGTTTCGAGACCAACCTCATAATCAGAGTTCTTTGCCGTTCTACCGTTTGCACCACTGCGGCACCTGCCAGTCTATAGTCAAACATCGATCTTAAACCAATGGTAATGGTGAATTGAAATTTGCTGTAATTGATACCCCATTTCCAATTTCATTTACATGTTTTTTTCTGGTTCAAAAGGTAGAATGGCAAAGAATTCTGATGATGAGAATGTGGATGTTCTCAAAACTCATAAATTCGACCTGAGTTCAATTCCTTGTTCAGTCAAGAATAAAATTTTTAAAAGTTTTTAATTCATTTCGTGTTGTAAATTCCTTTCTTCACTAAAAATAATTTAATGAAAATTAAATTAAATGTACTTTAGTATAATTAAAATATTAAAAACATCAACTTTAATTTTTTTTTTAATTTTTCAAAATATTCCCTAACTTTAAAAACATTTTTCAGCAGTACGTTTTGCTTGGAACTACATAAAAAAGTAGTTAGCAAAAAATTCAAAATGCTTTACAAATTACATATATTATTGCATAGGTAACAGAAGAGAAAATACTTAAGTAGCAACATTGCTGTTAAATATTTATAGAAAAAATGAGAGTGATTGAAAACTGTTAAACAAAAGTAATTTCATTGAACAACGTCTTTGTGTTTAGGAGGTTAAACAAAATGTGTTTGCTAGAAGCATGAATAAAACAACAGCTTTTTTAGTAAGCTCAATTTTATTCGAACACAACTTAATAAGCTGTTTTCACAATACAAGTGATTAAACGTGTAGTAAAATTTATATGAAAAGCACACAGTTTTTTGAGTGTGTTTCATATAAATTTTTCTACACGTTCCATTATTTGTGTTGTGAAAACAGTACATAAGGGAATAAACATTTCAGTATATTTATGAGTGAAGTTGTTCCTGCAGCCTTTTATTGTGCAAGCGAGTATTTTGCCTATTTAGTTTTTTATTGTGTGTGCGTATAATAAGTTTAAACTTGTAAAAGTGTACCTACAATTGTTTATATTTTTTTTTTTTAATTTCTTTAAGCTGGTAATTTGTATAGTGTAAAAGTTATATCATGGCTATTTAATATAATTAAATGGTTGTAAGTAATATAATATGATTTCAAAGTTGTCATTCATTCTCTGCAGGAATATGCTGCGGAACAGGCAAAAAGGTGAGAACTTAAACCTCTCTATAATAAAATTCCCACGTGAACTTTCAAAACCCAGACATTTTTTTTGGTCTCCTCTATTAAATAATAAATCTATTATCCCCATTATTTTTGAAAATATTCTAAATTATTGTAGAATGAAATTAGTTTTTCTCTTAATTTTTTCATTATTTTGTTTAAGCTACTCATCAAAGTTAAAATGCCTAAAGCATATATTTTCTTAGCTCTAAAACAATTTCTGTGGACAAACCATGTAACCATGAGCAAGTAAAATTTATGTTTTCAAACAAACTTTTAACTATTTAAATAAACTTTCACCCAACACTGAAATGTAATTTTTAACTTTGATAACCATGAAATATATTTTTTTTTTTTGTTTTTCAGTTAGAAAATTATTGTAGGCTTTTTTGAAATATTTAACATTAGAGCAGTTTTAGAAAAAAGTTTCTAAAATATTTTACTTATTTATATGAATGAGCTTTATACACAAATTAAAACTTGTTACTGCCTTTTTATGTACAAAAAATTTAATTCAGCTTTGTATGTAGATGGTGGAAATAAATTTGAAAAACGCAAAGATTTAAAACCAAAAAAAAAAAAATTGTCTTGTATCTTTAAATATTGAATTGTATCAGATATTCTTCTAATTTCAAGATTTTATTACTTTTAATACAAAGGGAATTTACAGTGAGTATGTGAAAATTTGAATGTGGCAACATTGTGACTTTTTCATTGACTTCAGAGAATTTTCAGTGTGAGCGGCAACGTTTTAGTCATGAGGCCAGACCTTTATAAATTATAAATGTTAATATAATATTTTTAACACACAGGTAGAGACTTGAAATTTCAGATACCCTTCTAGAATTTAGTAAACTATAAACAACTGAAAAAAGATATCCTGGAAAGGATATATAAGGCAATTTATTCGAATATTTTACTGCACACATATATAATTTCAAACGAAGATGCCTTCTTTAAACTTTTGCCTTATTTTAACTTTCTTTCGTGCTGTTTTTAATTATTTTTTATTCAATTATCTATAACTTATTTAAATTTATTTAACACACAAACAAGTTACTCCACCTAGTCCTCAATTTAAAAAAAAAAAAAAAATAAACACAGTAACTAGTAACTCTCGTTCAGATCCTGATTTTTACATGTGAAAAAAGGAGGCTAATGACTTAGAACATAATAAATCTGAAAAACAAAAAAAGTTACTTTGGACTTCGAGAAGAATTTTTCACAAAAAGGACGGAAAAACAGAAGTTAGGAGGAACATTTACCAAAGATTAAATACAATTTGATTTAAAAATTGATGTTTGACTATTGACTGCCAGCAGTCGTCAATGGCTTTGAGATTGAGTGGTTACAATTGAAACATGTTAGGGAAACCTGTCCATGAAAGCGTGGGTTCGAGCCCCGATGCAGTCAGGATTGAAAAGTTATCAATAAATTCCTTTCTTCATAAAAATAATTTTATGAAAATTTAAAAAAATAAAACTCATTTCAGGAGTTTGATTTAAACCGACATTTAATTTAACTTATTTTTTGTACATTAACACCCAAAGCTTGTCGCTGGTCAGATCACTACAATTTGTAAAGCAGTGTTATCTAATCAGCTTGCACTGCAATTATACTAATTGTCATTAAAAAAAAGAAGAAAAACAAAATGAGTGTTATCTTAGACGTAATAAGAACATTTAAAAAAAAAATTTTTTTAAGAAACGCTTTTCTGAAAAAGAACATTTTTAAAAAATTTTTGTATATTTATCTGTTTTTTATACATTTTTCTTTTTAAAAAACTTTTTTATTTTATTTAAAAAATGCAACACAGACTTTCTATGGCGAAAGTCTGCACCGACCTTTATGGGGTATATCATAAAAAACTTGGTGGCAACGTCAATAAATAATTTTTTTTTATATTTTTTAGCTTGTTTTACAAAACTTATAAAAAATTTTAAAAATTAAGTAAAATTGCTTATACAATTTGAAATAATCTTCAGGATGTTCATAAAATTAAACATACATACATACTAAAAATATTTAAAAAAAATTTTATTTTTATTTAAATATTGTAGCAAAACACAAACTTCAAGCACCCCAATCATAAGCTTAAAAAAATTAAGCAAAAATTAGTATTTTTAAGCATTCACTCGTTTTTATTCACACATTTTTTGAGTCAACACTGGAAGAACTAGTTTCTACTAGTCAGTATAACGTACTAGCTTTAACTGAAATTTTTATTCACCTCAAAGCTAGTTTTACCTTCAAAATTTCAAGTATTAGCTATAGCTATCTTTTTATTCACGCAGCTCATTATGTGGTCTTAGCTGAATACTTAAAAACTTTCATACGGAATTACAAACTTTGTATACCCTCATTCACCACTAGTGTTGGGGGATATAAAACTCGCATAAAAACGGACAGGTTAAAAAATATACCTTATAATTTTTATATAAAAAACATTTGAGACCAGTTCGGTCGTCCTAGCGTTTATGGTATGGGAGCTATTGATCTAAGTAATTTTACAAAGGTAAAAGTTCCCAAGTTTTGAGAAGAACAGAAAACTATCTTGTTATGTTGGTATTTATATCAAATTTGTTGGTCCATACTTTTTTGGTAGAAATTTTAATCATATTACCAAAATTTATTGGAATTGGCTGCAAAAAGCGCTATCTTTGGATCACAAAAAAAGGTGACCTCCGACTAGCGATTGACTTTCCCACAAACAACAAATGGATGGTTGGGCTTTTTGCTTTTACAATTTTTTTTTAATTTACGTTTGGTATTCCAAAAAAATTGGTATCAAGTCAAAATTTTGCTATAGAATGGGTCTCATTCGTTCACATTCGCATAAAAAGAGTTATTTTAAAAGAATAAAATTTAAACAAGTCCTTAAAGACCCTATTTAATTAAAGAAAAAAAGAAAGACAACATATTTTAGTTTGCCCTATACGATAGTATCTGCAACTTTTAAAATATTTGAAAAAATTCGGTAAAAAATTAGGCCTAATATTTTAAAAGAATTACCTTCGTACGATAAAGTATATAGTTTTTTTAATCATCAATTTTGTATTGCTTATAACTCAAAACGTATGTATGGAAAGATATTGTATAGCAGCATGTGTACCCTTGATCTAATTGAGTTCTGAAAGAACATATCCTTTTTTAAATCGGAAAATAGACGGAAGATAAACTGCTCGCCTCCCTAAAAACGCTAATTTATTTCCAGTATATGTCTATTCCGTTCCACTGTTAGCTGTCCTGTTTTAACACAAAAACTAAAAGGACGTGTTAGAAGAAAAAGCTGTTAAACTTACTGTTGCTTATTTGTTTCATGAAAGTCAAAAGAACAAGTAAACATGTTTTTTGTTCTCAAGTTGAATTCAATAAGACAAATAATATCTTAAATACAAATAAAAGTTTTTAAAAAAATTATTTGTAACAGTTCACAGATAAAGTTTCTAAGGAGCACCACATGTACGATGAAGATAATGTACAACACAAAAATAATAGACTAAACCAAACCAACTTTCTTATTGTTTGCAAAAATACACTTGTTTAATAAAAACTTTGTAAAATAAAAATATCAATGCTATAAGAAATTTTTTAAGCGATGAATTTTGAAAGTATTAGATACGCTGTTGTTTGGCATTTAAAAAATTTGCTTTTGAAAATGAAACAAGAACTCGTAACAATGTCTTTCTAAAGCTAAGCCAAATGATGTAGAGTCAGGAACTTTAATAATATTTTTATCAAATTTCATATGTCAGAATAACAACTTGCGAAAACAATTGTGATGGTTGTTAGATCGTTTTTGTTAATAATGTAAAAAAAATGCAAAGGATCTCTTTCTTGTGTGCATTTCCAGCGAAAAGTCTACCTTTTGTAACGTTACACCAGAAAGCATTTAAGCTTGTATTTTGGCCCCATGTTGTTCAAATGTTATTCTTTTTAAATTGGCGTTACGGTACAAAAAGAAGACTTTTCGCCGAAAATGTAAGAAAAATATAAGAAACTTTTTCAACCAAAAAAAAAAAAAAAAAAAATAACAACTTAATTCTTTGTGTTTATAAGTTCGAGCTGAATCGTTAAGAAGTCTTAAAGGTTAAAGTATTTAAAAGCCTGGCAAAATAAGAACTTTTTAATGTGTTAAAATGTTCACCCTAGATGCATGTGCTCCTTCTTGTTATCGAAATGAAACAATTTGTTCATCTTGATGACATCTTGAAAGAATAATTGATTGATTTAATGAAACGCAAACACTCATGCAGACAAAAGATTTCCAAAGAAAGAGAGGACTATGCTCTTAAAAAAAATTTTATGCTTTGAACAAATTCAACACAAAAACTGATTCATTCGAGCATTTTTTTAAAACGTGTTCAAAAGACTCTCACTCATTCCAACGTAGTGATATCAAGCACGAACCTGATTTTATTCTTTTTTTTTTTTTTTTTAAATTTCCTAAGCCAATCCCGCTAAGTTCTATGCTTGTCTGCAGGAAAGAAACCAGAGTCTCTGGCGGGAATCGAACCCGCAACCTCGGCGCTGATAGACTAGCTCGCTACCAGCTAGCCTACCGAGGCACTTTCAACACTCTACTAATCTATTCGAACCTGTAAATAAAAATGCACAAATAAAATGATTACTAAACGATTTGAATTTTACTCAGCCTTGAACTTTGTTGCATGATTAGAATTGATTAAAACTTAAGACTAGAAAAATCAAGCAACAAATTGATTTTTGCAGTTCTCTGATATGGACTCTGATAATACTTCAAACATATTTCAAGAAGCGGAACAAAGATACCAGTACTTGCAACTAAATCGGATTGGTTAGCCGCGAATGAAATAAATTGATTCATTCGAGCATCAAATGAAATACGATGCAAAGGCGTAATAAACTGCTTATACTTCTGATTAAAAGGGATAATTGGTGAACGTACTTTAGTGAATCATGTGAAAAACACTATTTATTTTTTTATCAATTGGCGGGATAGATAATAAGCATACCCAATGGATGGAACAGTAATAATTAGTGTCGGAAACAGTAGGATAGCCTGATAAAATTTGTATATCAAATAAACGGTGCAAATGCTTCCTAGAAATTTGCACTGATATGCCTTCTGATTAGCATTCATATTAAAATACTTTATTTCTATTGAGTTCTTTATCAATATTTTGCAGGAATAGCTTAAAGGAATTTTGTCCACCTATGGTAACGAATTCTAATAAAAATTATGTACACATATTGCATTTGATCATAAAGAGGGTATTAACTGAAAATTTTTATTTTTTCACTTTTTGGAAATAAATCGACACGTAATATTTATATCTACTAGAGTTGTCAATTATTCGCCTTTCAACTTTGTTCGAATCTATATATATAAAAGAGTTGCGTGAGTGACTGAATGACTGACTCATTCATCATCACCCAGCCCAAACCGCTGACCCTAGAAACTTGAAATTTGGACTAGCGATTGGTCACTCCCCAAATCGATCCACTAAAACGGGATTTTTCGAAATTCGAATGTTTAGGGGGCAAAAAAAGGTAAAAACGGGAAAATTCGGTAACCTTATATCTCCAAAACTAAAAGAGATGCAAAATAAATGTAATACTTATCGTTGTTTTTTAGAAAAATAAGCGTACAGGTGTCTGGTACTTTTTTGAAATTCGGCCCTTTTAGGGAGTAAAGGGGTAAAATCGGAATTTTAGTACTTTTTTGCCACCCTATCTATCTTTTAAACCTATAAACATAGAAACAAAGTTAATACCACATTTGAAAATTATCAAAAAAATACGAATACGAATTTGGTACTTTTTCGAAATTCGAACATTTAAGGGGTGAAAATCGTAACTATTTTTGGTACTTTTTTTACAAAACATTTTTCTCCATTCATTGACATATTCGTGCTAAATTATCGGCTGCCACTACAATATTGAAATTTTTGACACTTTAAGGTCCAATTAGACGTGACATAACCATAACAAAACTGTATTACCATAACCACTATATAACCAAAATGACATAAACATACCATACAAACCAATTCAGTTTTGGTTTCTAAATTCACCGTTACGGCTGTGGCATTATGGTTATGTCACGTCTAATTTGAGCTTTAATGGGGGAAAAATATAGTATCCAAAAAAGGAAAACGGGAAATTTGATATTATAATTTGATAATATTCTTTAGCTTTTTGGTTCTACTAAAGTAGTGGGTTAAGTGCTAAAATTTAAACAAGTTTAAACCTAGAAAAATAAACTTTGGCATAAAAATATGTCCACGAAGAAAAGAGAGACGCTAACGAAGTAGCGGGTATATGCTAGTAATTCATATAAATGTTTTTGTTCGTTCGATCAAACGATTAACTATAAAAAATTATTCCATTAATTGATGAGGAAAACGAAAAAAAGAAAAGATAAACTCACTGTTTATTGTTGTTGTTTTTGTTTAAGCTTTGATATTGTTACAAGTAAAACTGTGGCTTATAATTCTTATTCGCTTAACAGTTTTATTTGTGTAATATCTTTAGTTTTTCTAAAATCTTTGAATGAAGTTTCCTGATGATCTGGCCTAAGCAACCAGTGAAATGCGCTTAGGAATAGCTTATCCCTTCAACAATAAATTTCAGTTTATCAATAGTATGAAATGGGAATGTAGCGCATTTAAACGAAACCTTGTTAATTTAATTTTGAGTCCCAAAAAAAAGAACTTTGAAACAAATAATATTTTTACAAAAAAAATTACATATTTTAAATATGTAGAATTTATTATTTATTAAAAAAAGCCCTATGAAAAGCTCCATCTAAATTATATTCTTCATATACATAAATTGAAGAAAAGGTTCCACAACTGCCTAGGAGTCACTTATAGGGGAATAAAATGTATGACGGACCTCCATTAGTTTTTCGTCTCAAATCTTACTTACAAATACAAATATTGCGTTTTATGAAATTCTTAGATTTAATCAACAATTTTCGGCTTTTGTGAAAAGTTGTAAACATATTTTAATCATCTATGGACTGTTTTGTTTGCAATTTCATTTTTTATATGTCGGGAAAATATTAGCAGCCTAGCTGCATTTTCAATTTTTTAAGATTTTTTAAGAAACAAAAATTTCGAAATTTTGATAAACAAATTATTTTTTTCCCGAAATTTTGTTTCTTAAACGACTGCGCGTATTTTTTTAAGGGAATTTTATTGCGGAATTTCGGTTTTTGTGGTTTTTTCAAAAAGCTAAAGCCTTTTTGAGTTACGCGAACATATGTTGTGCAACCTCCTCCATTTTCGAAATAACGCTATGTCTCAAAAACCAGAGGTAACCTAAAAAAACGGCTACCACCACTAGCTACAGCGTACCCGTGTAAGGTTAAAACTCCAAGCGCCCAGCTTATCTCAAGAAAAGTGTCAATTTCTAGCACAGTGTAATTAATATTGTGTTTTTTTGTTGAACTGTTTATGGATTTAAATCCAAGTTTTGATATTTTAATTAGGCTAAAGTTCATCAAATTATGACTGCAGCGGGAATCGAACCCAAGCTTTCACGGACAGGTTTCCCTAACATGTCCCGATAGCAACCACTCAATCTTCTTAGAGGGGTTTGTCGTTTAACACTCAACGCTATTGACGACGGCTGGCAGTCAGTAGTCAAAAATTTATCTTTAAACCAAATTGTATTTAACCCTTGGTAGATCGAAATCTGCTTTGAATGATTATCTATTTTAATCGATTAACATGTTCTTCCTTACTTGGTGGCCACACGATCAAGTTTTGCCTTTCAATTCGATTCAGTTTGCAATACACTCTCACTTCTTTACTAACGACCACGAGATGGCTTTCAATTTCACCTTTCCATTTGTTTGGCAATATTACTTTCAATCTAACAGCTGATTCCATGCTTGTCTTTATAAATTGTTTTCTCGATGAAATCTTGAAAGTAAATTGCTTACAAATTGAGTGCAGCCTACGTCACAGCTTTCAATTTATGTAAATTTTGACAATCAGTATATGTAAAAGACTATCAAGAACAACTTGATCGTGCGGCCGCAGGGTAACTTATGTTTTTTCGTACTTTTTGTCAAGAATTCTTCTTGAATTCCAAAGTACATTAAAAAAAAAAAAAAATTGTTCGATTAAGCGACATTATTTAATCGATTAATTCGTAAATGGAAATTTTTTTTTTTTAATTATTCGAACCAGAGTTTGTTTTTGTTTGATCGATTTATCGAATTATTTTTAATCGGTTGACAGCTCTAATATCTACCCACTGTTAAAATATCGTGCTCTTTTATGTACCTCTTGGTAGTTAAACGGTTGGTGTTAGCAATCGTATTCAAATGCCTTTAATATTAAATTAAAAATTGTTTTACTTCTGCTAAAAATCTTTGAGTTTACAGTGAATACCATTTTTATAATTAAGTGTGATATGTAGCTATATTCCATAGAGACTTACTTATTAATTCAACGATTTGATTTCAAAGTGCAACAATATTAGTGTAAAGTTATTCAAAGACTCAGCAAAATGTAGGTTTCGTTCAAGAAACAAATACAAAACAATTTGTTGACAGCTATGTTGCCTCTGTAGTGGGCGGAGAAGAAAAGAAAAAAGTGATTTAAAAGTCTATACATCATGCAAATGCCAACTTTTTTATACTTTTATTTTCTTTTTCTTACTTAAATATGAATTTCTGTCTTACTAAGACAACATGTTAAAAAATAAGTTTTAAATAAATTTCGTAATGCACATATCACCGTTCGCAAATTATTGTGTTCTATAATATAGACAAAAGCTATAATAAAGAACAAAATACATCCTAAACGACGATGTGTGGTCTTTGTTCCACCTCAGGTGCCTTAAATATAAAATTTACTTGAATTGTTAAAACTTTTTCTTTTGATTAGTATGTCTCGATATACACCATACTTGTAACATACTATAGTTAATCTATAACATTTAAGAGATTTAAAAATGTATAAGACTTATCAAGTCTTTAAAACCACAATCCATATCTTTCTTTACGAAAAATCACTAGCCTCAAGTATTCATTAGAACAAAAGTTCTCAACATTGCTGCATTGTATTACGTGAGAAGTTTCATGAAAAAGGTTTTTATTTCCAAGAATAAAAGTACTGTATTGGGCTGTACCGAATCTTATATACCCTTCACCATTGTATTAAAAAGCCAAATGTACTTTAGCTGATATGTGTCAAAATCCTTATTACGGCAATAAATTTGTATGGGTGATAAGTGAAATAATAGGTAGATTCGTCAATCTCTCTAAGACTATGTTATCGTACAAAACACATGTTACAGGTACACTGCGAGCAAATCGTTAAGGTAATCCTAAAGCTGTTACTAGTGTAAAACTTTCTAAAGGGGAGTACATATGGCGTCGTCAAGGCCAAGTGTATGTATCCAAATGGCGTGATAAGCGCGAAGTACTGTGCATAACAACTGCAAACCACCCGGAACTCGTTGAAGCTACAACAAAATGAGGACGTGATGTTTTAAAAGCAAAAGAGATCATCACTTATAATAACTATACATATGTCAGGAAATTTAATAAATAAATTAAATTAAATTAAAATGGATCAAATGACATCCTACTATTCGTCACCGCGAAAAACTATTCGCTGGTATAAAAAACTTATATTCCACTTTTTGGATGTCGCAGTCTATTTTTCAAATAAAAAGCGACTCAAAAATGTAATTCATAGATTTAAGAAACATACTAATCAAATCTTTAATACCATTGCCGGAATCCATACAATCAGGAAAAGAATTAGTATCAATGGGTCCACTACATGCACAGAAAAAATTTTTTAGGCCAGTAAAAGAATTAATCAAAAATAAAATCAGTTTTAGTTAAATATTTAATAAGGTGAATTAAACTTTTTAATCAAGTGTATAAAATGTTTAATTGACAATATTTCAATTAAAAGTTTAATTCACTTGATTAAAAGTTTAATTCACCTGATTAATTATTTTATAAAAACTGATTTTATTTTTGATTAATTCTTTTACTGGCCAAAAAAATTTTTTCTGTGTGGAGGAAATAAGAGGTCTTCTATAACACATGCTAATGACATGCAAAACCCACATTACATCGAGAAAATACCTCTGGCAACTGATAACAGAAAGAGAAAGACAATTTATTTAAGGTGTAACCAGTGCCAAAAAGCGAAGGTCCGTAAGGAAACATCATATAGGTGCAAAAATTTTCCCAACAAACCTGCTCTTTGCCCTGGAAAATGTTTTGAAGATAACCATTCATGTTGAGATTAATTAAATTATTTATTTTGAAGTTAACTTTTTCTTTTTTTTACAAACGTCCTTATTTTGAATCCTAAATAAATGAATTATTTGTTATTTTGCCTGAAAATTGTTAATTACCATAATTTTAATCAATAAATAGTTTTTTAACCTTCAACTACGATGTATTTAAATTCTGGCGGCATTTCCCGCTAGCTTACATCATATAAATTTTAAATAACCTAGTAGGACATGACGGTTAAGGCCGTCAAGACGGGTCATCCCGTCATGTCCTGTGATAGCAATTTGTAGTTGTGGCTAGGACATGATGGCAATTACCGCCAGATTAAATAATTCAAAAACTGCATGTGATATATTTGTATTCTAAATTCTAATTATTTTACTCAAATCATCCCGGATTAATTATATTCAGTAAATCCGAAGATACAGTCTGTGCCCCACAATGAGACAAAGCAAAAATGAACTGTCACATCAAAATCGAGATGATTATTCTACACTTTTAATTGCCTTGTTACAACTTAATCACTTCATTAATCACATAGAATCATCTGGACATGCCTCAAACTGAGTATAATGTAGAATCGGCTACCATGAACGTTCCTCTCACGTGTACAACCGACCACGATTTCTTCTTAGTGTTTTTATTTCGTCCTTAAATAATGCATAAATTTTCCCAATTTCATCATTATCTAATATGTTTAAAATAATCTTCTGATAACTTTATTAAAGTATTTTTTTTTTATCAATTTTTAATACTTTAAAGAAATCTTAATCATCTCAAATGTAATGTGAACGGCTTTGATTAACTTAATTAAACATTTTGGCTTAACACCACAAGTGTGAACATAGTATAAGTTATCAATCGACATCGTGGGCCAGTCTGTACAGGTTTATTGGTAAAAGTGAGGATACAAGTTTGAGGCAGTCGTGGGATGTATTGCAAACAAATAACACCCGCAAACTAACCAACAAACTTACACACGAAAGATGCCAATCATGAGGATTTTGGTCATGAGGACTAAAAATAACAAATGGATTAGCAAATTTAAATTTTCTGTATAGCCTTTATACTTGTGGTGAAGGGTATAATGAAACAGTCAACGAATATTTTTTCAGAAATCGCACAGTAATGTTGTAATGGTAACTTTACAGTTGGCCGAAGATATAAGGGAACATAAAGAGTTGTAGTAATGAATGTTGAATTTACGCACTGACTTTGCAAAATTAGAAACCTACGTACGAAACAGAGTATATTAGATAAAGATAATATTGGATTAAAGCTGGTGCTGCACAGGGAATTTTTCTTCGACCTACTTTCCCCTTAACTCTTGTGTTTATGAGAAGGTCCCTGGAGCTCTTTCTGATTTTCTATCTTTCACCACTCCTTTATGTTTTGTTTTCATCCGATGTGTCTTTATGCGATAAGCTGACCATTTCTATATTTGCATATAATTCAGGTAATCTTAGTTCGCATTCTAAGAACTGCAAGAAGTCTCTTGTCAAATAAATAGTTCAAACAGAACTGCGTCGAAACCATATTTTCCATACTATTTGACATATAAAATTTACCGTAGAAAGCCATCGTGAAATGTCTATTTAAATTTTAAAACTTTTTTTCTTATGCTCTCCCATAAAAACACTCACTCTTTCAACAATTCTACCTTCTAGAATTCTAGAATTTGGAGTTACTACCGACGATTTAATTATGGGCTTGGGATTTTTTGCCGGAAATTGTAGACTTAAGGCTTAACTATAATATGTTTTTGTTGGCTTAAGCAGCTGTGCGAATACATGTAAATCATATGTGTCTTACTATATTGTACTTAAGAAACTTTTTGTTAAGTTATATGAATCTGTCATATGCTTAAAGAAATTGCGAAACTGATTGCACTTTCCGTACGGACGCAAATGTTTTTTTGATTTTGTTTTTTTTTGTGTTTTTGAATGCATCTAAGAGACGTAGTTAGAAAATTGGCAAATTCGAGTGTTAGTGAGGTAAAAGTAAGCTCAATATGTTTTTACTCAGGAGAAGAAATAGTGTTAAAGTACCCCAGGCGTATTTTGTTCTATACCTGAATATACATCTGGGAAGACAGATGACTTGGTGTCGACATACATATAGAAACCAAGAGACTTTACTTAAACTTAAAAGTCAATGGACTTTGCTGGTAAATTGGTGACAAATATAAACCTTGCCTGTATAAAACCGATTTGGTTATAATGTATTTAATTATGGAATGGCTAACAAATTCAGTATAGAGCTCATATAGGAGGCACAATCGAAAAGAACCATAACCGGAGCGCCGTGATATCTATTTTTAATTTTAAGATTATTGTTACTAATTGTCAAGCCTACATAAGCAAGATTCAGTAAATAAATATTGAAGTATAACATAAAATAATAAGATTTAAAAATTTGTAAATTTAAAAAAAACTATCTGCTGCATGATTTCAAGCTGATTCGAATGGATAGGTACGATATTTTAAGCATTGTGCAACTTTGTGCAAAATATCCCTTCTCATACTGCACGTACCAAATCAAATCCATCAAATGAATGTCTGTCAGAGAAAAGCTAAGAATTATGAAATGTTAAAGCATGTACCTTTCACCGTACTGATGAATGTTCTCGTATGGTTTTGCATGTGTGGGTAGAATTTTGAAATTTTTTGTGGTAATTGGAACATGAACAAGCAAAGATGACTATCGGTAAAATGTATGATGTCAGCAGCAATGAAAAGTGGTAATTTTCTTTTTGTAGTATTTTACAGCAGATACGGAGCAACGAATAATTTCGATTAAACAAATCCAGGAAAACCGGACAATACAAATTTAAAAATCGATTAATTTAATGTTTAATTTTAAATTTATGCAATGTGGATTTTGATATTATTATGCCCATATTAAATGAGCTAGAAGAACTAGAATAATATATACACTCAAAAGAAAATTCAAATCATTCCGAAGAGGTATTAATGGTACGGTGAGTACGGATTTTCTTGAATCAAGTAGAGAAAGATTGATTGAAGTACGGATTTTCAATCGCGAAATACTTAAGCCGAAAATTGGATTAATTTGAGTAAAACTAAGATTGAATCATTTTCAAAATGCTCTTCATTTAAGAATTATAAAGTTGATTCAAACTCGAATTCGCATTTGAAATAAACCAAGAGTTAAATTAGAAGGAGAATTTTATTATGATTGATTTACTTGCCCGTATAACACTTTAAAGAATTTTAATTATAAAACACTAGCATCATTCTCAATATGGTTTTTACTTTGAAAACTTATTGTATAACAATGAAAATATAAACTAAATGAGAAGCAAGAATTCTTAATTTTACTTTTTAAACATGAAAGTAATGTGTGTCTTGTTCTGTTGTTTCTGATACAACAAGCAAATCATTTTAACTACTTGTGTGGTGTTGTTGTAGTGTCTGCAACCGACTTTGATAAGTTAAATAAGATTAAAACGCTCGCTTTGTAATTTTACTCTCTTTTTTTACTTGGTTTAAGAATTTTCTACTTATTTTAAGAAATTACGGGATTGATTTTTTTAAAGAATACCTATTAAGGATTGTTTTAAGTAGGGTTTAAAAGCACCCACCAGCTGGATGCTTTTTATTTTTGCTTTTGCCACTGCTATTGAAATTTTTTATTTTTTTCCAATAGCCAATGTTTTGTTTTTCGTTTGTGCAAAAAAGCAAATCTCCTATTTTGCATATTTTTATTTTTTGACAATTGCTTTTTTGCCAGCCAGCGACAAAAATGGACAACCACCTAAAAAGCTAAAGCTAAAAAAAATTATTTCGCCTTTTGCTTTTTTACTTTTTCCTAAAAGAAGAGCTAGTTAAAAAAGACAAACAAAAAAAAAATCTAAAATTCAAAGAACAAAAATTCTTCTCTGGATGGTAATAACAAAAAGCCGTTTCAATAAAATGAAAAGAAGCTGAAGTGTGTGCTAAAAGCAGTCTGAGCAGAGCTATTAGCTCTGCAAAAAGTCAGATTACAACGATAAAATACTGATCAGTGTACAAGCAACATGGTTCTTTTCAAGGTGGTGAGGAAAAATAAATTTTTGCCTTTCTTCAGTGATGTTGTAGTAATGTTGTTGTTGCTCGACAGTTTGCATGACTACAGCACGAAATTTGTGTGTGTGTGTATTTTGTTTTTCTAAAATATTTTTATTACTTTTCATACAAATACCGCTTGTAAAAGGCAAAGCACCCAAATTGTGACGTTGATTTGATTCTTTTATTGTGTAGAAAACAATAACAAATTCTTGCTGTGTTTGTTTTGCATAAAAAATATCACTTGTCGTCGTCGAGTATTTTTTCGCAATCATGTGCCTTTCAGCAACCTTTTGCGCTGCTTTTATCTCCTATTTTGCGGCTATTAGCATGCATTGGTTTTTGATTTGGCGGCTGTTTGACAGAAGCTGTTTGTTTCATTATTTTTCCTACAACATAAAAGTGATTGACGTTGCTTTTTGAATTCCATCAAATAAGAAATTTTTGCTATTGTTAAAAAAGCAATAGTTGGAAAAATCCAGTGTCCATTAAAAGGTTACTTTTCAAAAACAGTGTGTTTATTTTGCTGCTGCTTTTGAAAAGTGTAGGCTTTTTCAGCAGTGGAACTTGCCGGCTTTTTATTTTTGATTTTTTTTTTAATAGGAAAAAGGCAAAATTTGGCTGCTTTTGCTAATATGGCGATAGCATTTTAAACCCTGGTTTTAAGTACGTTTTAGTATAAGTCATACTTGAATTTTTGAGTACGACTCGTACTTAAAGTAAGTACAAAAAACTTAATTTATCTCGAGTGATTTTCTTTTTGTTTAATAATTGTTAACGTAATCATAAACGGATTTTATTAAACAAATGGCATTTTGCGATCTCCTGGGTCCAAGTTTAGGCTTTTAAGCCAACGTTAAAAGTTGCATTTTCATACAAAATTATGGGAAAGCTTAAAAAATATAATTTTTCAGAGTATTTCAAAAAGGAAATTTTTACTCCTTATTCCGATTTTTCATATTTTCAAGCTTTACCAATTTATGAGCATAACATAACTTAGTGCCACTAGATCGATGAAACTTGGCTGAAATATAATATGTAAATACAAAAATCATGTGTGGCTGGCAGAACAACCCATTTTAGCTACTCACTTCACTTCATTTGCCAGGCATATCACCACAGCTTCTTTGACTAAAAGTTAGATCTCTGGTTATCTCTTCGGAATTTGAACCCAGGACGGCTGTGCCGTTGTACGCGATGGGTCATTAAAAATTTGATGAAAACTGTTTCGAAGCCACAATTTCAATGGTAAATTTTAGAAAAAATTTTGCTGACACGAATTTCAATGATTGTCACAGATTTACCAATTGAATTCAAACGCGTTCCATGTTGCATTTGATTGCATTGGCAATGACAATCCCAATCCCAAGGTCAAACGATGTCTGATTGCGGCTTAGATTTGCGCACACCACACAGAAAAAAAAATTGATTTCTATTAAAAAGATTTGTGATATTTAAAAAAAAATTAATAAATTTGCACAAGTAAACATATTAATAGTATCAATAAAACGTTTAATTAACTTGATTAAACGTTTAATTCACTTGACTAAACGTTTAATTGACTTGATTAAATTTGTAATTACAACTTTTTTATTTTTGATTAATGCTTCAACTGGCGAAACATTTTCTAGAATTTTTTCTGTGCATGTTTTTCACAAGGACAATAATTATACGTGGCATGTTCTTGGGTGGGTAAACCATCGAGCTTGTTTGTGTTGGCTAAAGACGGAATAACAAAAAATATTGTGCACTCAATTGCTTTTCGAAATTTATATTGATTTTATATAGGAAAATTTTCTATTAATTTTTCTAAATATTTGTTCAATTCAAACAAAAAATTTGTACAATCAAAACATCTTTTGTTTGAAATCGGTCAAATTTGCATTTTCAAACAAATTAATTCGCATTTCCTTAATTAAAAAATATATCACTTTTTTTAAACAAATAATTGTGATTGTTGGTTAAATTTATTTTTGATGTTTACAAAAATTTTTAAACAAAAAATTTTGCTGAATCAAACAAAAAAGTTTAATGATATTCATATTGACTTCATACAAATAATTTCGCTGAATCAAACAAAACAGTTTGCAGTTTTTGCAAGCAGTGAAGAGAAGATAGATGAAGGAGGAGGAAATGAAAGGCTCTTACTTAGGAACATATTTTTATTTTGGGATAATTTCTGAACTGTCTTCTTGTGATGCAATGATTGTTTCTCACTCACTGTTACTGTATTCTTACTTTCTTTGGCTACAGAAGAAGAAATCTCATTAAAAAACAGCAGCAGAACGACCCGATATGATTTTCGTCATCACTCTACTTTCAAAATAAGGATACGGAATTTTTTTCATTCTTTTTTATCAAGTGTGAAACCAACCAAAAATTTGTTTTATTACTTATAGTTGTTGTTGTTTTTGCATAAACAATTAACTTTTTTTTACCAACTTTTATTGTTTCTTATTGTTGTACTTTTTTTAATGCATACCAAAATAGGCTGTATTTGTTTTATCTTGTTATTCAAATTTTTCACATAAAGTGGTGTTGCGTACGATAAAAAACAAATTGCAAAAAAAAGACTACATTAAAGAGCGTTAAATATTTTATAAATAATTATTAAAACTTGAGTCCAATAATGCGTGTCATATCATATTTGTGTATCTGTAGTTGTCAATATTTTCATTTCAAAAATAAAGATCAAACAAAAATATTAACAGAAAAAGTAAAAATTTAGAAACTTAAAAAAATGTCAAACAAGCGTTTGTTTGAAAATATTTGAGCAATAATTTTTTTTGTCTATGTCTGTTGCGTTAACGAATCACATTGAAATGAAAATAATTGTTGGTGTTACTTGTTTTTAATTTTTTATCGGCGGTCATCGTGAAAAACCAAAATATTATTTAGAAAAAATTTGTATAGCGGAACAATCTTTGCCGGGTCAGCTAAGCTAGTATTTATATAAAATTTTACAAAAACTTTAATCAATTTTAATAATAATTTGAAACATTTTACATACTAATGGCCTATTTCACCAATTCTATTTAAAATCATTTTGTGTGTAAATATCGTTTTTCATGTCAAATAAAAATAAAATTATATGAAAAACTATGTATATTCAAATATAAATTGACATTTAAATAGAATTAGTGAAATTGGCCATAAGTGAATTAAAGCGAAATAAGCAAAAATTATTAAATATCATATTACAATTAAACAAATATTTACATACACATATGTAAATACTTGTGTACATATGTTTGTATTAGTATATTTTGCTTATTTATGACACAAAATTAACCATAAATATCGATATAGAATTCTGTCAGTAAAAATTCATAAATTTAATCATTTTGAATATTTAAATGAAATTATGACTACATAAAAATTTAGGCTGTTAATTTGCAATCTTATGTCATTTATGACAGTATTGATTCTAATAAATTTAGATTTCTATTATGTTTCTGTATAATATAAGCATAAGCATAAACATTTATGTTTATTTAAAACAATATAATAAAATAAAAATTTATTTTTATATTCACAACCAAAGGAGTGTGTTGATTTTTTCATCGCGTCTGTAGCACTTTAAAATAATCGTCAAAGACCCTAAAGTTTAACAAAAAAAAAAAAAATGATTATTGACAAACCGGTCAATTATTTTACCTTAGCTTAATACGTAAATCCTCCAAAGTAGGACCCTTAGCACAATATCAGCCTCAAGAAATAAACAAATGCAACATAATTTGACGTAATTTCTTTCTTATGAAGTATTTGTTTTATTTTGTTCATGAATGAGTTCAAACGCTTAAAAATTCGGTGCTTATTTTTATTCATGAATTTGAAGACTGAAACCCATGTGCGTTTTGTTCATTCATGTAGGAGATAATTCAGTTTACCCGATTGTTGCAATTTTTTATACACAAATGAAAAAAGCGCGATACAATGCACAGTGGGAAATTTTGAAAAAAAAAATATAAATTAATCTGCATTTTCTAAACGGTTAGTCCTATCGGAAAAAAAATATTATACGTAAATCGAGATTGTAAAAATTTAGATAACTTTTAATAATCGTAAAATTCGTTGCAGAAATTGAGTTTTTTTTTTTTTTTGAATATAAAACAAGGTTCAGGAGTTTGGTTGCAAAATATTATAAACATATTGGGCGATACAAAGAATGTTAAAAAATTTTGATTCAACACTCACAATATTATTACAGTAAGGGACTGTAGTTTATTAACCCTTCTGCACTCCTTGGGTCAATTTGACCCAATTTTGGTTTTCAAACGCAAAATTTGTCTCTTTAAATATAAGATATGGACGTGAAACTTTAATTTATCCATTACAAGGACGAAAATTATAAATTTAAATGAAAATGAGAATAATAAAATTTAAATTTTTCCTCCCCCCTCCACATTTAAAAACACGATTTACACACATTTAATATCCTTTGGGTCAATATGACCCAACAAGCGATATTGCAAGTTTAATTCCACCTTAAAATTTTTTTCCTATTGAATATAATTGAATTGAGTTCATCTTCATTCAGAATCATCGATCAATAATTTTTTTCAGTCAAATAGTCAATAGAATCGCTTTTATTTTTTATTATACTTAAATATGAAATGTTTGTGGGATTGGGTGGTAACGGACGAACGACAAGGAGTGGCAACTCTTTTTAGACATGCAACACTGACATAATGGACGAGAATAACTGACGAGCGACGCGAGAACGGACGATTGGACGGTTGATCGACGAGTACAGGACGGGATGGGTGTGAGTTGTAGTTGAGACATCGGACAATAAACACGACACTAAGCCTAATATCAACTATTATTTGAACATTATATTAAATAAATAAATATATAAAACCTTATTTTATATTTAAGCTGAATATGATAATAAATGAATATTTAATTTAATAAAACTTAATAAAAAAGTGTTTTCGTTAAAAAACCCTACAATTTTGGGGGCTCGACCGGGATAGTGATAAAGTTTGTTTAATTGTCCGGATGTGTAAAAGAAAATTCTGAGTGAAATTGTTACGCAAAAAATAAGTAAAAACTTTGTAATTAAAAAAGAAGAAACGGCTGAGTGCCTTTGGAAAATTAGAAGTGAAAATAAATTAATTAAAAAAATTCTAAGTGAATTTGAATTAAAGAAAATATATTGTGTGTGAATTAGAAATTTTGCTGGGTGCATTTCATTTCATTTTACGAGCAAAAAACAAGAGAAATTCTGAGTGAATTTTAAATTAATTCTGAGTGAATTTAAAGTTAATTCTGAGTGAACTTAACAACAAAATTAATTCTGTGTGAATTAGAAACGAAAAATAAAATTCTGTGTGAATTGTAAACAATTTATTAGTGGGCTAAGTGCTAAAATACTAAAGAAGTCCTATGTCTTGGGAACAATTATAAGTTAAGAAATAGCTGAGTGCATCGAAAACAAGAAAATCTTAATGAGAAAATTCAAAAAACTTAATTTGGCTTAGAAGCATAATTTGACTGTGTGCAAAATACGCAGAAAAGTGAGAAATAAAGTTTTTATTTCTTTAAAGGAAGGCAGTTATTTTCAAAATAAAACAACGAAAAAGAGAGAACAATAAAATAACGAACAGAAAAAACAAAGTGGTTTTGTGAAAAAAAAAACTGATGAAAAGGAAACGTTATTTCAAAATAAAACAACAAACACAAAACAAAAAAAAGAGAGAACGTTTAAATAACGAAAAGAGAAAAACACAGTTGTTGTGCGAGTTAATAAAACTAAACACGCTGATTTCGAACGGTGAAAAATATAAAAAAACAGCGAATAGAAAAAACAACAAGTGTATGCAAAAATAAAAAAGACAACAATATCAGAATATTAGAAGAATAATAAGTAAAAATGGTACTTCTTTATTAACAAAAACAAAACAAAAAGAAAAAACTTGTTTTCAAAAATATATGTACCTATGCAAAAACAACGTTGTCGAAAGAGAAACATTTCGTGGTTAACTGAGAAAAAGCAACAGAAAAGTTTTGTTGTATTACACATTTTGTAAGGAAAAAACAAATCAACAAAAAAAAAAAAAAAAAAACACCCTTATTTTGTGAAGATCGCTGTGAAAAAAAATTGCCTAGTGACGTGAAGTGAAGAGACGATTGTATGTTGCTGTGTGCATCGCCGTTAATAAGCTAAATGATTGGAGTATATTTTTTGTATGTATTTTTTTTAAAAACTGTGTAAACATTTTCCAATTTGATTTAAGTATAACATTTTTGAGAAGAAAAAAGTACAGTTGATTTTTTCTTTGTTTTTGTACGTTTATTTTGAGTTTCAACATTAAATTGGAATTTGTTCTTTATTTTAGAGTTAATGTTATTGTAGTCGTTTTTTTTTTGTGTAGTTTCAGGAAATTTTAAATTTGAACGTAATTTTAATTAACGGTTTTTGAATTCTTGGGAAATGATTGAATTTTTATTTTAGAATATTTTAACGTTTTTGTAGTGATTTTAATTTTTTATCTATTTTAATTATTTTTGATCTTCATATTATAATTCTTTTTGGTGCTTTTGATATTGTATTAGTGGACAGTACCTATGGATTTACAGGGGGTTATGACGTTGACTGTGGAGGGGTTGAAGGGAAGGTTGACTGAGTTAGGGTTGGCTACGACGGGACGTAAGGGTGAACTGCAACAGAGACTTTTGGAACACTTCGGTTTGGCGGCAGGTGAGTCAGACTCTGAATATGATGATGTTGCATCGTCAAGGGCAGTACACGCTGTTAACGTTGGGAGAAGTATGTTTACGTTGCGCGATATTGAGGATTCTTTAACTTCTTTTTGTGGTACTGATAATATGAATGTAGGAAATTGGCTAGAAGAATTTGAATACAATGCTGAAGCCGTCGGTTGGAGCCAATTACAGAGATTCATATATGCCAAACAACTTTTAAAAGGTGCAGCTCGAATATTTATTCGTAGCCAAAATGGAATCGGAAGTTTTAATTTATTAAAGGAAGCGTTAATTAAAGAATTTGGTACCAAGTTAGCGTCTATTGACATCCACAGACAGTTAAAGGCGCGTAAGAAGAAAAGTAACGAAAGTTTAAGGGAGTACCTTTACACGTTAATGGAGATTGGTAAGCCTATTAAACTTGAGGAAGAGAGCTTGATTCAGTATTTCATAGAGGGAATACCTGACTCCAAATTCGGAAAAAGTATTTTATACCAAGCTAGAGATATCGACGATTTAAAAGATAAACTTAAGACTTATGAGAAGATCAGAGGTTCCGTATATGAAGCATCAACCTCTAAAAGGACCTCAGAGCCCAGCAAAGGTGAGAAAGATAAAACTATCGCCAGCGGAAAAAGAAAATGTTATAAGTGTGGCGAGGAGAATCACATTGCCAAAGATTGTAAATCATCCACCTTTAAATGTTTCAAATGTGGAAAAGCAGGCCATAAGTCATTTGAATGTAAGGACAAGGCGCAACCAAATGTAAAAACCGAGGCGACCAATACGTGCATGATTAAATCTTTTAACGTTTTCACCGATGAAATGCAAACAAATGCGAACCGGAATTTTAAGAGTATTGATATAAACGGCGTAAAATTTTCAGCCATAATAGACTCCGGAAGTGATATTTCGTTAGTTCGATTGGACGTGTTTGAGTGTTTAGGTGATGTATGCATTACTTTGGAGAATAGAAATTTTATTACTGCCGGTGACTATACGTTGAAGACTATTGGGTATTTTAATAGAATAGTGGGCATAGATGGCTATGAGTTCGACATCAAATTTTTTGTTGCTAGGAATTTTGTCTATCCGGCGGCAATCGGTAACGACATATTTCGGCAAGCGGATGTAATTATGAGTAGTGCGGGCGCAAAATTTCAGAAAAGGCACGATAGTAAGAAAGATGATGGGCAATTAAGTACACAGAAAGGGTCGTTGGATGAATTTGATGAATTTTGTTCAACAGTGGCCATAGGAGAATTGAACGATGAGTATGATTTATCCCATTTACAGAAGGAGAGAGCACTAGAAGTAAAAAATTTGATTGGGTCTTATAGTCCGAGTAAACAGAAGTTATCACCAATTAATATGAAAATTATTCTGGCTGATGAAATCCCAATTTATCAGAGACCCCGACGATTGCCTTATAATGATCAACGTTTTGTGGAACAACAAGTCGAAGAGTGGCTACGAGATGAGATTATACGCCCAAGTACATCAGAGTATGCTTCGCCAGTGGTTGTAGTACCTAAGAAAAATGGCGATAAAAGATTGTGCTGTGATTTTCGCAAGTTAAACGAAAAAATAATGAGGGACAATTTTCCAATGGTACTGATTGACGATGTTCTGCATAGGTTGCAATCCGCTAAGATTTATACCACGTTAGATTTGAAAAATGGTTTTTTTCACGTACCTGTTGAAGAGGAGTCTCGAAAGTACACTGCATTTGTGACCCACAATGGTCAGTATGAGTTTATGTACGTGCCGTTCGGAATTTCCAACTCGCCAGCTGTATTTTCGCGATTTGTTTTTTCAATATATAGGGACTTAATTCAGGATGGTACAATTGTTATATATATTGATGATATAATTATTCCGTCAATTTGTGAAGAGGAAGGTATGGAAAAACTGGAGAAAGTGTTAAGAGTAGCTGAAAGTTACAATCTGAAGATAAAGTGGGAGAAGTGTCAGTTTTTAAGGACAAAAGTGAACTTTTTGGGGTATATTGTGGAAAATTCAACAATTCAACCATCGGTGGAGAAAACTGCTGCGGTAGCAAAGTTTCCAGTACCAAAGGATAAGAAAGCGCTTCAACGTTTCTTAGGCCTGACATCATACTTCAGGAGGTTCGTAAGCGGTTTTGCCACTATTGCGAAACCACTATCCGATTTATTAAAAAAGGATGTGCAGTTCGTGTTTGGGGATACGCAAATCGTTGCATTTGAACAACTTAAGTCGCGCTTGATGGACGCGCCAGTTTTAAAATTGTATAACCCAAAATCGGAAACGGAAGTTCATACCGATGCAAGCATGTTTGGATATGGGGAAGTTTTGTTACAAAAGGATGATGAGGACCAACAATTCCATCCAGTGGAATTTATGAGTCGCAAAACCACCGCCACTCAGGAGAAATATCATTCATACGAGCTGGAAGTACTTGCTATAATTGAAGCTTTAAAGAAATGGAGGGTATATTTGTTGGGGTCGAAGGTCAAGATAGTGACAGACTGTAATGCATTCACAATGACAATGAAGAAAAAAGACGTACCATTAAGAGTGTCGAGATGGGCTATGTTCATGCAGGAGTTTGACTACACTATAGAGCATAGATCCGGTACTAAGATGAAGCATGTTGATGCATTAAGCAGAGTTTCGTGTCTGCTAGTCGAGGATTCAATAAAACATCGACTAAAGGATGCTCAATTACAAGATGAATGGGTAAAAACTATCAGAAAAATAGTAGAAAAGGAGGCATATGAGGATTTTTATTTAAAATTTGATTTGCTGTACAAGGATCCTAATCGCGAGCTCATAGTGATTCCAGCTGCGATGGAGGAAGAAATAATAAAAATAGCTCATAGAGAAGGTCACTTTGGTACTAAAAGGACGAAAGATTTAGTTGAGAGAGAGTTCTATATTCCGAATATAGCGTCGAAGGTGAATAACGTAGTGCGGAGTTGTATAGAATGTATTGTAAGCGAAGCAAAAACTGGTAAGGGAGAAGGGCTTCTTAGTCCGATAGATAAATCGGACAGACCATTGAGAACTTTCCATATAGATCACGTGGGGCCTATGGAGCTTACAAAAAAGCGTTACAATTATATTTTCGTTGTAGTAGACGCCTTCTCAAAGTTTGTGTGGTTATATCCCACAAGAAGTACTGGATCGGAAGAGGTTGTTGAGAGATTAAAAAGGCAATCTACGATTTTTGGTAATCCGGAGAGAATTATTTCCGACCGTGGGTCTGCCTTTACATCCAATCTTTTTAAGGAATATTGTGAGCGGAATAGTATTCAACATTTACTTATTGCAACAGGTGTGCCCAGAGGTAATGGTCAGGTGGAGAGAATAAATAAGATCGTTATATCTTTGCTCTCAAAGCTGTGTGTAAATGACCCTCAACAGTGGTATAAGCATGTTGAAAGAGTTCAACAATACATCAATAATTCCCCACCACGTAGTACAAAATACTCACCATTTAGGATTTTAACCGGTTTGGACATGAAAATTACAGCTCATGAGGACATTCGAGAATTAATCGAGGAAAATGTTATGCAGGAACTGAGTGAAGAAAGAGAGGAAATACGTACCATTGCTAAGGAAAATATCGCGAAGATACAAGCTGAAAATAGGAGAAACTTCAACAGAAAGAGAGTTGACGCACCAGTGTATAAACTTAATGATCTCGTTGCAATAAAACGCACACAATTCGGGGCAGGTTTAAAATTGAAGCCAAAATATTTTGGACCCGACAAAATAGTCAAGAGACTTAACCACGACCGTTATGAAGTGGAGAAAGTTGGAGACGGTGAAGGCCCTGCAAACACGAATACAATCGCTGAGTACCTAAAGCGGTGGAACACGTCATTCGGGTCGAATGAACCTGCAGGATGGCCGAATGTGGGATTGGGTGGTAACGGACGAACGACAAGGAGTGGCAACTCTTTTTAGACATGCAACACTGACATAATGGACGAGAATAACTGACGAGCGACGCGAGAACGGACGATTGGACGGTTGATCGACGAGTACAGGACGGGATGGGTGTGAGTTGTAGTTGAGACATCGGACAATAAACACGACACTAAGCCTAATATCAACTATTATTTGAACATTATATTAAATAAATAAATATATAAAACCTTATTTTATATTTAAGCTGAATATGATAATAAATGAATATTTAATTTAATAAAACTTAATAAAAAAGTGTTTTCGTTAAAAAACCCTACATGATGTTTACATATTATTGTTGGGTCATATTGACCCAAAGGATCATAGGAAGGGCACATATCCAAGGGATGCAGAAGGGTTAAAGAAGTATTTCGTTATGTCATTTTTAAATAAATACAATTATAAATTCCAAGCAAATTTATTTTTAACTGATTTTAACATTTATTCAAAAAACTGAGTGCATATTCACAGAAAAAATTAAAAATTGTCTCTAATCATCAAATTTATACCAAATTCATAGAATCAATCAACCCATTTGTTGATTTTGCACCTATTACCAAAATGATTATATTGATTACTAAAAATTGTAAAAATTTTATATATTGAAAATTTTTTTTTCAATAAATGATATTTTTAATTTTAATTAAAAAAATGATCAAAAAACTTTGCCGTTTCAAACAATGTGTTGATTGATTTTGACAATTTCCAACAACAATTTCACAAGTTTAAATAATTTTATTTTAAACCAAATTTTTTTTGTTATTTAATTATTTTTTTAATTCAAAATTTATTTCAAAACAACTGAAATGTTAATTAAATCAACAAAAAAAAGTAATTGATTCAATTAACACATTAATTAAATTTAAATACTTTTTAAATAATTTTTTTAATTGATAAAAAAATACTAATAATTTTTTCTGTGTTAAAACGGATTTTCAGTTGCAGTTAATATTGTCCGTTGATTAAATTAAATTCTTCTTTATGTAAAATTAAATGAAAAGATAATTTAAAATAACTTAAAGTTCATTTAATTTTTACTGTCAAAACTTCAACAGCTAATTCCGTAAAAACAAATGAATATTCAGTTATTTTATATAATTTAACTACCAAAAATAAATTTTTAGTTATGTATAAAAGCGATTTGCTCGTTTTGGGTAAGCAAATCATATTTTCTATTTTTTAAAAGAATTTAGTTAAATACATCAAATGTTTAAAGTAAAATAATTACGAAGCCATATCGGTCATTCTGCTGGTGTCTTATAATGTAGAGTTCTTCTGTAAACAACGGGGTCAGTACAACAAAAGTAAAACGTTTGTTGTGTGTAACGGGGTAAGTAAATAATAATATTATCTCTCTCTTTCATTAGAAAAACAAGCGAACCGAAGTCTGTCTGGTATTTTTTAGAAATTCGGCTCTTATGTGGAGTAAACGAAATTACTGAATTTAATAAAATAACTGAATATTCCTTTGTTTTTACGGAACCTGGTGTTGAATTTTTGACAGTAAAAATTAATTGAACTTTTCGTTAAAAATAAATGAAAAATAAGTAAACCGGTTTTTAACAGAATTTTCATTTATTTTATGTTACAATTTTAGTTAATTTTACGTACAAGATATTGTAAGTATAGCAATGCGATTGGAGAAAATGTGGCATAACGTGGAAATTTTTAAAAAAACATAGGTCTATTGAGCCCGTAAGGATTAAAGGTTTCTAAAATTAGTTGCACAGCAATATTATGCATGAAGCCTTTCGAAAAATTAAAAACAATATATATAAGTAGGGGAGTTTCAAAACTCTTTCGTTACAAAATTAATAAATACGAAATGACAATTGATTTTAACAGTTCTTTTGATGCTTTATGAGGAGAAATATACTGATTGTATCAACACATGTTCTCTTCCATGTTTTTCCAAAGACATGCATTGATTTAATCAGTATATTTCTTATTTTAATGCCCCAAAAGAGCTGTGGTAATCATTTGTCATCTCGTTTTTTAATTATGTAACGAACGAGTTTTACAACTCACCTACTCCTATGTTACTAAAAATTTTTTTTTTTTTTAAATCAAAAACAATGAAAATATTTTTTTAAATAAAAACATAATAGTAGTAATTAATTAAGCTCGAGGTCCGGGTTTTCTGTTTTTATAAAATCACCAAAAAGTTGTGTTTTTAAATTTTTTAAATTATATCCTTAACCCTGATGATGCTACTCGATGTTTTGTAGCGAAATATGGGAAAATAAAATGTGATTTTACAAAAACAAAAAACCTGGAGCTCGAGCTTTATTAATTACTACTATTATGTTAGAATAAAAAGGTCGAATAAAAATAAACTTTAATAATATTTTTTAAAATGGTAAAAAACTACGTTTTTTCAGAATTTTAGTTTAAAATCACCTATTTAATTTTTAAATTACAAATGATTTCTTTACAATTTTCGGATAATATTAAGTAATTTACTTTTGCTGGTAGTTTAAATTGTTTAAATTGTAAATAAAACAAAAAGTTTTCAGAGAATCATCTTAAGATTTTTTTATGATAGAAGGATCTATGAATTATGTGTGAAACAAAATATCGGCTAAATGCTAGCAACGTCTTCTTTTATCAGATGGTCGATATTTTCGATTACTCCGAATTATCTCATCCTTTAGCTCCTGGATTTTTCTTCGCTTTTTGAGGTTTACTTTTTCTTTAAACCCTTATACGCTCTTCTGGTGTTATAAAATATAATATCTCTTAAACATTTTCCTGGATCGAAATGAAAATTTCTTTACAAGATTATTTGAAGAATTACGAAAAAGTCCCTCGGGTGAAATTTCACCCATTTATAAAAACGCGTAAGCTACATACATCCGATTGAATATTGCAAGTTATTTTGAGGAACGTATGAGGAACGTGTAAGCTACCTTCATCCGATTGAATATTATGGATGATTTTAGTTTAAAAAAATTAATAAAATTAATTAAATTAAATATTATTTTGCCTAAAAAAACACCTTTAATAAAGAAAAAAAAAAACTCTGTATATACAGTATGGGTGATTTTTCACCCGAAGAAGTTTCCTGAAAGTGATTTTTAGGAACTTATGAGGGTTAAAATCCCCAAAGAAAGAAGTCCAACGGTGTCAAATAACATGATCGTGGCGGCCAATTAACACCGCCACGACGTGAGAAAACACGGCTATTGAATTTCTCGCGCGAAAGAGCCATTGCTTTGTTAGTTGTATAGCAAGCGGCACTTTACTGTTGGAACCACATATCATTCATATCCTCAATTTCTAGCTGCAAGAAGTCAGTTCTTATCTCGTGATAGCGAACACCATTCTGCTTGGCCGAGCTAATCTAAGTACGGCTCCATGACGCAGCCATCCCGCAAACCGCAACACTTTTTATGGATGCATCGGCTTTTCAACAACCACTTGTGGATGCTCAGTTTCCCAAATGCGGCAATTCTGCTTATAAACGGTCGATTTGGCTGACCAAAAAAATCCTTAAGTGCCCGAAAGAAAGAACGCCAATTTTCGTAAAAGGCTTGAATAACCTTAACGCGCTGCTCAATTATGTAGCTCTTAATGGTTGAATTTGTCGAACACTGAAACAAAAAATTTCAAATGAAGTTGGGCTTAAAATGTGTGACTCACAATTAACATCGTGCATTATAATTTATTTAATATTTTTTATTATTATTTATTATTATTTACAAAATACTAGATCAAGGAAAGTCAAAAATAGCAAACCTTTGATACGGATATTTCCTAAGCTATACGAGAAAAACTATACCTGTCGCGGATTTTTGTGTAGATCTCGAATAGAACATTTTCAAAAACAATTTTTAAAATCGAACTAAAGTGAAGAATTCTGGATCGTTTTTAATTTTTGCAATAGCCGAGTTGCCCTTATTTGGGAACCTATGGCGTTTTTCTTGATAAGTCTATAGACCCTAAAATATAAAAAAATAAACTCGACTTTATATATTCAATTGTCACCTCAAATTTTATTCCAATCGGACTAACCGTTAAACCTTCGCTCTCATAGTCTCTACCGAGATAGATATTTTGTTCTTTATTTGTTTTTAACGTCCACAGTTTAAACTTTAAAATAACTTTCAGCTCAGTTACCAAAATTCGAAAATGTCGAATTTTTAGGAAATAAAGAACAAAAAAATTTTAAAGCAAGATTGCGTAATTTTTTTTATGTTTTGTGTTTTTGTATATGCAGGCTTATAAATATATACCGTGGTAGATAATCTTGATAGAAAAAACTTACTAACTACCGTCTGGTTTTCGGATCGAGATTTTATTTGTGATACTCAAAGATTTCTACCCAAGGAGTTGAAGAATAATATACGTTGAGAGTTTTTAACTGTTATTTGTGTGCTGTTTTTGGCATATAGTATGTTGTAAGCTGCAAGGGCTGAAATGTCCAATAAATTAGAAAAACATCGCCAAAGGCCAACCAACGTCTTGTTGCTCGTTTGGTTGAGCGTTGAGAAAACATTTTTCAATTGTGTCAACTCCCTTACTTAGTATTCTTAAAATATAAGATTTTTTGATAAAAAATATTGTACATACATAAAATGTCTTAAACAAATTGAATGGATAAAGGCATTATCTACCCAGGTAGATACCATGAGTTCATATACAAAAGTGTCTTCATAAGAGCGAAGGTTAAAATATCCAAAAGTCCAGAATAATATTCATTCCACTGTGCAAAGTTGGTTCTTCATATTGTTTTAGTTTTTTTTAATTTTTTTTTTTTGAAATTTACACACATATAGCACGAACACACTGTGTACATATTTTATTTTTGTTAAATTTACTTGAATTTACAAAACATACTCAAATAAATTGCCGAAAAACTTCAACACATAACCAGGGTTTTAAAAACTGCAGCCAAAATAAAAAGAATAGCTTTTTCTTTCACTTTTTGATTTTTATTGGACAAAAATAAACTGTTGCTTTTACTTCTGAATCATTAAATAAAAACAGTCGTAGTCCAGGCAAAAGCAAAAAACGAAAAGTTGTACACAACAAAGAACATCGGCAGTCGACATGTTCGGAAGTGTTTGGTTTGACAGACTGAGGCCCGTTTTCACGACTTACCTATAAAGTTCGAAATAGTAAACGGTACCTTTAGCACTAGTAAGGAATAAAGTTACCTTCAACTTTTTTTCGTTTTCACAACTTCTGTATAAAATAAACTTAACATTTTTGAAAATGTGGCAATACTAAAGAAAATACCGACTATTTTTGCCAAAATAAAAATACAAACTGGCAACTACGTACTTTTTTTACATTTACAAAATATACGAATAATTGGAGTTGCCATATATAAAAAATATGTGAATATAATATAGCAATCTCAAATATAAACCTTACGACAAAAGTTTAAAGTAGAACGTTCCTCTCTTTAGCTTATTCTTCACTTTTAGATTAAAGGGAACTTGTGATAATTAAAAGCTCATTATCTGTTCGATAACTTCCTACATTAAGCTATCGTTAAGTCGTGAAAACGGGCCTGAAACTTTTAATAAATGCCGAAGTTAACGAAGATGGGACGTTGTGTGTTTTAATTTGTTTTGATTTTGCAGTTTGAAGTGCGTTTTCCTATTATGTCTTTAATCACTTGTTGGAAGAAAAAAAGAAACTGTTGTCTGATTTATGTATATTTGTTGTATATTATTTTGTTTTACTATTATTTGGGTACATACCAAAAATTCTTTTGTTAGTGAAATTTAATAGACTTTATTAAAATTCAGAGAACTTTTAAAATACAAACCAAAGAAACCAAAAGAATAACATACATATGTATATAAAAACGATAATGTTATTTAAAGCTTTATTTAATTTTTGTTCAATGACAAATGAAGAAGTCGAAGTTACAGCACAATCTCAACTGCTGCTTTTAAACACTGCGTTCTTTGCACTTATGTGCAAAAAATCAAATAAATCGATGAAGGTCAATTATATTTTTTATTAATCAATATAACAAAAATATTTTTTTTTCTTCTTATTTTATAATATTTCTTTTTTCAAAAATATCAAAAATCTTTTTTAGCGTTCCATCACGATAAATTCTGATATCTTGTATCAAATGGTAAATTTTTTATATGATTTTTAAATAATGACCACATTCATAGAATCAAGCAAACAATTTGTTGATTTTGCACCTGTTACCAAAATGATTATAAAGATTACTAAAAATTGTAAAAATTTTAAATTTTGAATATTTTTTTTTCCACATATTATATTTTTAATTTTAATAAAAAAAAATTATGAAAAATCTTTGCCGTTTTAAACAATATGTTACTTTATTTAATTAAATATAGCCCAGATTTTGACAATTCCCAACAAAAATTCAATCAATTAAGAATTTTTGTTATTTAATTAATATTTTAATAAAAAATTTACTTCAAAACAACTAAAATGTTAATAAAATCAAAATTATGTTTTTAATTTTCTTTCAACAAAAAAAATAATAGATTCAATCATTACACTAATTAAATTCAAATACGTTTTAAACAATTTTTTTAATTGATAAAAAACTACTGATAATATTTTCTGTGTAGTTTATTTACAAATTTTTACTTTGGCTTAGGAACGATATCTGCTACAAAAAGGAGCTACTGCGAATAGTTCTATATAAAAATATTTGTCGGTTGAATTTTTAAAATATAAATCATACGCACAGATGTTCTGAATAAGCATCACCTTCCAAAAGTTTTAAATTTTTAACAGTTAATAATTTATCTAAAAACTATTTTGAATAGAAGGTTTCTTTTGTCTTTTATATGTTATTTCGACTGGCTGTAGTGGATTTTATACATTTGGTATGGCCGAATTTTCTCAATTGTTGCTTTTTTTTTTGAAATAAAACTTTATGACTCGTAACAAGAATATAAAATTTCATGGTGTAAAATATTTGAAATTTTTATAGCCAAAAACATAAAATAAAATGTTTTATCTCAAAGCGCCATTTAACGAGAAAATCAGACATCTTAGTTTTATTGTTAAAGGGTGGCTCAATGGAATGAAGGGGTTTTTATGGTCTATCACTTCATTATTTTAATATGAATTTTTTTAAGATTATTGTTAAAATTATTTTAAAATATAACCTGATACGAGTGGCGAAGCTAATTTGAAGTGGTTGCAAAAAATCACCAGCTTTAAGAGCAGGGAATTTCTTAGCTCCCAAAGTGTACAGCTTGGTTTCGTATAGCATCCAAACGGATTGTTGGCTAGTTTGTTTAGTGTATGAAGTCGGTAATGCTGTTACCCTAGGTGCTGCTTATTTCCAAAGTACGTTAAATTTTTATTAGAAGAATTACAAATGTGTTTGCAATAAGATGAAATCACATTTGAGCTATTAAGTCAAATTTTTACCAAGCAAATTATTTTCAGAGATATCTAATCAAATTAACGTTCCTACGGATTTAAGGACTACTTTATGTTTACCTTTAAGTCTAAAATAATTTTAAAATCAAAATATTAAAATAGGTTGGTTGAAATCCCTTTGATTTCAATGCAAATTTATTACAGCTTTTTACAGCACTGTTCCTAATGTGCATAATAAGGTTAACTTTCACACACACACACACATTTGTATCAAAGTTATCTGCTTGTAGAAGAATTATGACACTAGTTAATAAGCTTACAAATTAAAGGCAATAGAAACATGCAAAAATAAAGATTCGAAACATAAATTACAGAGAACAAAGTGCAGATTTATTTCACTTTTATTAGACAATTTTTACTGTACCAAGAGGAAGACAAGAAACATTTTTACCTACACGATCTGGAACTGACAATTTTCTAAGCAAACTTGCAGTCACGATAAAAAATTTCAATATTTATATACATGTGCATATAATTTGTAAGAACTCTTCATAGCCATTTTGAAACATCATAAAATTTTTTTAAAATTTTTATTTATCTTCAGATTTACAAATTGTATCCTTAAATTGGTTTTGAAATTTACATACACACGCGTGAAACTGGTAAGCGCGTTCATAAATGCTTAAGGGAGGTTATGTGTTATTTTTATTATGAAGCGATTTAAATACAAATATTGTACAATTGTGTTCTTAAAAAGCTGGTTATTGTGCCTGTTTTAAAAAAAATTAAAACAAGTGAGTGAGTGAGAAATTATATCGAGGGTTATTTTTCAAATAGTTTTTCAAAAATCTTTTTTTTTATAGAAAAGAGTTCACTTACTGTCATTCAAATTTGAAAAAAAAAAATTCCCAAAAATTTCTTAAATATTGTATTGTGCTTTCTTACACACACGTTTTTTTTTTTTTTTTTTTTTTTGTAAAAAAGTGCTATCTACATAAAAAATATTACTTTATATAATAATATACTAAAACTGTTTTTACAAAGTAGACATATTATACATCAAAGGGTTGGAAATTGTGTCTAGATTTCATAAACTAATATAATTTTAAAATTCTTTGTAGAAATTTTGCAAAAAAAACTGCAAAAAATTCGTTTGAGTTTTTGTAAACAATATAAATTTTAATTTATGCAATTAAATCTTTGTCAGCTAATATTATTCAATGAAATTTTACAAGTAAATACATTTTTTAATGCTTAATACAAACCAGCTGAAAATTTTATTAAACTTACAAAACGAATCCCACAATTCCCAAAAAACAGCCGAAAATTGCCAAAAATTATTTTTTTTTTAGAAATATAATGGCTACCAAGCACGGGTCTTAGTATTTCTATTGCACATACAAACTTGAACGAGTCGCCCAAAATTGGACCGTCCGAATGGACCACCTCAGACGAATTCATGGCCAACATTTACATGATATTATACAAATAAAACTGTTAAGCGAATTTATTTGTATAATATCTTTAGTTTTCCCAAAATCTTTGGATGAAGTTTCCTGATGATCTGGCCTAAGCAACCTGTGAAATATACATAGGAATAGCTTATCCCACCAACAAAAAAAATCAGTGTTTTTATCAAAAATAAAAAAAGGGAATTTAGCACGACAAACAAACTCTTGTTTATTAAAAATTTTGTATTCCCAAAAATTACTTTTATAAAAAAGATTTCTTTTTAGAATTTCCAAAATATAGAATATCAATTGATTTGCTGATAATTCACAAAAAAGTATTTCAAGCAAATTATAAAAAATTTGAGTCTTATAATTCCAAAATACTAAACCAATTAAAATTATGAAGAACTCGACAAGCGCATTTCACAAAAAAATTATTTTTAGCATCCAGCTAAAATTATCATTAGTTTTATGATAATTTAAAACATGCGTTAAAGTACAAATATTAATTGCTTTTCAATAAACGTTAGTGTAAAATTTTAACTTAATTTCGGGTTCTGTTAACATGATTACGCGTTTCTCTAAATTTTACTAATTTTTTTAATAAGAATTCGTGTCACTTAAACTCAAGTCTCAAATAGTTTTTATTAAAGATCATTTTAATTTTTGTTAAAATAGTGCTATCTGCTTATTTCAATGTTCGATTTTAATTTGTAAATAGTGCTATCAGACATATAAGCGCGAATATTAAGAAAAAATTATATGAATTAGACGTTGTTTTTAAATAACATTGTAAAATAAAGTTTAGTTAATACTCTTAGAATTTTCGAAAAAATCAGTTTTTTCGCTCTCCTGTAAAATTGTGATTTGCTGATAGCACTATTTGAAAAATAACCCTCGATATTAAAAACAAAAACCAAATTTCGTTTTTTATTGTTGTTTTCAATATAATTTCTTATTCACTCACTTGTTTTAATTTTCTAAAAACAGGTAGATAATTCAGTTAAAAATTTTTGTAGTGTTTAAAATAAATTATTAAGTTTTTTCCTTATTTTTTTGCACCATCGAAAAGAAAACTTTAAAGTAAATTGCAATTAATTGCTCAGTAATGTATTATAACATCCGCAGTTATTTTAACACATGTTTATGAAGGGCTAAGACTAATATCTTAATCTAATAGAATCTGACAGTTGCCATCTCAATTTTTGGCAAAATTATTGCTCGTGTGCTCAGGGGATAAGAGATCTCTTCTCTTATTAAGTAAAGTCTAAAAGGTGGTCATGTACTGCGTTAATTGTCTCAATACTGTTGAAAAATACAAGTGTTTGCCTAAATGTTTTTTCCCGGCCAAAGGGTAACATAAAGCAGGCGATAAAAATTATGGCCCAAATGGGAATTAACTCGGATGTTGGCGAAAATTTCTTAATTTCGACAAACCAAAAGATTTGTCACTTTATCCCAAGATCACGTATGCTAAATCTGCCTTAAAACTGTAAAATTTATTAATATTGTGTAATGTCATTCCAAAACAATGCAGATTCTGGGAGATGGATGATGAGATATCAGAGCATCTGCTCTATAACTGTCTCGCCTCAGCTTCTTGATATTCACCCTAACGCCAGCTTCTTGCTCATTTTCAATGGATCTAATGCTGATTCATTAATGGTTTGAGCTTTTTATTCGCTCTAAATACATTACTTTTAATTATTGACGTAGACATTTAACCAGAAATGAGCATCGCAAACATATTTACTTTTTTAAATCGCAATTCTAGCGTTAAACGATTCATGATGACTTGCCCAAACTTTCTGAACAGATATGTCAGCACAGTTTAACATTCTCAACTGACAAACAATTGTTATCGATATCGAAAGTTCTAATGCAGCTAAAAAAACTACTCGATATAATAATATTTAGTAAGAACATAATAAATCGGGTTTTAAAGTTTCAAAAAAACTAAAAATATTCTTTTAAGGTCATAAAATTATCTTCTTGTACAATTTTTTTCTTTTGATTTCAACAGCTAAAAGTGTAACGCAATAAAAGAAGGATGCAAACGACTCAACCTTAATAGAATAATTAATTGAAGAAAAAATTCTTAAAAGGTAGAGGGAAAAAAGATAAATCAATTATTCCTTCGAGTTATACATAACTTAAGGCTTGATCATTTATTTAAGGAAGGCTTAGTTTGACAAAAAAAAAGAAAAATAAGATAGATATAAATGACTAGAGAGTTTAGCAGAAGAAAATAGGGACGAACAACCTTAACCAGGTAAGTAGGCTATAAAGAGGCGAGACTACAAGGTATATATAAGCGTAAAGGAAACAGGCAAATGGAGATATTTTTAACTCAGCGTAAATAAGGTAAACAATTGTTACAGTTGCTATGAGGTGGGGTATGATATACCCTTAAGTTTTTTTGGCCGTACAGATACAGAAAGCTCCCTTTCCGTTCATGAAAACAAAAATTGTTTCATTCCGAAAAACTTTTTCGTCATTTTCTGAAGCACCTAAACAAGGAATGATTCCGTTTCCGAACGGAATTGTACTCTGTGTCATGGCTGATAACACTGTGCTCGAAATTGATACTTTTTTTTCGACAAGCTAGGCACATGGCGTTTTAGCATAATTAGGGTATGCTGAATCCAGTGGTGCCCATCATCCTGGGCGCTGCAGGGGCAAAATTAAAGAATAAAATAAATTATAAAACTCTCAAATTTGGCCCCTGTAGAGCCTAGGATGCTTCTAGATGGGTCAAATGTATGACCAACCCCACTTTATTTTTCATCTCAATCATTTATTTCTAACATACCTACCCTCTATCACCATTCTTAAAGGGGGCTCCCATACAAAATGTTTAATGCAGACTAGAAATATATTGAAGAAAAAGTCCCATAAATGCCCAGGAGTGGGATAAAATGTATGACCGACCTCATTTATTTTTTTGTCTTTAACATTTTCTCGAGACATACTTTCCCCTTATCTTTACTTCTTAGGGGTGCTCCCATACAAATATTGCGTTTTATGAAATTCTTAAATTAAATCAAAATTGTCGACTTTTGTAAATAAAATCAGAAGTTGTAAACGGGTTTTAATCATTAATGGCTTGTTTTGTTTGCAGCTTCGTTTTTTATATGTTTGCAAATAATTGGAAGCCTAGATGCGTTTTCCAATTCTTTATGAATTTTTAAAAAACAAAAATTTCGAAATTTTGATAATAAAACTTTTTTTTCCCAAAAAACAATTATGTTTCTAAAACGGCTGCTCAGATTAAAATAAAAAATTTACTTTTCCTAAAGAAAATTTTAATGCGGAATTTCGGTTTTTTTTAGTAATTTCAATAAACTGAACCGTTTTTGAGTTATGCGAATATATGTTGTGCAACCTCCTCCATTTTTTAAATAACTGTATAACTTGAAAACAAGAGCTAATCTCAAAAAACGGTGGGCCCCATTGGATTCAGCGTACCCGGATTATGCTAAAACGCCATGTGCCCGGCTTGTCTAATTTTGCAACTAGCACAGTGTAATTAGAGAAGCTAAAGACGGCTAAAATATGTTTATATTATTTTTTTTATAGGTTTTTAATGTAATATACGAATCGAGTAATTCCATTGTACTACATTTTTTTATTTAATTAAAATAAGAAAACAACATAAATTTCTTATTGTTGATTTTTAAATAAATTACAAACGAATATCAAAGTTTTATTATCAAAAATTTAATTCATGTTGCTCTTAACACAGGAAATAATATTTAAAGAGAAAATAATTTTTCCTGTTTAAGAGAACCACAAAATTCAAGTTATTACAATAATGTTGTAATGTGTGCTTTCTTTAGTTGAAAGTATTGTTTGCTTTTTGCCATAATTTTTAAAGTTTTTTGTATTTAAAATGCGATGGTCTTGTAACAAACTAAGTTTTAAGTTCAGCTTTACTTAGTTTATTAGCTAAAGCATTCATTTGTTTTAAGCATTTTCAATATTTTTTACTTTCGAACATTAACCACACATTTTAATTAAGAGTTTCGCACAAGAAATCTCTTTAAAAAAAATGTCCTAAATAGTTTATATAGTTTCCTATATGCAGGCTTTCAAGGTCATTAATTTAATGTAAATAAAAGATTATTTATTTCATTCTCAATAAAATCCGACGTTTCGTTGGTATTCTTTCCAACTTCTTCAGGGATTGAGTTTTTATTAAAATCTGGCAACATTGTAAAAACAAAAATTAAAAAGTACAAAAATATTCGAAAACCGGTTTTTAAAAAATGTCGAATAATCGACCATCCTATTTTTTTTTTTGTTTTTGTTATTTGATTTTAATAAAATATATATTGTGCACTTCTGTAAGTAAATATGTTTTAAATGGTGTATATTTTGTTCAAATCGGTATCCATACAGAGAAGGAAAGTGTTCTTAACTGTTTTCCCTTTGCCGATTTATATATAGATTATAAAAATTAAAACTAATTTTTCTGCTTGTGTTAAAAAAGTTTGTACAAAATTTAAATAAAGCGATCTACTGTGGGTTTTATGGGTGGGAGTGAGTGCTGAATGCAGGGAGTTAGTGCTAATAAGTGATAAGCTGTTAAGTTTTAGTTTAGTATTTCTCTTTGTATTTTTTTAAGCTTTTAAACTTATTCTTAATAAATAACTTGTTTTGTTGTATTTTTCAAATAGTTTTTATGTAAAATCACATTTTGTATCATACACCAAATAATTATAAAAAAAATGACTATTAATTTTTATAATTATTTAAAAAAAAAAAAACTGATTTAGATATCTTAAAATATTAGCATTCACAACTGTTTGTCTCCCGCTGAGGCTTTTATAACTTATTTTAAATATGGAATCATAAAACTAAATCGGGGTTTTTTTAAGGCATCAAATAATACAAAAAAGAGTCAATATTTTGCAAATTTTGAGATACATAATTTATTTATATAAATATGTTTGAGAGAAGTTTAAAAATTTGCTCCGAATTAAGTATTAATTCAAAACATTTTTCTCTGGAATATAAATGTTAGTAAAGAACTTCAATATACACAACTTTCCTTGCTCTATTTTGGGTGCAAATTATTTACTAAAATTTTTGAACAAAACTATAAAAAAACTTCTTTTAAATTAAGAACTACGTGCATTCTTTTTATTTAACACTGTTTATAATTCAATACATTTTTCTTCAATCAAATGGTTAACACTCTAAGAAAAAATTTAACAAATTAATCAATAATACAAATTTAATTTTATTTCTTTTAATGCAGATAGAGAGTAAATTTAAAATATTTATATGCATTGAGGTTCATTATTAAAGCGAAATTTACTGCTGTACATATTTTTGTAAGCCACAATATTTTTTCCCACGATTGTTCACCATCTGCATTTAATTGGTTTGTGGTTGTTTTAAAATTTTGAACTTTTCCAACAGAACAATTTTACTGAAGTATTTGCTTTCCTCCGCTAATTTATTAATTTTTTTGGTTCAATTTTAATTTATATTGTTGTTTGTTTGTACCCAACGATTTCGTTTTTTAATATTTAAATAAAAACAGTAAATTTTTTAAACGAAAAATTTAATTTTTTATTAAACGATATATTTCATTGCCAATAATGCAACGGACTGTAGAGGAAACACATAATTTTATTGCAAAATTCTTTTCTTTTAGGATTATTGCTGGAAATTTTATACTTTTAAGAAATAAACGTAGCCCATTTAAGCCCAAACAAAAACTACCGGACAAAAAATAAAATATTTTTTCATTTGTTATTAAATTCATTACATATAAAAAAAACCAAATTTTTTTTTTTTTTTTTTTTTTTTTTTGAAAATTAATAGGTGTACCTAAATTGGCACAGTGGTCACTTAAAAAAAAAGAAAAAAAAAATTTTTTTTTGATATTATAGAAATGTCGGAACTTTTAGTTTATCAATAATGCAAACATTAATTGAATAATGTCAAAAACTTTGTCATAAGCCGCAAATTATGAAGTGTTTCCAAATTGGCACAGCGGGCGTAAATGGGTTAAGGGCTATATACACTAGAAAAAAGTTGGATGTCAAGCTCGTATAAATTGGTTTGATTTTTTAGCCAGCAACGTTGTACAGAAGGTTAAAATTTACTAAAAGTGGGAACTAATCCACAACCAGAACTTTATCCTTCACAGTCATATTTGGTATTAGGACATAGTAAATGGGTGCCGCGGTAGGCTAGTTTGTTGTGAGCTATTCTATCAGTGCGAAGTTTTCGGGTTAGATTCCCGCCAGAGACTCTGGTCTGTTTCACTACAACGGGCTGAAGGTCTACGTTACTATTGCTCAGCTAATTAAGATAGAATATAATTTGTAATTGTGTTTGTAACTCTAATTAAATAAATAAAAAAAAATAAATAAAATTCTTCATCCCTAACTGCTGAAATTAATGCTTTGTTTAACTTACGTTATTGGCAGTGAGCGGTCGCAATCAAATTATTTTTACTTATTTTGCGTGTCGTGGTTAAAATTTAAAATTGACATATTTCGAATTCTACTATTTTGTGTTAAGTCTTCTAAAAATTAAAATATTATAATGAAGCCATCCACAAAATGTGGGCAGGAGTGAAATTCCCATACAAAGACACTAGAGATTTTTGAAAATCTGGAAAACGGCTAGAACCAAAGTTTTTAAATTAGCTGCAATTATATCGATTATGAATACACAACATCCGACAAAATGTTGGCGGGATAGGCAAAGTAGGCGTGGCACAACATAGATTTTTTTATAAAAAACTGTGAAAAACCAATTGTCCATTTTTAGTTCACATAGCTGCGTTATCACTCTCAAAAAAATGGGCGGAATTGGGGAAGTGGGCATGGCATCTTCCTTGCAAAGAAATTTTAAATTCCTATATATCTGGAGAACGGCAAGAAGCAAAGTTTCCAAAGTAGATACAAACACCTTGCTTATCAATACACAACATCCGAAAAAATGTGGGCGGGATTGGAGAAGTGGGCGCGACAAAAAATAGATTAATTAATGTCTTAACAACGGTTTTTATAAAAATTTCTATTCTCGACACATTACTCTTACTATAATTTTTGTTTGTGTTTTTTTTTTTAAATTTTAACAAAATACTGAGGGTGCTGTTTATTTCGAATCATCATGTTAACCTTCATAAGGTCTTCAAATTTGCTGACGTTAACAGCCTTCAGGTCAAATTTGACCCAAATATAAAATTTTATATAAAAACTCACTTTTTTCAATTAAGTATGTTTTAAAATTTGATATTTTATTTCTAGATTTATTCAGTATATTGAAGCTGTTTTTATTGTTAACATTAATTGCTAATGCAAAAGTACTTTTTACATAAAGTGGTTGTATCTGTTTTGTGACATAATTGGCAACCAATTATTTTTGACTGGTAAACTTATTTTTTTCCTAGGTTTTGGTTGAAGATGACGGGTGCTGTATATGCACTTTTTTGCAATTTTTTGTGAAAATTAGTCTTTGGGTAATGTTTTTGACTGCTTGATATAGGGCGCGGCAAGTTGAAAACCTAAATTTTCTAAGAAATGTCAACGTTTGGCAAAACAGTTTTCGTTTTAGTCATGTTTAGCTGATGTTAATGATAACCCTTTGTTGCCAAAAGCTCTCGTGGCAATTCAATCTTGTTTTTACATATAGTTCCTATTAAAGTTATTAGTACGATGTAAAACAATTGTCTTCAGTCATACTGTGACATTTTAAACCAACTGTCAAATCAAGAACTACATGCATACATTTGTTTATTCCAGGCATATCTAATCAGCCCATAGATTTCTTAGCTCACGTATCGGCGCAAAATTTTCTTAAATAAGGCGTTCACTGCGAGTATCCTTGTTGTCAAATCTTAGTACTCTCGAAGAGTTTTTGAATCTGTTCAACGGCAAGATTTGCTCTAAAAATAGGTTTTCCTTCCACAACGTCAAACAAACTGTTGTTGAAGTGTCGCCACTTCAGTCCAATTAATACCAAATACACATTCACCTGCATAATTAGTAAACTTCAAAATAACGCATGTCACAGGAGGAAAAAAAATAAATAACAATTGGAAATTTCTAACGAAAATTCAAGAATTTTTTACAGGTCAAATATGACCCAAAGACCTTAAGTGTAAAAAATTGTATAAATATTTTTTTCGCCACTATTTTTTTCTGAAAACCTAACGTAGTTGTTGGCATTTAAAATTTACACAGCGTTTACATTTGTCAGTACTGGCAAGACAGTAAGCATATACATATTAGTGGGCAAAACAATGCAAAAACAAAATAGCTGTAAAAGTGTTTATGTATTAGTGAAAAAGTTTGAATGAATTGCTACTGTCTTGCCAGTACTGGCAAATGTAAACGCCATGTTAATAAAAGTCATAAAATATAAAAAATATAAGAGACTCACTCTTAGAAAAAATTTAAATTTTATTTCAAAATGGGTCAGATTTGACCCGAAGACCTTACTGTTCTGTAGCTAAAATAGACATGTAAGTTTTTGGCTCCGCAGGTGGACACACCTTCCTGACGACCCATTGTTTTTAATGCACAAGAACAAAACGTTTAAGAGTGGGAGATTTTGGAAAAAATGGGAATTGTTTTTGATTTTGTAAACGGTAAGTCCGATTAGAATATTACGCATGTCACTAACTATTTTTTTATACTCGACTATTACATTCACCGAAAAATGGTTAAAGTCGGTCCGAAATAAATAATGCTTGATCTATTTTAATTTTTGTAATATCCGAGCTACGTGACATCTAAAATTTTAAATTTATATTTGATTCGGCCTACACGTTACCGAAATCCAGATTTATTAAAAATTTTTTCAAAACCTCCCACTGTACACTAATAAAATAATGTATTGTTGTTCTTGAGGGTAAGATGTATGGAACTATAATCCATATTGGTATTCTTAAATATGGACTGCTATTTTCAAATACATTCAAAATATTTTAAACAATAGTGTTTGGTTTTATAATATCTATGCTATTCATCATCTTTAAAATAGAAGGGGTTTTAGGTTTAAATTGATACATTAACGTATTCAGCTTTAAATGAATTCATAATTATCTTTCGCTTTTACTAAGATGGCATCTTTTATAATGTAGTACATATAATATTTTTGAACTTGCAATAATCTTCAATATGAAAACTAGAATAAAGCTTTACAACATACAATAAAGTTAAATAAAATCTTTTAAGGGCAATTGCATGTGCCTTTAATAGTTTAACGAATTCTCTTAACTGTGCGGACTTAATTTAAAAGGGGATAAATGAGAAACTATAACAAAAAAACTCTTTATATATCTACATTTGTAAGACACAAAGAGCTTTTTTGTTATTGTTAAATTCTAATTAAAAAAATATATAGATGAAAAAAAATCTTAAAAAACAAAAAGCCTTTAAGTCATAGATAGAAAAAGAGAATTAAAGTTTGTAAAAGTAAAAAGCAAAAGCGATAATTAATTTCGAAAATAAATTCGTGTTTTAGTATAAAAAAGTTCGTACCACTCAAAAAAACTAAAGGGCATTGCAAAATTTGTGCTAATAACTAAACGATTTAAAAATGTAAAAGATTTACCATCTGCTTATATCATTAACCCATTTACGCCCGCTGTGCCAATTTGGGAACACTTCATTATTTCCGGCTTATGACAAAGTTTTTGACATTATTCAATATATGTTTACCTTATTGATAATCTAAAATTTCAGAAATTTCTATAACATCAAAAAAAATTTTTTTTTTAATTTTTTTTTCAAAGTGACCGTAGTGCCAATTTGGGTACACCTCTTTAATTCCAAAAAAAAAAAAAATTTTTTTTTGTTTTTTGTTTATATGAAATGAATTAAATAATAAAATTAACAATATTTTATTTTTTGTCCGGTAGTTTTTGTTTGGGCTTAAATGGGTTAATTAAAATGTAGTGTAATATTCTTTATTAAAGTTTTTAATAAATTTAAAGCCGAAAATTTTATTTCAGGATATTTGGAAAGTTTATAAAACAAAGACAGTTTAATAATTTTGTTTGAGTTTTTGTAATTACTTTTGAAATCGGCTCTTAACCGATAAAGCCACACACCCCTATCAACAGGCATCTGCTATAATTTCTTATCCAAAAACCTGTACTTAATTAAAAAAGTAACGCCACTTTTAACGACCTCGTCCCAGTTTTTATTCATTTAAAGTAAGTGGGGAACGTAAGAAATGATAAACTCACTTTTTTTTTGTTGTTATTTTGTTTTTGGTTTCATATCGTTGGAAATAAGACTTAAGAGTTTGTAACTCTCATTAACTCTACAGTTTTATTTGCACATCTACCAAATACAAATACAAGCTTCCAACGAAGCAGGTTTGTAAGGGAAAAAATAAAAGTTTCGCTTGCCATTGCGCTTACGGAAGACATGTATTTTATATGGCGAGTTCCCTCTTTGAAGCAATACATTTTTGACACATAAAGCGAATTATTCAGCACATATAAAAATTCTCCCTTACAAACCGGCTTCGTAGTAAGGGAATGCCGTAGCACTTGAAATGTTATTTTTTTTATATAAAAGTTGTTGAGAGTTCTTTCACTTACTTAACTGCATTTCTGTATGTCTTATTGCGTAGCGCATAATTGTGCGCTTATTTTTTTAAATGTACCATTAGTGCTTCGCTAAGTAATACAATAATTTATTGGGTAAAGTCTTTAGCTTTCTAAAGTGTTTGGGAAAAGATTTCCTGATAATATGGCCTAAGCAACCAGTGAAATGCGCATAGGAGCTAGCTAATCAATCAACCAACAATAAGTTCCAGTGTATTTATCCAAAACAAAAATTGGAAATTAAGCACGACAAAAAATTTTTAATAATTAACAGCCAGGCCCACGATGTCACACGTTAACGTTCGAATAGAAAATTACATTTAAAACAAAAACAAATTTTAGAAATTGTTTTTGTTTTAAATGTAATTGCACTTGAAATGTTATTTTTTTTATATAAAAGTTGTTGAGAGTTCTTTCACTTACTTAACTGCATTTCTGTATGTCTTATTGCGTAGCGCATAATTGTGCGCTTATTTTTTTAAATGTACCATTAGTGCTTCGCTAAGTGATACAATAATTTATTGGGTAAAGTCTTTAGCTTTCTAAAGTGTTTGGGAAAAGATTTCCTGATAATATGGCCTAAGCAACCAGTGAAATGCGCATAGGAGCTAGCTAATCAATCAACCAACAATAAATTCCAGTGTATTTATCCAAAACAAAAATTGGAAATTAAGCACGACAAAAAATTTTTAATAATTATGTGCACCCAAAAATTACTTTCATTAGTAATTGTATGAAATCATTTAAAAAAGTCATGAACTGTATTGATTTAGTTACTCTTAAGTTTTTAAGTAGGTGAATTTTTATAGATATTTATCAAAAACATTTAAATTTGTTTAATTAATTCGATTATTTTCAATTAAGAATACTTTTTTTTAAATTGGTTTTACTTTTTAAGAGAAGCAGTAAACGATATTTTTTGCATTTTTTTAAAAAAATCTTAACAAATCTCTGCTACGAGGCAGGCGGCTAAATGGCTAAGTTATTACTGTATATCGAGGGACATGTGTATTTACTGATAGCAAGATTGTCAATGTCATTGCAGTCCGAGCGGATGTAAGTTAACTGCAGAATGTCTTTGGAAGATATTGCAGAGCATTCGAAACTAAAGTTAGTGTGGATACCAGGGCATAGGAATTGCCGGTGTAACCAAATAGCAGATTAGCTTGCCAAACAAAGTGGTCGTCTGGATGACAGATTTGTACCCTAATTTACTGGTCTTCCACTCGCTCACTTAGAGTCTAATACACTTGCATAGTTAAGGTGGACTCGTCAATTCATCTGCTCCTCAGCCCGGACCTTGTGCACTGGATATGATGAATGGAGGAAAAGCTCTCTACTGAGCTTCTTTAGAGAACAAATCAGGACAGTGATCTTAGAATGCAATTTAATATTCAAAATACTTGAGAGCTCCTTTTGGGTCTGTGAATTATAAGTTATAGTTAATACCTTTTTGTTTATCGTAGTTTAATTATGTATATGAATTTGTTTAAACAAACGCTTAAGAAATGATCTCTGTAACTTGGCACTGTCCGGTAGGAATTCATCGACGTAGAATGTGTCTCGAGTTCAGTGCCTACTGAATAAGTTGTCACGACAAGGATGAAGAGGAAACTGTGTTCTATTTTCATTGTAAATGTTCTGGACTTCAGGAAATTAAGATGACCGGGAAACCATTAAGATGTTATTTAGGAAAGAACTAAGGCTGCTTATACTTCTTTTTATTTGGATAACAAAATAGTTGAATGGAGTAGTGTGACCAATTGAGTAATCACTCTTTACAATAGACATTGGCCAAAGGGACCACTCAAGAATCCAATTGGGATATCAGTTGGATTACTGCCCAAGTAACCTAACCTTAAAGTTTAATTACACGAATATTTTATCGAAACATAAGACCTTAACGAGAGATTTGGGTTCTCAATTAGGATTAAAGTAAGATTAAAGAAACTAGTAAGTCAAGTAAGGGGAAACGCAACTATAACAGATGCTTAGAGTTGTTGAGTTTACATAGCTCCAATTACTTAGCCAGGGCTATGAATATTTCTAGTTTAAACTAAGTGATATTGGTAAAATTAAAATATGCGAGCGGAATTTTTTCACGCGAGGTATTGATATATCCATTTGTTTTAACGGTTATAATACAACCGTGAGGTTAACCCACGATTCTGAGAAAATGATTCATATGATGCGATTTTTTGTTCTAGTTCCTATTCCTGGAATGCTATAAGAACAGTATTCCATTGCATTACAATGGATGAATTTATCTATTGGGAGAATCACAAGTTGTGCTATCAAGTCATATTGTTATAATATCCTTAAATTTTACAATCGTTTAAAAAAATTCTGTTGTGTTTCATACAAAAAAAGTCCTAAAAAGTTACACTTTTTATTCTGCGTTTATTGTTTTGTCATAACTACTTATTAAAAATCTAAATGATGAGGGTTGCTCACAGCACTTATATTATTTATTGTTATTATTTTAAGACACATGACTTTATAATTATATTGTGAATCCCCCATATATGTTTTAGAGAGGACTGCCTGTTACCTTACTTCTAAAAGTCATTTATTAAAATATGAAAGCTTGAATCAGACATTAAAAACGGCAGAACACTAAAAAAATCTTTTGCCTTCACTAACCACAGCAACAACATTTTCTTCTTGAGATACAAAAACATGTGTAGTTATGTATAAAAACAGATTTGTATAAGTTTTTAGTGAGTTTACAACTCAACTTAACTTAACTCTAGTTGTGTTGAAGCTTTGCAGATTTCTATTATTTTTAACAGGCTTTTGTAAGTTCGGTTATTAAAAACAGAAAACATTTACAACTCATCACTGGCAATTGTAAAGTTAAGTTAATCAAGTTTCAATTCAACTGCCCCGTAACAGGGGCATATGAATGACAAAAATGTTTCTTAAAACTTTACTTTTATTCATTTATTTTGTAAAACAATTCACGTTAAAAATATTTTAATTTGAATCCTATGTTTTTAATACAAAATTTATTTGGAAAATAATTTTTTCTTGCTGGCGTATGAGTATTAATTTTGCTTAAAATAAAAAAAAATATATTAAGTATACGCAGGGCTGGGCAGTATTTGAAATACATGTATTTGAAATACGTATTTAAAATACAAATACGTATTTTGTATTTGTATTTTAAATACATGACGTGCAAGTATTTTGCATTTTGTATTTTAAATACATATCCAGCAAGTATTTTGTATTTTGTATTTTAAATACATACAATAAATATAAGTAGTTTGTATTTTGTATTTTAAATACATAAAAAAAATGGGAGTATTTTGTATTTTAAAAACATAGTTTACAAAATATATTCTGTCAGTTTATTGATGGTTGATTGCATTTTAATCTACCAAAATATAAAAAAATATGGTGTCACTTTTCATCTTTCGTGAAAAAAGTTTCCGCACCGAAAGCGTTGAAGTTTTGTTTTTATTTTTTATTTTCATCATTAAATCAGTGGCTCTTGTCTTAAATAAGTTCGTTTTCGTTTAGATTCATATATAATCTTCAACATTAAACCATTTTTCATAAGTCTAATGCAAAATCAGAAGGGTTTCAATTTCCAAAAATAAAATTTACACATAATATGGAGTTTTAGGAATCGCTTACGGTGCGGAAACTTTTTTCACCGAATCAGCTTAAAAAACATTTTTTTATTATCAGAACAAAATTCCCCACATGGCGCTGGAGTGGTATTTTGCACTCAAAAAAAAGTTATAACCTTAATGTACATGACGTGGAAGTATTTTGTATATTGTATTTGAAATACGTTCAATAAATGGAAGTATTTTGTATTTTGTATTTTAAATACATACAGGATGTGTAAGTATTTTGTATTTTGTATTTTAAATACATACAGGATGTGGAAGTATTTTGTATTTTGTATTTTAAATACCGCAAACCATGTATTTTGCCCAACACTGAGTATACGTACAATTGAAGTGCTTCTTGCAGTCAGTGTTGGGCAAAATACATGGTTTGCGGTATTTAAAATACAAAATACTTGCTGGTCATGTATTTAAAATACAAAATACAAAATACTTTCAGGTTATGTTTTTAAAATACAAAATATAAAATACTTACACATCCTGTATGTATTTAAAATACAAAATACATAATACTTACACATCCTGTATGTATTTAAAATACAAAATACAAAATACTTCCATTTATTGAACGTATTTCAAATACAAAATACTTCCACGTCATGTACATTAAGGTTATAACTTTTTTTTGAGTGCAAAATACCACTCCAGCGCCATGTGGGGAATTTTGTTCTGATAATAAAAAAATGTTTTTTAAGCTGATTCGGTGAAAAAAGTTTCCGCACCGTAAGCGATTCCTAAAACTCCATATTATGTGTAAATTTTATTTTTGGAAATTGAAACCCTTCTGATTTTGCATTAGACTTATGAAAAATGGTTTAATGTTGAAGATTATATATGAATTTAAACAAAAACGAACTTATTTAAGACAAGAGCCACTGATTTAATGATGAAAATAAAAAATAAAAACAAAACTTCAACGCTTTCGGTGCGGAAACATTTTTCACGAAAGATGAAAAGTGACCTCAAATTTTTTTATATTTTGGTAGATTCAAATGCAGTCAACCATCAATAAACTGACAGAATATATTTTGTAAACTATGTTTTTAAAATACAAAATACTCCCATTTATTTATGTATTTAAAATACAAAATACAAACTACTTATATATATTGTATGTATTTAAAATACAAAATACAAAATACTTGCACGTCATGTATTTAAAATACAAATACAAAATACGTATTTGCATTTTAAATACGTATTTCAAATACATGTATTTCAAATACTGCCCAGCCCTGCTTGCAGTAACATCATTATTTTGAGATGAACGACTTCAAAGTTAAAAAAAGAAATATTAAAAAAAGTAAAAAGTCACTTTTCGTCTAAATAAGAAACTAATTGGAAATAGGTTAAATCTTTAACGAGGATGTTGGTATAGTTAGTTATAAGTAGGGATGCAATTTCCATGCAAGTGCGGAAGGAAAAACATTTTGCAAAAAAAATTAAGGAGTTCAGAAAATAAAATAAATTTTAAATATTTTTAATCTGATCTGGAATCCAAGTGGTATCTGAAAATGTATTTGTTCAATATGCATTGGCATTTTTTAAGTACAGGACCAAGTTTTACATTTGATAAATCAGTACTAATTTAAATTAGTTTTTTAAAGATATTTGAATAATAATAGACTGAATTTTCATATTTTTCTTAATTAAAAAGCGATATTTTATGGAAATTTTTTAAGTTTAATCATATTTTTTTAAGCATATTTTTACTTTTTTAGTGCATATTTTGGATTTTTTAGTGCATATTTCAAGCGCATATTTTTGATTTTTTAGTGCATATAAATCTCACCCGTAGTTAAAGGCAAAAGGAAAAGCATATAAACTTAGTTTTACAATTTGGGTGGCTAATGTAGTTATATCAATAAGCCCTTCAATTGTTTTATGCTCTTTAGAACAACTTAAAAAATATTTGTGGGATTCACAAGGTAGTCGTAAAGTTTTAAAGTCATATGTCTTAAAATAATTACAAGAAATATATATGACTGCTGTGGGAAACCGCTTATAATTTAGATTTTTACATTTATGTACAGTTATGACGAATCAATGAACCCAGCATTAAAGTTTTTATTTTAATTGAAACTTTACAGTATTTTTTTAAACAATTGTAAAATATTATTTAGGACATTATGACGATATGACTTAATAGCACACCTTGTGAATCTCACAATTGACTAAAGTAAAGCCTGATCGCTTCCCACAACCAACAAGTTACGTGGTAATATTTGTATAATACCTAGTTTTAATAGATTTTTTTTTCTAACATACAGGTTTTGAAACAATAGAACAAAAATTAAACAAACAATTTACTAAAAGTTAAATTAACTTTATAATAAAATTGTTTCAATTCTTTACACTCATTTTAAATATACGACAATACAACATATCAACATTAATCAAATTTAATTAAAATAAAATTAATTAAGTTAATTATTAAACAAATTAAACATTATTTGCATATTAAAAAAAAAAAATACACAAGAGAGAGTTAATTTTTAAACGTGTTTAAATTTTAAACATATTAACTTTTACATTTAATTAACAACAACAGTTATATGCATTAATTAGCCGTTATTATCATTCTAGCTATAATTTCATCAAGTGCATTGCTATGCACAAAATGTGACAAAGCTTTAAATACTTACCAACAATTTCAGTACTAAAGGGTGGTTAAATTGTAAGGGCCGATGTTGAATGTGAACCACACCTAAACGCCAAGTTTTTTTCCGAATTTTATTTGACATTTCTCTATTTCAGACTTACTAAATTTGAACCATGGAGAGATACACAATCCAACAACGTGTTAAAGTTATCCAGACTTATTATGAAAATGGATGATAAATTTCGAAGAAAATCATCTTCAGTGATGAGGCACATTTTCACCTCAGTGGATTTGTCGATAAGCAGAATTTCCGCATTTGGGCGAATAATAATCCAAGAGTGATTGTCGAAAAACCAATGCACCCACAAAGAGTGACTGTTTGGTGCGGTTTATGGGCTGGCGGCATCATCGGGTCGCATTTTTTCCAAAATGAGGCCGGTCAGGCAGTTACTGTGAATGGTGTTCGCTATCGTGGGATGATAACGAACTTTTTATGGCCCGAATTGGAAGATATGGATGTGGACGATATGTGGTTTCAGCAGGACGGTGCCACTTGCCACACAGCTAACGAAACAATGGCTCTTTTGCGCAACAAATTCAATGGCCGTGTTATCTCACGTAATGGCGATGTCAATTGGCCGCCTAGATCATGTGATTTGACACCGTTGGACTTTTTTCTTTGGGGCTATTTGAAAGAAAAGGTGTACGTCGATAAGCCAGCAACAATTCAAGAGCTAAAGGATGAGATAATTCGGCACATTAACGGCATAGAACCTCCATTATGCCTCAGGGTCATCGCAAATTTGGACCATCGGATGGAGGTGTGCCGCCGTGGTCGCGGCGCCCATTTGGCCGATATTTTGTTCCATACATAATTGAGTAATACCAATATATCATAATAAAATAAAATTACAATAATTTCCTAAATAGTTTGTGTTTTATTCAAAATCAACATCGGCCCTTGAAATTTAACCACCCTTTATAAATCGATCGTCAATGCAAGCGAATGATAACATAATGGTTGTAATAAAAAAATTATGCCCCACTAAGAATTATTTTAAGACCACGGCAGGCAGATTTTATGATTTATTGTTATTTTTGATGATTACAGGTTTCAAATTTAGAATAATCGAGCATTGTCGTATAGATGTTCTTATCTGGTGACGTCCTCGTACTTTGCTGTATTCAACAATTACTTCTTTTAATATGTATGCTGAATCATTTTCAAACAAACGCTTGTTTAAAAATTTTTTTAATTTCTACAAATTGTTTTACTGATTTGATTAATATTTTTGTTTGATTTTTATTTCACTAACAAAAATGTTGACAACTCTTCAAAAATATAATAAACGCGTTATTGGTTTCAGGTTTTCAAAACTTTGTATGAAATATTTAACGCTCTTTAATGTTGTCGTTTTTTTGCATTTTTTTTATTTGATCGTAAGCAACACTTTTTAATGTGAAATATAAGAACAACAACAAAAAACACATAAAGTCTATTTTTGGACGCCTTACAAAAGTACAACAATAAGAAAGACGATAAAAAAGCGTGACGAGGTTTGTAGTAACAAAAATAAAAACAAAAGCAGGTAAAAAACGTTTCACTCTTTTTAAAGAACAGAAACGACAACAACATTTTATGAAACAAAATAAATTTTTGGTTGGTTTCAAAGTTTGTAAAAAAGAATGAAAAATAAAATCCCGTATTAAATTTTTTAAAACTGTTTTGTTAAATACATCAAATACAAAAATTTAATGATGACGAAAAATATATCGAGTCGGTCTGCTGCCGTTTTTGGTTACATTTCTTCTTCTTTATCCAAGGAAAGGATACAGCAAAAGTGAGTGATGAATTAAAACATTGTGTGTGTATAAAAACAAGACTTGGTTTAAAAATTATACCAACAAAAAAATGTGTCTCAAAACTAGCAACCGCTCTGCTCTGCCTTCATCTTCTCCTACAGTGCTTGCTTGTGTGCGCGTCATTGCTTGTGCAAAAACTTTTTTTTTTTTTGATTCAGGAAAATTATTTCAGTAAGCTTTTTGTAAGATTCAGTAAAATTATTTGTTTGGAAAAATCAGTGTTTTTTTTTTCAATAAACGAAATGCACATAAATTGTTTGAATATGCGAATTTGTTTCTAGGACCGATTTCAGACAAAAAATGCTTTGATTCTACAAATTTTTTGTTTGAATTGGAAAAATAATTTTTTCTGTGTATAGCAACATTTTAAAGAATTCCTTTTTAACCCTTTAGCACAACAGCTACGCCAGGCATGTACCCCAATTTTTTTTTAAGTCAGCAGAATCTTTTGAAGTCACCGAAGTTGAGAGGCTTTTATGGAAAACTGAAAGCAATAGCTTACTAGACCAAATGAAGAGGATTTTCCTAAACTGAAACTTCTATTTTTTTTTAAACAAGTGGGCTAAGCAGTCAGCAAAAGTATTTCTTTCAGATTCTTATAGTAGAACATTACAACTAAAAGTTATTGTTCTTAACAGGATAGACGAACTTTTTAGATCTGTTTTCATTTTAGAGTTCACGTATATGTATGCTTGTGTGTGTACATTTTTTTAAATCAAACAGACTACATACCAATCTCTATCCAATAGGTCTGCGCAAGAAGCCAGATGTTTATTTTGTTTATTCCTTAATGATGTGTAGTGTACACGTTATCCCCTTTGCTTTTCTCGACATTCTTTTATTTGTCGAATCGAAATAAAAAGGTTTTGTTTATTTATGGGTAGATCTGGAACATGCATTTTACATGTATCCCATCTAGATTTTTTTATTCAAAGCTTACATCCCAAAGAGATAACTTAAACATCGCTATGTTCAATTCTTTACGTTTTATACCCCATTTGGCAACAAATTTGTTTCTATCATTCATAGGAATTTTATGAAATTTGCTCCAGAAATTAAATGCGTTTCTGTGTATATTACTTAAATTATAAAATTTAATGTAGTAATTTAGTTAAAAATATCAAACATCTATATATTATTTATATGTGTTGTTGAAATTCTATTAAGGCAGGCAAATTTCTGCATTATTTACATTACTAACATTATTTAAATTATTCTAATTGCATAAGTAAAACTTTCTGCTGAGGACTGTAAATACAGTGGTAACTCTAAAAACAAACACCGATAACAATAAGTAATTAATAATGGTAAGTGCTACCAATGCATTTATCTACACTAGCATAAGCTTAGATTTTTTCTACTCAACCATCAAATCGTTCTTTTGCTGCTAGATTTTGACGAAGTAAGTCACATTAAAATTAAAGTTCTGCAAAGTACAAAAGTTTGCATAAAGTGAGATAAAGTTTATTTTAAAAATCTATCCAATAAAATTTTATTTTGTGAACTAAATTGTTACAAACAACAGCATTACTACATTACACATTACACAAAAGAAAAAAGGTAAAAGTTTATTTTATACCTACATAATTAAAATTTATACATCGGTAAAACAAATACTTAATATAGGGGTAAGTCCTATCTGCACACGAGGTTTTCGTTTGTGCGTTTATTAAATAATTGAGTTCCTACGCCACCCTGGAGGGCGTACTTCTAAGATTAGAAATATCCCACGAAGAAATGCGTCGTATTGCATAACCCCTCAGGTATGGTATTACAGTATGTAGGTAGTTAAAATGGTATGGTTAAACATCATGTGCTATTTTTTTTTCTCAGATTTCAATAGAGAACGAAAAGGTTAACCTAGGAACTCAATTAATTTCTAATATTTTGGAAAACTCTCCCTTTATTTCAACACCACAATTGATAAAGAAATACAAAATTTGTGATTTTTACATATTAAAATATGAAATGCGGTAAATCAGGTTTGTGACGTCACCGATGTGAATATAAATATTATCTCCGCAATCAAGTCAGCAGAAGTAAAATATATTTTAAGAACAACTAAAAATAAGAAAACAGATCAAAGGAATACGTGGAAAAAAAAAATAAGCCAACACTTAGCAAAGTATTTACAGCCTGCATTTATAACCTACATATCACCGTACTAACTAAATAACAATATTATTAAACCTAAAACTACTTTAACTTACCCATAATTAAATTAATCTTCAAGCCTAATTTTTTTTCTCAAAATTCTTAAAATTATCAATTTAACCTATTGTACTAATTATCATTAACATTGCTCCTTTAACTTAAATCTAAATGTCCTACCACTATTCGCAACCTCAGTTGTCCTGTATAAAGTGTATATTAGCCTTCGTTTATATACTTACAAATATATTTTTCTTTTAATTAAATATGTATTAACTTCATTATTATACTAACCCTCATGTTCTTCAATATTTTAACAATAATAAAATAGTTACGTACGTTCATATATAGATTATAAGTAAGGTCTGTATTCATTTAAATTAATTTATGTGTATTAGTGTTAATCAATCAATTTTTGTTTAGAAAATATGCAACACCACTTTTAAAACTTACTATTACCCAAGTAGAGTATGCAGAATGTTCGAAGAGGCCTCCGAGACATCATACGCAACATTTTTTTTACTATGGTAAATCAGCATTAATTTTGGTGAGTGATCAAACCAATGTATTTCTATCCGTTTGCATATTTCTTGACAATTCATATACGAAGCAACAACAACAGTAGTATTGAATTAATGCAAAAGAGATTAAGTATCTCTTAAATGTTTAGCAACATTTCTTATTTTGTTTTTGCTTCAGATCATATGTTTATTTTAATTTAAGCTTTACATATTTACTTTTTTTGTATATTTTTTTTTATTTTGCTAAATTTTCATTCATGATTATCTTAGGGTATTCCCAAGCAAAATAGACTTGAGTCGTTATAAAAAGTCAGAGTTTGTTTAAATTAGTTGAACTAGTTTTAATTTTGTTAAATATTATTTCTAAGTAACATGAACTTTAAAAAATGAATAAATTTTGTGAATTGAAAATGAATCTCTAAATTTCAATAATTTCTTACGGATGTAGAATTAGGTAGGGTGAAAACATTTAGGGTTTCGGTAAAATTTACGCCACTGAAACATTTGGTAGGGAGGGTTATGAGGCATTGGCCCCAGCAAGATCTTGGGTGCCTTACACTTAGAAAAATTGATGTTACCGTAGAAACCTTCTCATATTTTTTTAGATGCCTTCAGTTTTAACGTTGAATTCTTATTTAAGAATTTGAAACTATTATTTTGTTGGTTAATGCATCACTCTATCACAGAGGCAGGGGAGTTTTAATTTATTATGTTTAAAAGTACAAGCTGGTTATGTGCGAGGAAAGATATTAGCAGGCAAGAACCCACCCGACCAGACTGTTAGCTAGCAGTTTAATAGCTCCCAATCGCCTTAGCTACATATTTTTAAAAGTGGTTTTATTTCATTAAACATGTGCACATATCCGGGCACCAAAGTCAATCCGGATTTTTACTTAATCGGAAATGGCTTATGGGCAATTGAAAAAGAAAATAAAAATATTTTTCCACTTGTACATTACATAATTGGCGCCCAACGTGGGGCCCAGGTTATTTACTAAATGGGTCCAAACCCTAGCTACTTTTCATCTATTTTTTTTAGCAGAATTTAAATTTGTGATATTGGTTGAAGCTGTTTATAAAATAAACTTTTAAAATTTTCTGGACTTTCGTTATTTGACGACAGAAGATCAAATAAAACGACCGAAAATTCCCTTAAAGTTCCTTTTTGTAGATAGATCAAATTAATATCGTAATTTTTTTTTCATTGCTTAACGTTTTTAAGTAAAATTTGTAGTTTTTCAAAAATTTTTGTCTTAACATCGGTGTGCTAATTAGACAAGGAAAGTATATAAATTTCGCAATGTGCATATTTATATCCACCTAGTTAGTTTTGAAAGAAGAAGGACATATTTATTAACACAGGTTTGACTAATTTTAGGAAACGTCAGGTTTAACTTAGGAACATAATAGATTCTTTTTTCTATTAACATCAATTTTTCTATTGGAATATATATATTTTTTTTCTCATCCTACTCACTTCGCATCCAATATGTAAGGAATTTTTATCTAATTGAATTAAAACGAATTTGTTTGGTATTTCCGGCAAATTTTATTTGTATACAGTACTGGGAACTTATCGTCCATATTTTGCTCGAACAGAAACTTTATATTAATCCGGTTTTTAATTTGGATTCTTTTTTTTTTCTCTAAGAACAATATACCAATATACTTTATGAATATAAAGTTTTAGTTAAAAACGGAACTGTCATAAGTTTTTTGTATTGAACATACATTTTCTAAGTTTACCTTAGTGCATAAATTTTTTTTCTATCTGGGGAAAATTAACCTAGATAAAGTAGAAATCTATTCTCTGATATTACATTTTGTTATCTTTATTTCATTTGTCAATTAATTAAAAACAAAATGTCTTTGGAACATACCCCGCTCCCAGCTCTGAGTACGGTATCTGGTTTTATTAGTACGCAATGTATCGTTTGTAACGAGCCTATGTTAGAACAAAATGAATGTCTAATAATCATGAACTGTAGTCATGTATTTCATAAAGAGTGTATTGAAAAACACCTTTCCCAATCAGCAGAATGTCCCGATTGCCAAAAAGCATGTGATCTTGTGGATCTTAAAAAATTTAACATTCAAAAGAATGTGCGGCAAAATCCTGTACCAAAAGGTGACACTAATGCTCGTGGTAAAGGACGAGGGGCCATGGCAAAAAGGTACCATACCAGGAATGTTACCAAAAATCTGTTTAATGAGAACGCAGCTTCCTCGTTAGATTTTGTTCAAAATACTAATCCAACTGATAATAATGATAATACCCTAAATTTTACTTCTACACGGAATTCTCCTAATATTCAAAGCGATGTAATTATTAATCCCACACAGTTATCTCATATAATAGAAACAAGCGTTTCACGTATTTTACAAAATATGAATATCGTCGCTAATAATTCACAGCGAGCTTATAATTCCCAACATGCTAATAATTCACAACCTCGGACTTTTGCACAGAGAAATAATAATATTATCAATCCTACCTCTCCTTTATCTAGTGTCTATGATAATTTTAGTGTGCGATCGGACAAAGTAACTTCAGTGATCCAAAATTGGAACCTTAAGTTCGATGGGTCAGCGAACGGCTTAAATGTGGAAGAATTTTTATATAGAATACGGTCTCTGACCGCTGACAATTTCCAAAATGATTTTTCCGTTATTTGCAAAAACTTGCATATACTGTTGTCTGGTAAGGCCCGTGAATGGTATTGGCGTTACCATAAGCAGGTGGAGAGTATTCAATGGAATGAGTTCTGTGCCGCAATTAAATGTCAGTATAAAGACTTTAAGACCAATTTTGATTTGATGGAAGAACTCAGGAATCGCAAAATGAGAACAGGAGAATCATTTGATTCATTTTTTGAGGCAATATCCTCCATTTTAGATCGTTTAGATAGACCTATACCCGAAAATGAGCTTATAGAAATTTTAACAAAAAATCTTCGCTTAGATATTCGTCACGAACTATTATATGTCCCAATTTATTCAATCGCTCATTTAAGGAAACTGGTGCAAATGCGCGAAAACCTGATGACGGATGAATTTTTAAGAAAGAATTCCCAAGGCAAAATGTTTTCAACTAATTACCCAAGACGTAATGTGGCAGAACTCGACTGTTCTGAAAATCTTAATAATGTTAAAACACCTAATGAAGATTTTAATGTAGAAAGTATAGAGCAAAAACCTTTTAGTGCCAAGTGCTGGAACTGTGATGAGGTAGGTCATCATTGGCAAGACTGCCTTGGTACTAGAACCATATTCTGTTATGGATGCGGCGAAAAAAATACATATCGGCCACAGTGCCCGAAATGTACTTCCAAAAAAGTTTCTAATTCAAAAAACTTAACAGCTCCGTCACACCCACCAAAATTTCACTAAATTCTAATACAACTACAACCAACTCTGATTTAACTAACAACATGGGTGTTAAAAATAGCCCTGATTCGACATCCTATCAAGATTTAAACACCTTTTCTGAATTACTTGATACGTCCAATACCAAATCTGAAACAGATTTCAAAATCCTTGAGCGATTTCAATCTCCAAATAAGGATAGAATTTTGTTTCCAATAAGACCCTATCATCAACGAATGCAGGAATATATTGCTAAACGTAATTTAATTTTTTCAAACTCATCCCTCTTTTTCTGTCCGAAACAACGACCAAAACGTTCCACCGTTCGACTACGAACATATTTCAAGAAACGAAAAATGACTTCTAAGTTTATTGTTTCTACTGTTGTAAATAATACGGTTGATAGAAGGTTTTATGCAAATGTAAGGTTTTTAAACTTTTCACTGTTAGGTCTGCTTGACACGGGTGCAAATATTAGTTGCATTGGTGGTAAACTTGCTCAGGAGAATTTTTCGGGTTCGGAACAATTTAACAAAATGAATGCCAACGTAAAAACGGCAGATGGCAAACTACAAAAGGTTTTAGGGTATCTCGACGTTAATGTTTCTTTTAGAAATAAGTCACATAGAATGAAATTGTGGCTTGTACCCTCGTTGTCACAAGATTTGATTTTGGGTTTAGACTTTTGGAGGTTATTCGCGTTAGCTTCAGATTTATTCGAATCTGCAATTATTAGCTGTCCTTCTGAGTTGTCCGATATTAAAAAAACGTCCGAAGTTTTGTCCGTAAATATAGAAAAATCTGATTTAGTCTCAGATGAGAAAAAATTTCCTCTAACTTCAAGCCAATATTCACAGCTAGAGGCTATTATAGCTTTATTTCCTAATTTTGAGAAAAACGGCTTGGGCAGAACCAGCTTCATTAAGCACGATATAGACGTTGGCAATGCCTCGCCTATAAAACAAAGATTCTATCCAGTTTCTCCGGCCGTGGAGGAGCTGATGTATAAAGAAGTAGATCGAATGCTGGCATTAGGGGTGATTGAAGAATCATCATCCTCTTGGAGTTCTCCAATGCGCTTAGTGGTTAAGCCGCACAAAGTCCGCCTGTGCTTAGATGCCAGAAAGGTCAATCAAGTGACCATAAAAGACGCCTATCCGCTTCCAAGTATTGAGGGTATATTTGCGAGACTTCCTAGAGCTAACCTGATTTCAAAACTGGATTTAAAAGATGCGTATTGGCAGATCGGCCTAGCCAATCGGGCTAGACCTCTCACTGCGTTCACAATCCCAGGTAGACCCCTCTATCAGTTCAAGGTCATGCCGTTTGGGCTTTGTAACGCCCCACAAACGATGTGCCGTTTAATGGACTCGTTAATACCACCTGAATTAAAACATTGTGTTTTCGGTTACTTAGATGACCTTGTAATTGTTTCCGAGGATTTTGAAACCCATTTGTCGGTCTTAGTGCGTATTGCTGATCAATTCAGAAAAGCGAATTTAACCCTGAATATTAGTAAGTCACGTTTCTGCGTTACTGAAACGAAATATCTCGGCTACGTAATCGGAAATGGGGGAATTAAAACGGATCCCGAGAAAATAGCATCGATACTTTCCTGGCCTGCCCCTAAAAGCATCAGGCAAGTTCGTGGATTCCTTGGCCTTGCCGGATGGTATAGACGATTTATTTTAAACTTCTCTACTGTAGTCTTTCCGATAACGGAAGTGTTGTCGTCGAAACGGAAGTTCAATTGGACAGAAGATGCACAAAAGGCATTTTTAGAGATAAAAACTTTACTTACCACAGCTCCCGTTCTCGCTAATCCTGACTTCAACAGGAAGTTTTATATACATTGTGATGCAAGCGATTTCGGTATTGGCGCGGTTTTAGTTCAGCTGGATGACGATGGCAACGAAAAACCTATAGCGTTTATGTCAAAAAAGCTGAACACCGCTCAACGCAATTATAGTGTAACCGAAAGAGAGTGTCTGGCAGCAATTGAGGCCATCAACCGCTTCCGGTGTTACATAGAAATGCAACAATTTGAGGTAATTACGGACCACTCGAGCTTGGTGTGGCTGATGAAGCAATCTAATTTATCTGGCAGACTTGCCAGATGGGTATTAAAACTCCAAGGCTATACATTCACAATAAGTCATAGAAAAGGTAAGGATCATATTGTGCCAGACTCTCTCTCTCGGCTGCCCTGTGACGACGTTTCCGCTGTCGAGCTAACTGATCCCGAAATTGACTTGAGTTCTGAGCATTTCTCTGACCAGGATTATGAGGAGCTAAAAACTAAAATCACTGACATGCCTACGAAGTACCCGGATTTGAAGATTGTTGATAAGTATGTGTATATTCGGACCGACCACTATACAGGAAATGAACAGGATGAACAAAATGCGTGGAAACTTTGGGTCCCTACGAAACTACGCGCAAGTGTTATAACCCGAGCTCATGATGTACCCATTTCATCACACGGGGGAATGTTCAAAACTTTAGACTTAATACGCAGGAATTTTTATTGGCCAGGTATCGTTAGAGATGTCCGCGACTATATTAGAAAATGCGAGGTTTGTAAAACTACCAAGGCACCGAATTTTGTGACCAAGCCCGAAATGGGAAAGCAGGCAGTATCCACCCGCCCCTTTCAGCGTCTGTACATAGACCTATTAGGACCTTACCCGAGAAGTAAGCGTGGCCACATAGGGCTGTTAATTGTGGTGGACCACTTAACGAAATTTCATTGGGTATGTCCAATGCGCAAATTTACCTCTGCGGCGATACAAACGTTTTTATTGGAGCAAATCTTTCATGTGTACGGAGTCCCCGAACACATTGTGAGCGACAATGGCTCCCAATTTAAAGCCAATGAACTCAATGCATTTTTTACGAAATTGGGAATTAATCATATATACACGGCATTGTATTCGCCGCAATCTAACGCCTCCGAAAGGGTTAATCGGTCGTTAATTGCTGGTATTCGTTCGTATTTGAAGAAGGACCAAACGTTATGGGACGAACACCTTAGCTCAATATGCTGCTCCCTAAGAAACTCATTTCATGCATCGATACGTATTTCGCCATACCATGCAGTCTTTGGACTTGATATGATAACTCACGGTTCTTCATATAAATTATTAGAAAAGGTAAAAATGCTTGGTGAAAATGTAAGCCCTTTAGGCAGGGACGATTCTTTAGCTCTAATACGGCACAACTTACGGAAAAGCATTGCGGATGCATATCATAATCATCAACATCAATACAATCTTAGAACTAGACCTATATCCTTCTCTGTGGGTCAAATTGTTTTCAGGAAAAATTTTGCTCAGAGTAGCTTTGAGAAAAAGTTTAATTCCAAACTTGCGCCACTTTATCTTCGGGCTAAAATCCGAAATAAAATTGGACAAAATTATTACCAATTGGAGGATCTTAATGGTAAACTCATAGGAACCTTTCATGCCAAGGATTTAAGATCCTGAAAGCGGTTTCCTCCTAATACTTTGGCGAAAATCGCAAGTATTATGCGGTTTGTAGTGTACACGGTATCCCCTTTGCTTTTCTCGACATTCTTTTATTTGTCGAATCGAAATAAAAAGGTTTTGTTTATTTATGGGTAGATCTGGAACATGCATTTTACATGTATCCCATCTAGATTTTTTTATTCAAAGCTTACATCCCAAAGAGATAACTTAAACATCGCTATGTTCAATTCTTTACGTTTTATACCCCATTTGGCAACAAATTTGTTTCTATCATTCATAGGAATTTTATGAAATTTGCTCCAGAAATTAAATGCGTTTCTGTGTATATTACTTAAATTATAAAATTTAATGTAGTAATTTAGTTAAAAATATCAAACATCTATATATTATTTATATGTGTTGTTGAAATTCTATTAAGGCAGGCAAATTTCTGCATTATTTACATTACTAACATTATTTAAATTATTCTAATTGCATAAGTAAAACTTTCTGCTGAGGACTGTAAATACAGTGGTAACTCTAAAAACAAACACCGATAACAATAAGTAATTAATAATGGTAAGTGCTACCAATGCATTTATCTACACTAGCATAAGCTTAGATTTTTTCTACTCAACCATCAAATCGTTCTTTTGCTGCTAGATTTTGACGAAGTAAGTCACATTAAAATTAAAGTTCTGCAAAGTACAAAAGTTTGCATAAAGTGAGATAAAGTTTATTTTAAAAATCTATCCAATAAAATTTTATTTTGTGAACTAAATTGTTACAAACAACAGCATTACTACATTACACATTACACAAAAGAAAAAAGGTAAAAGTTTATTTTATACCTACATAATTAAAATTTATACATCGGTAAAACAAATACTTAATATAGGGGTAAGTCCTATCTGCACACGAGGTTTTCGTTTGTGCGTTTATTAAATAATTGAGTTCCTACGCCACCCTGGAGGGCGTACTTCTAAGATTAGAAATATCCCACGAAGAAATGCGTCGTATTGCATAACCCCTCAGGTATGGTATTACAGTATGTAGGTAGTTAAAATGGTATGGTTAAACATCATGTGCTATTTTTTTTTCTCAGATTTCAATAGAGAACGAAAAGGTTAACCTAGGAACTCAATTAATTTCTAATATTTTGGAAAACTCTCCCTTTATTTCAACACCACAATTGATAAAGAAATACAAAATTTGTGATTTTTACATATTAAAATATGAAATGCGGTAAATCAGGTTTGTGACGTCACCGATGTGAATATAAATATTATCTCCGCAATCAAGTCAGCAGAAGTAAAATATATTTTAAGAACAACTAAAAATAAGAAAACAGATCAAAGGAATACGTGGAAAAAAAAAATAAGCCAACACTCAGCAAAGTATTTACAGCCTGCATTTATAACCTACATATCACCGTACTAACTAAATAACAATATTATTAAACCTAAAACTACTTTAACTTACCCATAATTAAATTAATCTTCAAGCCTAATTTTTTTTCTCAAAATTCTTAAAATTATCAATTTAACCTATTGTACTAATTATCATTAACATTGCTCCTTTAACTTAAATCTAAATGTCCTACCACTATTCGCAACCTCAGTTGTCCTGTATAAAGTGTATATTAGCCTTCGTTTATATACTTACAAATATATTTTTCTTTTAATTAAATATGTATTAACTTCATTATTATACTAACCCTCATGTTCTTCAATATTTTAACAATAATAAAATAGTTACGTACGTTCATATATAGATTATAAGTAAGGTCTGTATTCATTTAAATTAATTTATGTGTATTAGTGTTAATCAATCAATTTTTGTTTAGAAAATATGCAACACCACTTTTAAAACTTACTATTACCCAAGTAGAGTATGCAGAATGTTCGAAGAGGCCTCCGAGACATCATACGCAACATTTTTTTTACTATGGTAAATCAGCATTAATTTTGGTGAGTGATCAAACCAATGTATTTCTATCCGTTTGCATATTTCTTGACAATTCATATACGAAGCAACAACAACAGTAGTATTGAATTAATGCAAAAGAGATTAAGTATCTCTTAAATGTTTAGCAACATTTCTTATTTTGTTTTTGCTTCAGATCATATGTTTATTTTAATTTAAGCTTTACATATTTACTTTTTTTGTATATTTTTTTTTATTTTGCTAAATTTTCATTCATGATTATCTTAGGGTATTCCCAAGCAAAATAGACTTGAGTCGTTATAAAAAGTCAGAGTTTGTTTAAATTAGTTGAACTAGTTTTAATTTTGTTAAATATTATTTCTAAGTAACATGAACTTTAAAAAATGAATAAATTTTGTGAATTGAAAATGAATCTCTAAATTTCAATAATTTCTTACGGATGTAGAATTAGGTAGGGTGAAAACATTTAGGGTTTCGGTAAAATTTACGCCACTGAAACATTTGGTAGGGAGGGTTATGAGGCATTGGCCCCAGCAAGATCTTGGGTGCCTTACACTTAGAAAAATTGATGTTACCGTAGAAACCTTCTCATATTTTTTTAGATGCCTTCAGTTTTAACGTTGAATTCTTATTTAAGAATTTGAAACTATTATTTTGTTGGTTAATGCATCACTCTATCACAGAGGCAGGGGAGTTTTAATTTATTATGTTTAAAAGTACAAGCTGGTTATGTGCGAGGAAAGATATTAGCAGGCAAGAACCCACCCGACCAGACTGTTAGCTAGCAGTTTAATAGCTCCCAATCGCCTTAGCTACATATTTTTAAAAGTGGTTTTATTTCATTAAACATGTGCACATATCCGGGCACCAAAGTCAATCCGGATTTTTACTTAATCGGAAATGGCTTATGGGCAATTGAAAAAGAAAATAAAAATATTTTTCCACTTGTACATTACATAATTGGCGCCCAACTTGGTAGGGAGGGTTATGAGGCATTGGCCCCAGCAAGATCTTGGGTGCCTTACAATTAGAAAAATTGATGTTACCGTAGAAACCTTCTCATATTTTTTTAGATGCCTTCAGTTTTAACGTTGAATTCTTATTTAAGAATTTGAAACTATTATTTTGTTGGTTAATGCATCACTCTATCACAGAGGCAGGGGAGTTTTAATTTATTATGTTTAAAAGTACAAGCTGGTTATGTGCGAGGAAAGATATTAGCAGGCAAGAACCCACCCGACCAGACTGTTAGCTAGCAGTTTAATAGCTCCCAATCGCCTTAGCTACATATTTTTAAAAGTGGTTTTATTTCATTAAACATGTGCACATATCCGGGCACCAACGTCAATCCGGATTTTTACTTAATCGGAAATGGCTTATGGGCAATTGAAAAAGAAAATAAAAATATTTCTCCACTTGTACATTACAGATGTCAAAAGTTTTTCACATTTTTCTTATTTCTGTATATTTTTGTTAACGTTTTTTGTTTTTTTGCCACACATACATGCACACAAAACAAATTTCTCATTTTTTTCCCTCTACGTATTAGTAAGATTTTGAAAACGGCGAGGAATTTTACACAAACAAAGTGCCTGTTTTTTGTATTGTTTTATTGTTGTAGAGGTAACAAGACCTATTAGATAGGCCTTGCTTGGTACATACTTCAATATTAGAATTTTTTATTTTGAAATAAAATCGATCATTATGAGCATTCACTTAATATTATTTAACCCGGCGTGAATGCTGGGAACAATTGTTACACTCTCTATGAAAACGAGTATGACATACCATAAGTTTCGATGCAATATTTTTTTTTTTTTTTTTTTTTTTTTTTTTTCAATTTTATTGTTATAATAATATTTATATTTACACAATAATTTGATTTTTTTTTAATTTAAGAGATCAATTAATACTACATTTTTCTTCTTAATTATCTACAGGGGTTTTTTATAATATTAGTTTTATTTAGTGTAACATGTATTTATTTAGGGAAAAGAAACAAAAAAAAACCCATAAGGACGATGCAATATTTTAGTTTTTATTATTATATAATAAACATTTTTAATTAATAAACACTGGGATCTATAAGTGTATGTTAAAAAAAAAATAAATTAAAAACTTCTCGCCACACCATCATAATCAAAAAGTTTAAATTTTTAATTTATATGCTGCATTTGTTACAAATACGCAACGTTCTATATGAGTATATAAATAAGCTTTTATTTCAACGACTGGGTAAAATAATGAAGTAAAATAAATTAAACCCAAGCACGTTTTGTACACTCAAACAGTCAGTGTTGTCTCTCACAATACTCGTTATAAAAAAACGATAACAAAACACAAAATCAAAAACCACACACACGTACTTGTATTCTCTACATCTATACAGTGTTAATACTTTTGCTGACGTGTGGTTAATTATGATCGTGGTAGTATTAACAAAATAAAACCGAGCCAATGTTTCCAATTGTTAAACCTCATGCAACCGCATCATTTGTAATGAAAAGTTCAATGTGAAGGTTCCCAAACAGCAGCACGTAGGCTACAAGAATTTTTTTCAAGTTGCCTACATATAAAAGATTTCCGAAATAAGATTTTTAAAATATATGGGTTTTTTTTGTTGGATAAACTGAATTTTATCAAATAATAGTATACCTCTTTGGGAACCTCAACGAAAAGTGTTAAAAAAATATTTGATTGTCTACACTGTTCGCCAAACAAATGGTTTTATGCCTTCAGCTAATACATTTCATCATAACTTGAGAACGTTTTGTCCGATTTTGATCCGAAATTATTATTCATTAGGATTAAAATATCCTAAGTCATCTTAAAAATATTTTTTTTTATTTCTCAATTGGTTCGGAGAAATGTTTTAGCAAAATCGCCTTAGTTTTGGCGAAATATTAGCTCCGCCCATAATAAAGAACCAAACGTGATAGAAAAAAACTAAAAACGGATTTTGATTTAGCACGATAAAGTCAATTAAAATCATATAACAAAATTCTTGCTCCCTTCTTTTATTTTGGTTTTTGCCGACCAGTGCTATCAACAAAATATATTTAAAAAGTTTAAAACAAAAAATTGCATTTTGGAAGACTCTTTAGTGTGTATAAAGGTCCCTGTAAAATTCTCTTAAGCTTTATCCATTCACCTGTCCAAAATTGCCACGACATACAACAAACGATTCAGTAAGCCACCATATAAATGTTTGTACGACAGAAGACTTTTGTCCAAAGTGTTTGCCTATAAAATATGCTCAGTATTGAAAATAAATTATCGAAAATAAAGGTAAATCCAATTAATATATCGGAAATTCTTTATTGAATGGATGAAACCTGTATTTTAGAACTTTTTTGTCACCCCATCTATCTTTTAAGCGTATCAACAAGTGTGATGGATTGTTTACGGGAAGAGGCCGATTCTCACTGGTTCTATTTCTTTATATAAAAGGATCTATCATATTAAGATGATTAACTCAGAACAATATCTGAGACAGACATTTTTTAAATCGAAATTTAATGTGTCCGTTTTGGTTATTTCAATGGCATGTTACAAAGTGTCAAAAAGGTGACAATTGATGCCCTCTTAGGATATCGCCATGTTAAAGTGACAAGTCCCCTTCATGTAAAGTGCTAGAACTAGAACCGGTCCCTACAACTATAGAATCGACACGTGACAAGTTTTGTTAGATAGAATCGAATATCCTGCATTAAGAAACCAATGCTAGGTATTTCTTTAAATTTTTTCAGAAAATGAACAAGAAAACTTGGTTTAAATCAATTAATTATTATTTGAATGTACACTCCAAATATGATGTAGTTAAAGTCAGACGAAAATGAACTTTAAACAACTTAAAATTCATTTAAAAAACGGATCATTTAAATTTCATTTAAAATAAATGAATTTTACGTTAATTTTTTAAATTTTCTATTTAAAAAATTCATATTAACCGACAAAAAAATCAAACTACACATTAAGGGTGTACACATCTCGCTTAAAATTGACATTAGTGCAAATGGGCAAACTAGCGAGACTCGTGAAGATCTTTTTTAATTTTTGTTTAATTTTAAGCAATTAATGTAGTTTAAACTGAAAAATTAACAAAAAACAAGTTAGAGTGCTATATTCGGCTGTGCCGAATCTTTGATACCCTCCACCGACAGTTCGAATGTTTAAGGAGTAATATCTGTATGATGTCTTTTTATTATTATTATCTTAAACTGTGACGATTTGTTATTAATTATGGTTTTAGGAGACTAAACTGTTTTCCGGGAGTAGGGCATATATGGGGCCTAGGGTAAATTATGTACCGATCTTCACGAAATTTCACAGTATCATTTATAGTCCTATAAAATTGTGACGAGCCAAAATTTGTTATGATTGCATTATTTTTTACGGTTTTAGGCGTACTAAATGTTTTCCGGGAGTAGTGTTTATATGGGGCTTAGGGTAAATTATGGACCGACCTTCGCGAAATTTTACAGTGTAATTTCTAGTCGAATAAAACGGACTTGTGCAAAATCTTATGTCATTCCGTGCATTTTTACATCATTTATGTTAGTTTTTGTAACAAAATTATCAATTTTTTAGGGTGGTAGTTCCACATTTCGATTCATAGCTCTGGTCCTACTGAACCGATTTTGCTGAAATTCAATCCCAAACTGCTTAGGATAACTACAAGCCATTTGTTTATTTCTTTTGAGTTTTTCGAAAGTGAGCGTGTTTTCAACTGACGGACAGACGGACAGACAGACGGACATGGCTAAATCGACTTGGAATTACTCAAGCAGCCAGAATATATATACTTTATGGGGTCTGAGATGAATAATAAAAAAGTTTCACACGGAATGACAAACTTAGTATACCCTCTTCACAACTAATTGTGGTGGAGGGTATAAAAAGGTGAAATTTGTGAATAAAAAGTGAAATTTGTTTTTAAGCATGCATTAGGAAAGCCAGAAGACTAAGTTGCTTAAGTTATTGCAAGAATTTATTATTTGTTATTTATCAACACTTGTTTTTATGTTTTCATTATTTAAAAGCAAAAGCTCTCATTTAGTTTATATTGAGCTAAATGAATACGTAATTGATTTTTCTTTTGCGTGTTGTTACTTAATTTCAAAAACCAAACATGTATTTTAATTGACTAAGTATTTCTTGCCTTAAAAAAATAAATTAAGTCATATACATTAGGGTGGGCAAATTTTTTGCCCACCAAGCGTATGACAAAATCGTAATCTACGGAAATTTCTAAGAACTTTTCGTAAAGAAACCATGGCTCTAAAATCAAAAACGAGCTTCCGGTGTTTGACTTGAAAATTTGGTGCTCAGGAAACCTGAAAAAATGATACTTTTTTGGAAATATTTATAACAATTGGTAACATTTTCTTTGCTTTCTATATCTGTGCTCATTATTAGAACATTCTGTATATTTATAATTGGTTAAAAGGTTTTTTATCAAAATAAAGAAAGTCAAGCTGGTAAAAAACCTAAAACTGTTACAATTTTGATACCCAAAAGTTAAATAAAGTAATTAAACTAAATTTTCATTCAAAATTGATCAAAATAAAACAATTGATTCAAAACTTAATTAAACGAAAATTTGTTTAAAAAAAATTTAAGCAAAAACTAAAAATAAGAAAAAGATGGGATGTCATAACGTCCAGTGTCATAGTGTCCATCAGAGTAGTGTCATAATGTCCACAACTTAACTTATAACCAAAAATATTAAAATGTGTAAAATTGGTTTCAAAATACCGTTAAAACTTCAAGTGATCATCAAAACTTAAGAAAAAAATTATTATTTATTGATAGAAGTTTTTTACAATTTGAAACTTTGGCTTTTCATACAGACTATGAAGCAGCTTTAAGGCAGGTTTTAGAAAATGTGTTTCCTAATGCGTCATTAAAAGTTTGCTGGTTCCATTACTGCCAAGCTCTGAGACGCAGAGGTCAAAAGATAAGCAGGTTTGGAAATTTAATAAAAAGAAATAAAGACTGTGTTAATTGGTACCGAGAAATCCTAAGTCTGCCGCTATAGGCCTAAACTAAATTTATTTAACCCCGGTTTGGCCAGTACTTTTTTTTTATTAATTTTGTTATTTTTATTTCAATCGGTTCGTTTTTTTAAGTTGTTAGTTTACAAAAAAATATGCGGTTTAATAAAAAAATAGAATAATAATAAGAAATATTTTACGTTTTTAATTTTTTTTTTTTTATTTTTAGCTTTTGCTTAAATTTTTTCAAATAAATTTTCGTTTAATTAAGTTTTGAGTCAGTTGTTTTATTTTGATCAATTTTGAATTACAATTTAGTTAAATTATTTTATTTAACTTTTGGGTATCAAAATTGTAACCGTTTAAGGTTTTTTACCAGCTTGACTTTGTTTATTTTGATAAAAACCTCTTAACCAAATTTTAATGTACAGAATTTTCTAAAAATGAGCACATATATAGAAAGCAGAGAAAATTTGATTTTAAACAAACCCTCTTTCAGCGATATAGGCGCAACTATTCACCAATTGTAATAAATATTTCCAAAAAAGTATACATTTTTTCAGATTTCATGAGCACCAAATTTTCAAGTCAAAAACCGGAAGCTCGATTTTGATTTTAGAACCATGGTATCCTTAGGAAAAGTTCTTAGAATTTTCCGTAGATTACGATTTTACTAAACGCTTGTCACTTTTTTGGGGCCCGAACAAATTGACCCATCTTAATATACATATGTACTTGAATCTAGTTATTTCTAAGTATTTCCAAAAAATTATCTTGCTACAAGATTCTGTGGTTAAGTATTGGAGTATTACAATATTTTAATCGAGTAAGTATTACTTACATTTTTAGAATTTTTTGATATTTTTAGTAAGGCTTGAGTTCATCAAATTAAATTTTCATTAAATTATTTGTACTGAAGGAAGGAATTTTAGAACATGAAATTTTATTGAAATTTATTGATAATTTTCTTGGCTGAGCTGGGGCTCGAACCCGGGTTGAATTCTTTGAGTTCTAACCTCTGCACCACTGCGGTGCCTGGTAGCCAACAGTCAAACATCAATCTTTAACCAGTCGTACTGAAGGTTTGAAATTTGCTGTAATTATCATTTTCAATTTTTTATGTTGTTTCCTTTCTTCTGTTTTTTCGTATTCCTTCTGTCAAGACTTTGTCTTGAAAACCTGAATACATTTGTTTATTATGCTTTTGTCCACTTTCGTCGGCATTTCATTTGTACAACTTGAAGTACAAATGTTAACATTAGAGCCTGTGCGATAGATATTTAAAAAAAAAAAAAAACTTAAAATTTATTTACTTGAATCGGATTAAAATTTCTTAAGTTTTTTAAGAAATATTTTCCTAAAGCAATTTACTTAAGTGTTTTATGAGAATTTTTGATTAAAAATTAGCCCTTAAGTTATACCTGGGCCTGGCCAGGCATTTTTTTTTACTTTTTTGCGAGTTTTTTTGTATAATTGTTTAAAATACTAGAACGAAACTTTATGTATTTTTCAATCAAAGTGTTTTTTACAAGAAAACGAGAAAAACGTGTAGATTTAAGCATCGTGGGCGTGGCATTTGGCCAAATTGAGATTTTGTGCATATTGTATCCACCTAGGCCTGGCCAGGCCAGGCCCTGTCCTGATATATATGCACTGTAGTAAATAAAATCGAAGCGAAACGTATCAAAAAGCATACGCAACACATAAGAATTCTTTCTTAACTTTTTATCGATGAATTATTCTCTTTGACAACAAAATGTTCCTGCTATAGCCATAAAACATATAAAAGTTGACCCAGCCAGGCACATGATTTCGTGAGTGTGAGTTTTTTTGATAGCCACAAAAATCTCCATACAAAATACACGTGGTCCCAGCCAAACCAAGGTAGCAGTTTGTGCCACAAAAATTAGATGTCTACTTAAGAGTTAAAGGCATTAACATTAAAATTTTATTCAATTCAAGAAAAGATATCTGCATGTACAAATAATATTTCGAGAAACGAATGGTTTGAATTAAGCTTTTCTTGCTATTTTGTAAAATATACAGCAACAAAAACTTGATTTAAGTTACCATAGAATTAAAATGATTTTTGCTGTACTCGACTGAATTTTTGTTCGCTTTGAGTTATAATTTTTTCCCTTAACCAAGCCACACATATATGGGTAATTCCAAAGTGTTGAACGTGACAGTCGTACGCATCAAAAATGCAACAACATTTTTAACAACAAATATTTTTACGTTCTTTTAACCCTTAAATTATAGCACTAAGAAAGCACTATTATCTATGCTAAAGTTTATGGGGGGCGCGATTCTAGGTCAAAGATAATGGCAAAAGAAGTAGCGGTTCGAACGTGAAAAAAATAGAAGTAGTTTTTGTGGCCATGTATAAAAAGTTGTAGTTCAGCGAAACTTGGCACAATTTTTTAGTCAAACTACTTTCAGTATTTTACATAGCAATGTAACATTAAAATGTCTTTGGTTTGGTTCCAAAATCGTCTGTACTATTTTTTGTTTAAGCTAAAATCTAGTTCGATACGTGACAATTCGAACGTGAAATTTTTTCCACAATAATTTAACTGAATAATGATTACTACAAAATAAAAATTTACCGTTAATTCGAATAACATATTTCTCTTCGAACTCTTCCTTAGATTACAGACCATGTAAGAAATTTTTTTTGGAATAATTTTCATCAAATATCACCTCTTTTAAGGAAGATAATATTAAAGAAAATATACAATAAAACATACTCACAAATAAGAAAGTACGTTTGCACAACTTTGCAGTCTGATTGTTCATCTAAGTGAACAAATTTATGGGTAAATTTATAAAATTAGTAAAATCTAAGTATTTCTTCATAACAATTTCGTAAAATAATCAGATATTAATAACTTTTAAATTTTCGGTCACGGTGGACCATTTGGCGGAAATGCCCATATTGAGAATAAGAAATTGTGGGCTTGGACGAGAATCGTGCAAAATTTGGGCTTGGACGAGAATCGTGCCAAATTTGCTTGGTTCAAGCCATATTGAGATTTAGTAATTAATTATTTCCGTGTGTGTAAATGAGAACCTCCGAGATACAAAATTTTGTTACTTTTTTGTTCAAACCAAGACACGTAAATATTGGCATGTATATGTATGTCAACGGAAGAAAGGGAGACGTAAACGAAGTAGCGGGTTTAATACTTGTTCACGTATACATATATATACATTTTTCCTTACCATTTTATGTTGATTCTCTTTATTTTCTTAAAACTTATTTTATTTTTCAAATATTTTACAAATTTCTTCATTTCGCAGTTAAATACCAGCTTTTTTTTTATTTATTTTAAGCAAAGTGCTTTTTATTTAACTTTTATTTCAAAAGCTTCTTCTAAGTATTTAACGGAAAAATATTTTTTTGTAGTGACATTCTTTCACCTTGGAATCTTAATAGTTGTCGTTAAAAACATCTCAAACTGAGATTCGACATTTTTGTAAGGCAATTCGTATACCCTACATTGCCATAGCTAAGGAAGGTATTATGAGTTTTTATTTGTTTGCAGTGTATTCATCGAAACAAAATAACTTTCTGTGTGAATCGAAGTTTTTCCGATTGTAAGAAAACCGGTCGTAAATGTAAAGAGAACTATCATGCCACGGAATAAACCTATTGAAATTGGTGAAATTTGGTTTATAATTCGAACTAGCTCCCGCACAAACGACTCTGCGAAATAAGACTATGTTTAAGTTTCAATATGCAAAATATATTCGTTTCACAAGATTTGGGGGTCATAGTTAGGGAATTCATTCGGCTAGCTATCAATCGGTTAACCGATTTATTACTACCCGATTAACTGATCGGTTTATTTAAAATTTACTTTTTTCGATTACCGATTAAACCGGTTAATTTATAAATGTAACAAAATTTTGAATTTTTTGCAGTATTAAACCATATTTTTTTTGTTTTGTTTGTTTTTAATTATGGGTGAGTTCCAAAACGTCAGTTGCAAAGCAACTCGTGTTTTTAAATGCATTTTACAATGCAACCATTTAGCATTTTACAATGTTAACTGTACGAAGCTTCACCAAAAAAGCTACCAAAGTACACCAAAAAAGTTGTGTTTGGAAATATTATTTCATACAATATATTTTCTTCTGGAAATACATTCCTAAACTACAGTACAAAAACAGAAATTAAGGAATTCAGAAATAAACTTTTTTTCAGAATATTCGGTGCTGAGCTTCGTCATGAGATGATGGCCTGACAACAGAAGAAACTCTCCATAGTAACACAAAAACAGAATTAACCGAAAGAATTAGAAGTGTTAAGTATTTGAAAAAATTAAAAAAAGACTTTAATAGCTTAACGGAAGATTAAAATGATTAAAGGAAAATGACTGCGAAATTAGATAATCTGTATTATGGGTTGCTTACAATTTCTCCAACATCTTCGTTAAGTGAAAGAATTTTTCCAAGTCAAGTTTATCAAAACTAAAGAAAAGAATAGCTTAAATCCTAAACATTAAAATTAATTTCTTTTTCTAAAACATTATTTTATAAGATCTCTTTAAACTATTGAAATGATTAATAAAATGATCTCACAGTTTATTTTTTAATAAAAACATAACTGGGGGATTCACAAGGTGTGCTATTAGGTCATATCATCATAATGTCCTAAATTTTAATGCTCGTTCATTGATTCGTCATAACTGTAAAAATCTATATTATAAGCGGATGCCGATGCGGATGCCCATCTATATTATAAGCGGATGCCCACAGCAGTCATATGTATATTTTTCTTGTAATTGTTATAAGATATATGATTTTACAACTTTATGACTACCTTGTGAATGCCCCAAATATGTAATAATTAACAAATATGTATTACATAGTTATTAATTTTTTTTTTTTTTTGCTCGTTTTAGTTCAAGAATTGTTATGTTATTGTTTTTTTTTTACTAATAAATTCAAAATAATTAACAATTTTTAATTTTTATTTATGGAAATTACTTAACTTAGAAAAAAAAACGTTATTAACCGGTTAACCGATCAATACCAAAATTAACCAATTATTAACCGATTCAACCAAAACCTCGATGAATTAATCGAGCGATTAACCGAATAAAACAAAAGCCCGAATTAATGAATACCCTAGTCATACCCAGTAAAAACTTCGCTTACTTTTTCAAAATGAATAGCTTCTTTAACTCATTATTTAGTAGCTTTCTTCTATAACTACACGTATAACAACTTCTATAACTACTTTTTTCTGGATGTATTAAAGTAAAATAATAATCACTTGCTTTTGAATGCCTTCATTTTGGGACATCCCTTGTAAAATTCATTGGTTCTTTCAGTAGAATTGTAAGTAGTGCTCTTATGTTTTTCTGATTACTCAACACATTATTTTGTAGGCGAAGTTTTTACTGGGTAGTGAACCATTGCACATTGGTCTGGCGAGCGGCATTTTTTGGCAAAAAAAAAAACATTCACTTATATACATGAATTCAATTAAGATACACAATTAATAACAAAAAAAGCATAAATTTTATTAAGTTTTTTATAATTTACATTAATTTTTTATCCCATTTAGAGTTAAAGGAACATTTTTATTACTTCACTTTTTTAATTTTTTTAACTATATTTAAATTATAATATTATTTGTACTTTTTTGTTGATTATAATGGTTTTTTTTTTAAATTAAATCTTCTAATTATTTTATTTAAAAACTATTATTCAAGTCCCAGTAAAAACTTCGCTTACTTTTTCAAAATGAACAGCTTCTTTAACTCATTATTTAGTAGCTTTCTTCTATAACTACATCTATCATAACTTCTATACTTTTTTTCTATACTTTTTTTCTGGATGTATTAAAGTAAAAAAAATAATGACTTGCTTTTGAATGTGTTCATTTTGGGACATCCCTTGCAAAAATCATTGGTTCTTTCAGTTGTAAGTAGTGCTCTTTTGTTTTTCTGATTACTCAACACATTATTTTGTAGGCGAAGTTTTTACTGGGGTGTAATTCAAGTAAAAATCAAGCAGGGACTGGAAATTTGGAATTGATTTATTTTTGATTTGTACTTGGTTTTCAATAAACGTTCATGTTGTTTATAAGGTAAGAAGTATTCTGATAACACATATGTAAATTACTCAATTAATATGTTTTCCAAAATTAAGTTATCTTGTTCATTTTGTTCTTCAGGTTCATCGTCTGAATTTTCTTCACTATCTATATTTTTTCATGAGCTGAAATATCAGAAAGATCCTCGCAGCTTAATAAAGCAATAACTTCTGGTGGAAATGTTAAGCGCTTTCGTTAATATATATGCGCGATTTTTGAATACAAAGTTATTTTGAAGACAGGTTTAATTTTTTGTATTAAATTGGTCAATTGATCTTGAAGATTTATGCCATTACACATCCAGTCTCCCGCAGTACACCCGATTTTTTTAATAAGATATTTCTTATATTCATGAGAAATATTTGTTGATTCGATTTTTTCCAAAATATAACTAAAAACACGTTCTGGTTTTTCTTGTTTTTTACTTCCACTCTGCCAAACTCTGAGTTAATCACAATTTTTGAAGCAAAAGTTTCCCGAAACAAAAATTGATATCCTAAAAAAAGCAAAAACTAGTAGAAAATTACTAATGATTTGCAAGCACTAAATATCACTGTAATTTTGTGCTTTAAGGAATAGAACTATTACAAAAAGTTCATTCCTAAAAATTTAAGGAATAGAACTATTACAAAAAAGCTTTATAAAATACATAACTGAAATTTAACTCATAGAATAAATTCGAAAAATAAAAAATGTTGAATATAATATAAAGTAACCTGCGAAAGGAAATAATTCCCAGTTTCTATTTATTATTATATTCATTTACATACTCGTAAGTAGTGTAGAGTAAAATATGGTTGGTATTGCCCGTGTTTTACTAGACTAAATTTACTTGCTGATTTTGTTGGTAGAAAATATCTTTATTGAGCAAAAAATTACAGGAGAAATTACTTTAGAAATATATTAAAAAAAATTAAAGTAAAAGTAATTATATATTTTTAAAGATAAATTCTCTCGTTATTGCTTTCAATAACAAAAGTCGAACTTAATTAATTTACATTTAATTTAATCTCAATATTTTATTATTTATTTTATTTTAATTTAGTTTTTTCTTTATATTTTGTTACAAGACGTATAGATGATAATAGTTTTGTCCAATTATATGACTCTTTTTATAAACATTTTAGTTATTGGTTAAATAGGCTCGTAACGAAAATGAAATGTATAATAAAGGAGTTCCATAACAAAACAAAAAAGTAATTTCGTTTAAAAAAATTTTTCATAAATATTCAATTAGGACTTGAAGTTTTGTTGTTGTGAAAAAATATTGTTTATACTTTATTTTTGAAACTAAAACACAAAATGAGTTTTTGATATTTAAATTAGGCTTAAGTTAATAAAACATAGAACAGGTTTATAAAATTAATGTTCAAACACCTTTTATTATACCCTTCAACACAGGTGGAAATGGTCATTCCATTTGTAGTTTCTTTACTGCTGCTCTTAGGTCCTACAAAGTATATATATTTTGTGTCCTTACGAGTTTTTAAGTTGATTTAACGATGTCTGTCTGTCCGCCTGTCCGCGTGCCATTTTCAACAACTTTTCGCATTCTGACCATCATCGTTTTTGAAGACATATGGGCCAATGACTCCGCCAGGCCATAAAGTGCACCAAACATTTATTTTCTGTGGATGTAATTATGTTTCGACAAAAGCTTATGGATTCTCCTTACTCCAAATATGATAATTCTGCTTATTTACGTACCCATTCAACCAGAAATGAGCTTCATCGAAAAACAAACATTTTGAATGGAAATTCAAATTCAAAATCAATGTCAATTTCTGCTTCAGCCCATTCGGCGAATTATTTTAATTAACAATTTTTCAAAAATTCGTTTTATTCGATTAAAAATCACGCTGTAACATTTCGTGAAGATCGGTCCATAATTTACCCTACACGCAAAGAAAAAACATGGTTGTGGTAAACATATTCTAAGAGCAACATATTATGATAAGAATTATGATTGTAGTCACCATATTAAGATTATTATTGAAACATATTATGACTCAACATACTCGTAATATGTCATCATAATATTTTTCCCTTAATCATATTATTATTCTGTTAATCATACTAAGTTAAGAAGTAATCAAATTATTGTCATGTTAATCATAATAAGCTAAGAAATTAATCATATTATTGTCATGTTAATCATAATAAGCTAAGAAGTAATCATATTATCATTATGTTGATCATAATAAATTTAGAAGCAATCATATTATGATACAGCACCTTTCATAGCTGTCATAAAAATACAAAATAAATTTAAATATTTTTGAATCGATTTTTTATTTTGTGGCTTTTTACAATTTTTCTTAATGTTAATCAAATAGCGGAGTTCAATAGCCCATAGTTTGATCTAGAATGGGTTTTCGGCTTTCCTGAACAATTTGTTTTAAGACATACGCGGTTGCCCATGAAAACCACAGAAATATCGTAGCACTTTTATAAAATATAACGAAATCTCTGTGTGTTTTGTTGTTGGATTTTACAAAAAACTATGATATTTTGCATTTGCACTATTACATCACTAATACTTGAATGAACTCCGCTAATATTTTAATTTTTTAATTTCTTTAAACTTATTTTTTATGGAATTTTATCTTTTAATTGTTTAACCGCTCACAAATAAAAAAAACGACACAACTTCTTCAAAATTATTTTACAAATGGCGCTAACATAATATGATTAGAGTAAAAATTGTTTGATTGCATCTTTAACATAATATGAAATGTATAGAAAGTAATCATGTTATGGCTATTAAATATCATGATATGGTTGTGAGAAATATAATATGTTTAGAAAGTTATCATAATTAAGTTGTTAGAAAAATAATTCTTTTTCGGTCAACAATACTGAAATTCATAATTGCGATAAACATTGATATGTTTACAGTAACTATAATATTGTTGATATTAAATAAAAATAACAATTATTTGTGTACGACAACAATATATTGTTACATTAAACATAGTGTTGTTGCCGTAACCATGCCCAACCATATTTTTTCTCTGCGTGTAGGTCCCAAATAAACCCCACTCCCGGAAAACCGTTTAGTACGCCAAACCGTAATTATAATGCTACCATAACAAAATTTGGTACGTCACAGTTTTTTAGGACTAGAAATGACACTGTGAAATTTCGTGATGATCAGTTAATAGTTTACTTTAGGCCCCATACAAATCCCACGCTGGTAAATTAATTAAATACGCCTTAAACCGTAGCAGATATATTTATTGTGATAAAATTTCTTCCAACTTAGTTTCATATGGCCTGAAAAAAATGTTATTAATTTTGTGATATACGGTCCATAATTTACCTTAGATGCCATATTTTGCAGCCTCCTTAAATTCACTGTAAACGCTAAAACTAATTTCACCGCTGTTTTGAAATATATTGAAATTTATGTGTCTAATACCAGAAATTACTATGCAAAATTTTAGGATGATTGGTTCAAAACTTACCATGGCTCCAATATAAATCCCTCTTCTCAAAATCATTTAAATTCGGCTTAAACTGCTACGAATCATGATATTTTACTTAAGCTATTTAAAATTGCTAAAAAAAAGCATAAAACTTTCTGATTGTCGGTCAATAATTTAATAAAGGTCTAAACTGCAACCAATTATATATAGCACTCTAGCTTGTTTATTTTAAGAGTAAGAGAAAAAATATTCTTAATAATTTTTTTTTTAGATAAAATATACTGAAAAATATTTGCATTAAACAATACAAACTCCACGTAGAGAAAAATGTCCATCAGCAATCAATTTCCATGTTTAGTATTGAAATTTTGCTCTATACGCCACTAAATGGCATGTAGTGCAAAATTTCAGAAAACATTTTTGTTTTGAAGGATAGAGAGCAAAGTGGACAGGATTTATCTCAGCCACCAGACGAGATAGCCGAAAACAGATTGCAGATTTGAAAAATTTGGGGGCGAAAACCTAAGGTGGCATCCTTAACTCAAAATCGTCAAAATGGCGTATAGAGCACTTAAAGTCTCGGACGACGAAAATTTGTCTTTGGCAAAAAAAAAAAACTGTTGCTTTTACTTCTGATTTATTTAATATAAATAGTCGAATTCAAACCTTCTTAAAAAGCGAAAAGTTGTACACAAAGTTTTGTTTTTTGTTCGGCAGTTTTTGGTTTCGACTGCAGTTTTTAAACCCTGATCATTTGCTCTTTCTTTAAAAAGGTAAATGTTCAAAAAGAATAATCGTTTTTTTACTCGAACGCGTATCTTGTGGATCTGCATGTATGTTAATTTCCTTATTATTATCTTACAAACAGTAGAATGGATTTCAGCATTTGAGGACGTCTTTAAAAGTCAAGTGTCCCTTGAAGGCCAAGTGTCCCGGGCTAAGTTTAACAGGCGGGATACCAAAAATCAACAGCCTTCGTTTGCTAAGCTTTAACCCGGTATTTAACTTTGGCGAACAAAAAATTAAAATACAACATTGGATTTAAAAAATCAAAGACTGTGTTGAGTCAGTTTTACCGTTTAGAGGGTTTAGAATATCTTGTTTTGCGAACAAAATTTTGTCACAAAATTGTAGTTGACAGAATAAACTTAACCGCTATCATCGACGCATGTAACCTTGCAATATAAACTGTTCTATATTATTCTGTTAATTAAACTTAAATTGCTAAAATATTTAACCAAAAACATTTATATGTCATCATTCACTGGCCCCCTAGAGCACTGTTAGTGGTTAAACTAAACTAAAAATTGGAAAAATTTGTTTTAACACAAATAATTATAAAATAGCAAAAAATTTCGCGCGCTACGTAACTTAATTAAATTAAACTCAATTGAAATATTTAAAATTAAGTTTATAATGAAGGTAAATTTTTAATTAACTTTCGTTTGTTTATTTGCATCAAAGTTAATTGTACTCTTAAACATCTGGTTCAAAAAGGGGGCAGAAAAAGGCAGGGGGGTAAGTTAAACTTTTATGTTTGTAGAATATTTGTAGACAATTCTATGTTTATTTTAAAAGTTTTACGGGATACAAAAAAAAAAAATATATGTACATAAGTATGTATGTATGCTTAAAAGTAAATAAAAAACACAGATATTACGTGGGTGGTCGACCATTATTTTTTGGTAAACTATCTATTTATTGCAGTAAAAAAATATATAATTCATAGACATTTCTAAAAATGTAATATTTTATTTTGAAAATTATTTTCATAATATTTAAGATTTGTCAACTTTATTCAATATGCTGAATTACTACGTTTTATGGGTGTCACTTACAATAATTAGTCCTAAAGCGACTTCATTAAAAAACTCCTTTTCACATTCATTTTCACACCACAGGATCTGCAGAAAAATGTTTGAGAGTATATGCTATTTGGGACCTATGGGTTATTATGTAAGATTATTAAGATTGCAAGAAAATATTTAAGGTTAGAAAGTTTTAATTAGTATTGTGGTTATTTTGTTGAACTATTTATGGTTTTTAATCCAAATTTTTTATATTTTTAATTAGGCTTAAGTTCATTAAATTTAATTTTCATTAAATTATTTTTATGAAGAAAGGAATTTTACAACATGAAAATTAATTAAAATTGTTATTGATAATCTTTCATTCTTGACCGTGGCCGGGGCTCGAACCCGGGACGGCAGGTTACCATGACATGTTTCGATCGCAACCACTCGATCTCCTCAGATGGATTTGCCGTTTTACACTCGCAGCCATCGACGACTGCTGACGTCAACAGTCAAACATCAATCCTTAAACCAAATTGTATTTTAACCTTTGGTAGATCGAAGTTTGCTTTTTTGAATGATTATCCATTTAATTGATTTTACATGTTCTTCCTTACTTCTGTTCTTTCGTACTTTTGTCAAGAATTTTTCTTGAAGTCCAAAGTACATTTTTTGTTTTTTCATTTTTTGTCTTTCTTTTTCTTGTTGACCTTTTTCAGCACAACTTGAAGGGCAAATGAACACGTAGAGCTCGTGCCTTAGCTTTAACAATAATTAGTATTGTGGTTATTTTGTTGAACTATTTATGGTTTTTAATCCAAATTTTTTTATATTTTTAATTAGGCTTAAGTTCATTAAATTTAATTTTCATTAAATTATTTTTATTAAGAAAGGAATTTTACAACATGAAAATTAATTAAAATTGTTATTGATAATCTTTCATTCTTGACCGTGGCCGGGGCTCGAACCCGGGCCGGCAGGTTACCATGACATGTTTCGATCGCAACCACTCGATCTCCTCAGATGTATTTGCAGTTTTGTATCAATTTAGTTTAACCTTGGCGGTCGGAAGTCTACATTTGTAGCAAATATATGTTTGTATGGAAAACTATGTTCATATAGCAAAAAACATTAGTAGGAGATTGTTATACTTGAATGCATATTTCTAAAATATAATAAGGTCAAATAAGCAAGCACACTAGGCTTGCCAGATCGAAATCGTAAAAAAACTTGGCATTGAAAAGAACAAGCTTAAATTTTCTTTACAATTAATATTTTGGTTAAATTGACAAAAAATTCTATATTATTTATACCCTCCACCTGTGTTGGACATACATAAGTTGGTTTTTTATATAACTTTATAATTTTTTCAATATTGATCTAATAAATGCGTAGTTAATTTAACGATCCCCGTCTTTTCGTCCGTCGGTTTTTCTGTCTGTGTAAACGTTGAAATGGGGTTTCTGAAGAAGATATG